>JAWQUS010000010.1:15802500-16290000 GCA_036365455.1 Macrosoma leucophasiata | reverse complement strand
AGAGATAACGCTCTACAGATCCGAAATAAGCCGAATTCTCATTCCTAAGGTCGAAGTGCAAAATTTCTTGTTGGATACTGTAATTGTATGTTTGTTAATTTTGCTATCACCATCAACCTCATCTCAAAATGTAATATTAATTCTTCACGATTTCAGTCTATTATTTTTTATTATGTTAAAAACTTGTAATTTCTGGCCTCTGTCTGTACCGTACCATTTAGGTGCACCACAAAGGCCTTAGGGTTGGCAACGCATCTTCATTGAAATCTGTTTTTATGTAACTGATGTAGGCTACAGTACAATCACTTAACATCAATGTGAACTGTTTGCTTGTTTGCCACTTTCAGAACATAAAAAATAACTTGGCTCTTGAGATATCAATAAAATATAATATGCGTGTGTGTTTAAAATTGATTCTGTGTTGTAAACCAGTTGCCATCAAAATATTATAAATAAACACAAGTTTTCCGGATGTCTGTTTTATCATTGCCATTTTTCTCATTTTTCACAAAACATCACCTGGAGCTCGGCCTTCTGACGGTACTTAATCTAAACCAACAGATGGTGCCACCGTCAGAGGAAATGCTGTAGAGTGCAGACACGGTGGACTGGTGTTTGACTCAAGATGGATTCCGGATATTGATACCGAATAAGTAATACATAACAATTTAGTGGATGAATAAATACATGAAGTAAACATCAATAACACACTAATAAAACAATTTTTTTTAATTGCTTCTGAAACGAGTAGACGCAAACGCATCGCGACTTCCGTTGGAATACCCCTTGAGGAGTGAAGTTAAGTATATTAGTGAATGTGGATTAGATGTAGGAACCCCTTTTGAGCTGCGGTCAGACGTATGTGACCCAGTGCGCATGCTCTACATGATCCTCTTTGCCTTTTGTTTGAGGTAGAAAATGCTGAATAATTAAAGTAGCACTCATTTTTCATACTTACAGGACATCCTTCAGATCACCGGCCATAACTCATACATTGAAATAAAACTATTTTTACGGATTTATCTCGCGTATAATAAACTAAAACTGTGCTGCAGTCTTTACAGCGTTGCCACATTGACTATCGGTACATCGAAGTGTTGAAGTGTCTGTATAAAAACGCCACCATGTCAGTCCGAGTACAGGACCAATGCACGAGGGCGATTCCTTTGCAGAGGGGAGTAAGACAGGGAGATGTCATTTCACCCCTGCTCTTCACCAATGCAATGGAAGACGCCTTCAAGCTCCTGGAATGGCAAGGACTAGGCATCAATGTCAACGGCGAATACATCACTCACCTTCGGTTTGCCGACGATATTATAGTCATGGCAGAGTCGCTGGAAGATCTCAGCACAATGCTCGAAGACCTCAATCGAGTGTCCCAAAGAGTGGGCCTTAAAATGAACATGGATAAGACCAAGGTCATGTTTAATAACCTTGTATCGCCCACTCCAGTATCCGTTGGGAACTCGATCCTCGAAGTTGTCGACGAATATGTCTATTTAGGACACACCATAAAACTAGGCAGGTCGAACTTCGAGAAAGAGGTCATTCGCCGAATCCAACTCGGCTGGGCAGCGTTCGGGAAGTTAAGGAGCGTTTTCTCCCGCAGTCCTTGAAGACGAAAGTCTTTAACCAGTGCGTTTTACCGGTGATGACCTACGGTGCCGAGACGTGGTATCTCACTATGGGTCTCGTACGAAAGCTCCAAGTCACTCAGCGGTCAATGGAAAGGGCTATGCTCGGCGTTTCCTTACTGGATTGAATCAGAAATGAGGAGATCCGTAGGCGAACGAAAGTCGCTGACATAGCCAAGCAGATTTCCAAGCTGAAGTGGCAATGGGCAGGGCACATAGCTCGGAGAACCGATAGCCGCTGGGGCAGAAAGGTTCTCGAGTGGAGACCACGTATCGGCAAACGCAGCGTAGGACGTCCACCTGCAAGATGGACCGACGACCTGATCAAGGCTGCAGGTACCCGCTGGATGCACGTCGCTTCCGATCGGTCGGCATGGAGGTCCTTGGGGGAGGCCTATGTTCAGCAGTGGACGTCTTATGGCTGATATGATGATGGTGAATAAACTAAAATGATTTTTAAAATCAACCCGACGTTTCGGTCGCTTTTCAGCTTCCGTGGTCCCGGGCAGACTGAAAAACAACTGTCGGGTTGATTTTAAAAATCATTTTAGTTTATTATACGCGAGATAAATCCGTAAAAATAGTTTTATTTCAATGAGTGTAGCTCGCGAAAACCTAAGAACATATCACATAACTCATACATCTCAGTGCCTCTTTAATCACAGAGACAGAGACTCTCTTCTGAACATAGATAGGAAGCAACAAACAATGAGTGCGTAAGCGACATTTTAATTAGTAGGTATGGGTTGAAAGTTATTTAGTCGTCTAAAAGGTATTCTTATCGTGGCAAATACTTTACCTTAAAAAATCAGTAATCCTTGTGAATGATATTTGCCCATAAGAAAATTATTCCTTAATTTTTAACCTTATCACTAAAAGGAAAGGTTCATCCAGTCAATTTTACTCGCCGCTCTAGGACTACCTATAAAAGATGTGTTTTCTTCTTCTTAATCGAGTATGCTGGACAGAAAGGTCGTAGTTGTGCAGATAAGATATCATGATAAGTCGTTCTTGTTGACTTGTGATCTTGGTTATCTGCTTCCATTTTTGGCGGATCTGACAGAGGCGTTGCGTACCTAGCCACTGGACTACTGCCGACCTTGTAAGTACACCATTGTACTGATCTCCTCTCCACACCCTTCCGTTTCAAATATAGTAGGGGCGAGGTAAGTATAGTTACCTACTACCTACTTCGAAATTTATTATAGGTATACTGTGCAATGCAATAGAGTCGCTTCTTTTTTGAATAATAAATTCGTTTTGTGGTTAAGACTATAAGCGTCTAAAAAATTTGCGCATACAATTTATGTTTGCTCTCCGTAAGTGTAATCACATCTCCACCGACCTAAGAGAAATAGAAGTGAGGAGCCACTTGAGACAGTTTCTCTATTTATTGCAGTTATTTCGCTGGAATACAATATTTATAAGGGACCGTGCACGAGTTCAGCGCCACCTAGCGTCCGCAACTTTGTGGGACCGTTGCTTGTCTAACCATAATGACATATTACCGCGAAATTTCGATAAAATATTATTATATACGAAAATTATCTATTTATCTTCTTCCAAAATTACTCTGGTACCAAAACTTGGGTGGAGAAAGGGTTGTGAAACTATTTTTGATCATTCAAATCAAATGAGTTGAGTAAAAGGAGATGTTGCAAAAATGTATGGACCTCCGGCCATGTATTGTACACAATATCATTAACAGGCAATATCAATATAAAAACGTTTTTTACTGCATATTTTCACTTATTTAGCTTTTTTTGCAGTTACAAAATATTATTTGCAGTTACAATTCCAATAATAATAGATACTAATCGATTTCCAATTTAAAGAAATTCATCGGCACTTCTTTAAATTGATCGATTCGATACATAGTTTTTTTGTTAATATGTGATGCACTAGTAAGATACAGATAGCATTAGTTTTGTTTTATCTACATAGGTACTATCCCAAGCGTAGGCTGTATCGCCGCCATGTTAAACATGGTTGAAAATGATAAAATCGTTTGAATTAAATGTGGTTGTAACACTAAAATATATTCTTGAATAAATTAATTGTATTTTTCTCGGATTCTTCTTTAATTTACCCATTTTTTAAGGTAGTGTACGAACCAGAGCCGAGCTCGCAACATACACCATGTTGGTTTTGAGTTGCAATTCTAACTGCAAATAATGTTTTGTAACTGCAAACAAAGCTAAATAATTGAAAATATGCAGTAAAAAACGTTTTCATGTTGATTTTGCCTATTAATGATATTGTGTACAATACATGGCCGGAGGTCCATACATTTTTGCAACATCTCCTTTCAACCACAAACAATCTTTAAAGGAAAATTGTTGGTTTCTGCTGGACATGTCCTTGATATAGAGGAATTAAGAAGAAAACAAGGACAGATATCAATAATTCAAGCGGGCATCATAAGACAAACATGTATTTTGATACCTTACAAAACTTCTTTAGGTATAAACAATCCCAGTGTCAGAATCAATTTGATTGGGTTGTAATAGACGTAATATTTAAGTACAATTCAGCACGAGTGTGAAATGTAATTACGTGTTTGTTATCCATTTCTTGTATCTCTTGGGAAGGAGACAGCTCTGAGAATCAATCGATAAAACTTGCGTTTACTACGGCGGGTGGCTCATGGTCATGCGGCATACTCATGAACGGGTGCTGATGGTGGGGACTGATCTGTTCTGATCTGCCGATGCTACATTTCATTATGGTGAATAGTTATTGATTTCTACTTATGCAAAGACATATGCTATATACGTTTACATTACTAGATTTGAATGACTGTCTGTATTAGACATAAGTAAACAATTTAAAAGGGCTCCAACTGAGTTTCTTTGGTAGCGGAATTCTTCTCAATAGTGACTGTACTAGGAACTCTGCCAAGTGAATAACATAGATTTTGATTTTGACGAATAAGTTTTTACTTCTCTTCTTATCTAGTTTTTGGAAGGAAGGAACAACATTTCAATGTTTTTACCTAATACATAGTAAGTTTATTTTATCCCCATTTTAATTAACTTTATTATCTGTTTTACTTTTACTTTATGTAATAAGTAATTATTCACTTTAAGTTATTATTGACTTCTAAGTACTATTCAAAACGATTGTAAAATTTTACTCGAAATAAACATATTTTCATTCTTTCTTTCACCCTTTACTACCTTTACTCTAATTTCCAATCGATATTTTTGAAGTTTACAACACAATAACTGCTGTTTACCATTTTGTCGGCGGTTAAATGTGATTATGAAAATTACACATCCAAGTCTAAACAGATTACTTTGTGATGACAGGTCCCACATTATTGCTACTTTTCGCCACCATGGGCGCTACGATCGATAACATTACCCCCACCTAGTACTTCGCACGGTTCCTATAGGTACTGTGTGTTGTTAAACCCAAATACTCAAAATAAACTCAAAAATATTTAAAATATTTTTAGTTTTAATTTTAATCAATGTACAATATTTTTCGTCTAACATAAATATATAAGTTGGGGAATAAGTTTCTTCGCATTTTTTAAGATAATTCAAAACATTTTTTAAATATAGTTTATTTAAATTTAACTAAAGTATGTATGTACCATTTTGTTCGATAACCTTTTGCCATCTTGTAGGTAGGGACATGATCCCATTGCTATAAAAATTTTGGGACTTCTCATCAAAATACCGCGACAAGTGGATTTGGCAGTCCTCTCGTGATGTTAACCTAACATTGCATAAAGAATTCTGAAGAGACCGAAACAGGGGGAAATCTGAAGGTGCAAGGTCAGGACTATACGGCGGATGCATTAACACCTCCCAGCCAAACTCTCTTAATTTTTGCTGAGTGGCTATAGATGTGTGAGGTCTAGCGTTATCATGATGAAACACCACACCCCTTCTGTTGATCAATTCCGGCCGCTTTCTCTCAACTTCTTGCTTTAATCTCATCAGTTGTTCGCAGTAGAGTTCAGAATCGATAGTCCTGCCTGGTGGTAATAGCTCATAATCAATAATGCCCTTCCAATCCCACCACACACACAACATCACCTTATTGCGAGTTAACCCGGGTTTCGCCACAGTCTGTGAAGCCTGACCGGCCTTTGACCACGACCTTTTTCGCACGTTCTTGTCGTACGTGATCCACTTTTCATCACCAGTTATCAGCTTCTTCAAAAATGATTCGGTTTCATTACGTCGTAATAAAGAATCACAAATGAGTACACGGTTCATTAGGTTTCTATCAGTGAGCTCGTGACGTACCCAAATATCGAGCTTTTTTTTGTACCGAGCTTTTTTTAAATGCGCCAAAACTGTTTTGTGATCAATTCTCAGTTCTTCAGCTACGTCGTAACTACTGATATGTCGATCTTGCTCCACTTTTTCAAAAATGGCATCCACTTTATCCGTAATAGGGCGACCAGAGCGAGGTGCATCTTTGACATCAAAATTTCCGAATTGAAAACGCTTAAACCAAATTTGTGCTACTCTCACAGACACCACTGCACTAGGTCCATAAACATCGCAAATTTATTTCGCGGCTTGCGTTGCATTTTTACCTTTTTTGTAGTAAAATTTTAAAATGTATCGAATTTCTTCATTAGATTCACTCATCTTGACAGTACGAAAAACAAATGAAAATCACACATTTGCCTAATTTGAATTTGGAATTATGTTCTTTAAAATTTTAACTTTCAATGATACCAAAACCAGCCAGATACAAATACTACAGCCAAAGAGATTTTATTACAAGTTCATACATACTATAATGCGAAAAGACTTTTTCCCCAACCTATTATATACCCTTCGAATACTACTTTGGCCTGCTCTGTTATGTCTTTTATGACCCATTAAAGGTCACCGTGCCGTAATTAACTTGATCTTCTACCTACCTATTTGATAAGCACTCCCCGAAGATGATATAAAAGCTTTTGTAGTCTTGAGCTTTTTTAAAAAAAAAATCTGTCTAATTGGACCTCTTTATTATTCCTTTTTAACATTTTGATTTCTGCCATTTAGAAAGCAGGTTTGTTAGAAAAAGTCAAAATGACAGAGTCAATAATGGATAACTCTGCTTAACATCTTGATCATATTTATTACAAAAAATGATAAGCTTTAATGTAAAATTATTGTGTACTTAACAATTCATAAAAATATGACATACAGAACATGTTCTATAATCAAACAAAATTTATACACTGGACATAAAAACGTTTTGTCGGCTAGAATATTCCAAAGAACAAAATTAAATCATGGTAGGTATCTTAATCATTTTTTATTTACTAGTAGAATACTGTTAGGATAACTGTAGTGAACGGATGATAACGTGTTTAATCTAACGGTACCCCTTCTCAGTTATGAATTTACGTTACGTCAGAGAATCTATACATCTATACAAATACATAAAATTGGAGTGTCTGTTTGTAATATAAAAATAAACGCTTTTAACTAAATGCATATGTATGTACACGGTACATATACCAAAACAATCTTTTTTACAATTTTTGTCTGTCTGTCTGTTTGTTCCCGCTAATCTCTGGAACGGCTGGACCAATTTTGACGGGACTGGCAGATAGTTTATGTAATAAGGAGTAACTTACGCTACTTTTATACCACGACTTCGTCCGGTTAGATGCTGAACAATCATAAATTCTCACGCGCACGAAGTTGCGGGCACAGCTAGTATATAATAATACTACGGTTACGTGCTTGTCAATTACTGTTCTTAAACCAGCTATTTGAGTATAAGTAGATCTAAAAAATAATATGCTACAATCCTAGAGTTTAAGCTTTAATAAACTAAGTAAAATTTATAGTTCTATCGATGGAGGAGAGTCAATGTAATGTTAGTTGTTACCTACTAAGTATATGATTTATACAAATATGATTTTTTAAATTTGGTTTTAGCTGTGTGGCCGGTGATAACTAGACAAGCAAGCGACAATGTGAATTTGCAGCTGCCGTCTTCCGCCGCTACGCTACAAAACGATAGTAAAGCTAAAGTTGTCTTGCTTGGAACAGTCCATTTCAGCAAGCAGTCAGTGTTGGATGTTTCAGAAGTATTTTTAAAAATAATTTATGTAAAATGTTTCGATACGTATTTATTTTTACTAACCAAGAGCAAATCAATTCATACTTCCAGGTGGTAAAAGTTCTAAATCCGAACGCAATTTTGGTTGAACTATGTCGTCAGAGAGTATCACTCTTAGAATTGGACGAGAAGAAATTTTTAGAAGATGCAAAAAACTTAGACGCCAAGAAAATAAAGTACGATTTATTTTTTGTCTAATTGAAATTACTATATTGTAAAAGTGGGGCGGTTCCCACTTGCGGTATTTATGAGCACGCTACACGTCGAGAAGACTACGAGAGGTCACTAGGTATCTATGTACCGTTAGGTAATCATATAATAATAAAATAGGTAATAGGTTGAATGGTTTGACATGTACCGAAGTTTTACTACTAAACTAGATGGAAATGAACCCACGAGGAGCGCGGATGAGGGGCGATCACTTTAGAACCCTTATACAAACACACCATTTTCAATGGCAACTCACCTTCTTAATAAGAGCGGCCAGTACCGTAACTGTTTCTCAGTAAACCTCAGATTTAGTACAGTTGCGGTGTCGAAGATACTGTAGAGATTAGATTTTCTTAACTACTGGTAGCCTAGTGGTAGCAGGCCACTACTACTACGCTGAGGTCCTGGGTCCCAACCCGGGCGATTCCCGGGTTGGGACCCAGGTTACCAGAGATAATGGTGTAAAGAGCTTTATCTCTGGTTCTATTGGGATTTTTACATTTTCTGGAAATTTCCCAGTACCTACCTCGAAGTTTGGTAATGTGCCCGGAGATGTCAACAGGCTCGCCACCTGCTACATGGGCCAAAACGTAATGTATTTACCTCTGCCTACCCTTTCGGGATTACAGGCGTGAAGTTACGTTATCTGCGCTCGAGGTCGGATGATCATCCTCGATGCTTTCCTTTATCGGTGTAGGTACACTGACTTTTTCAATGATTAAGTATTTGCATATTTTATTAGGGACACTGTTACGGGTTCTTTATCAAATGCTGGACTGAACTAGATGGATATGTAGGTAGGAATTTTAATGGTTACGAATAAAATATCAAACAGTATACTTTCAGACAAGCTGTAAAAGGACAAAATTTCGTTTCTGGTATGCTACACGCAATGTTGCTGAAAACATACGCTGATATTGCTAAGGAATTAGGCGTGGCACCTGGTGGCGAATTCCGAAGAGCATATCACGAGGTTTATTTCTTATCAATACATATTATTATAATAATACAGTAAAAATTGAGTGTCTGTATATTAAATATTTTTCCAAAAAAACTAATAGGGGGCGATATTGAACAGCCCTCCATAACATTTTCATGTTTCAGATGAAGAAAATTCCTGGCTGCAAGTTGTTTCTTGGTGACAGACCTATTCAAATAACAATAGCGAGAGCTTTTCAGTCCCTTAGCGTGTTGGAACTAGGTCAAGTACTATACCACTTGACTACTGCGAATCCGAAACCTTTGAAGTGAGTATTTCTTCTAGATTGTTATAACTCTACTGGCTCTTCCTGCAAGTCTTGAGTTAGTCGTGTCTTCGTAAAGACCAGATTGTTAAATTTCAAATATCATCGTCTTCTAGGAAAATGTGAATGTTATACATATACAACGTGTAACAGGTTTAAATGTACAACCCGAAACTAGTTTGTTCAGAATCGATAACCAAATCGTTTTCAGGCATTTTTAATATAGGTAATGTTTTGTCCCAAAATTTATTACAATTAAGGAAATTATGGTCACCCATTTGGTGAACAGTAAATAGAAACGAAAATGAGACTAACGTCTATCCAAAATAAAATGCTAGTCTCAACAAGTTTATTAGAACTCGTTGAGACGTGCTTTTTATTGTAAATATTAATTTAAGAAATAAAATACCTAAAATAAATCTTATTACTAGCGAGTGTTAAGTAAGGGTACGCAGGTAACGCTACATCACATTGCAACAGTGAGCGTGTGTGAGTAGGTTCGTGTTTTTTAAGTGGCCGTAGGTAGAGGTAGGGTAAGTGTGCATAGGGTGTGCATACTGTTCGTACAAATTGAGGACAACTTATTTCTTAAATAAAAAATATTAAATACATAAACATGTAATTTCAGTTCATGTATTATGATTATAACTCTATTTTCTACTCGGGGTGTTACAGGGTGCGCATTATTCCCGTTACATGTTGTATAGGCAGGTATACACCTACACATTCCCCATTTTGTTCTTCTTTTGTTGTCTTCAATTTTGAGTCGGTTTAGTGGCAAAGATTGTTTGCGAACTAGTTTCTAAACCAATAACTAAATAAGTATCTCATAATTTTACATAGCTATAACCACAGTCCACAACTAAGTGTGCCTTTGATTATTATCAGCTTGGAAACTACCTTCACACGCCGCCTTACAATTTGTCTTTATTATAGAAAACTTATTTATTATGACAGAAAGCCCAGATTAAAGTTCAGTCCGAAAAAGATAATTATCGGACTGAATTAAAACTTACGACATAGGTATTTACTGTTACTGTGTACGACATAGGTATGTACTGTGTTTTCCGGAATTGATGTGGAGTCTATAAAATATATGCAGATAATTCAAATGCTCTTTATTGTCCCGTATTAGATACAAGTTTTATAGTCTAGCCTTTGAGCGGTATTTTTAATAGGGTAGGTATGAATACATGCCATGAGTTGTGCTTATTTAGGTAACCTAACCGGTTGTTGTTTGTAGATGATCTCACTAAATCGTCAAAACGACTGATTAAAAGCATTTCCCACATAATAAATGATAATATTATTTATTATTTATTTATAATATTATCATTTATATTATTAAAAAAATTACAGATTATGTTATTTTTTAAATTTTAACTACTTTAACTGGTTTTTTAATTCGGCTCAAAACATGACGTTTGAACTTTAATGGTGTTAGGATTAATTAATAACGTTGTTTTTGAAGCTTTATTAGTAGTGTGGGGGACAAATGGCTTTTACACCAAAGTCAAACACAAATCTGCATCGATGTGATTTAAAATGGACTGTATTTTTCGGTTCTTCAATGGTTCTTACTATTCTAACTTATTCACTAGCTTATTTCACTATACTATAACTAACTAGCGAACCAGGGGGTCTGGTACTATTCTAAACTTTCACTGGCAATACCTTCACGGTCTGGAAGCACTTTTCTTGCGGAGAATCGAACGAGGACAAACTAGCAACGAAATGTACCGAGTTATATACGCTTCCAAACCGTCTCCTTCCATGTCAAAATGCCGTGACACGCCCAAAAATCGAACGTCACGAAGGTCCGGGTCAATAGAGATAGGACTCTAAATCATTACATATACGGTCTAATTTCCTACCACCGTCATACATCTCTGCTGACCCGCCCCCGCCTTGATACATTTCATACGCAATATCTCTTATTCTATTAAATTTTCTTATACAATTCTTATTAGATTCTTATTCTAATTCAATACACTTTCAAAGTTTTTACTTATTAGAAACACATAATTTTTTAGGGGCTCTGTCATGCTCTATCACCTATGACACGATTGTATATCGCTAGCCAAACCTAAATACAATTAAAAACCGCAAACGGTATCTGCCTATCTCCTTTATTCTAAGCGTGAGAGACAATTTTATCTAACAAGTAAGATTAGGTACATTCGTTTTTCCGTATTGTGAGTCTACTTACACTCTTTATACATACATTTCCCTGAGGGGGCAACAAAAATACATCTCGTACATAACTTTCAGCCTAGTATCTTTGCTATTTACGAAAATACAGCGACTTTCACCTCTCTCTCCATACAAAATGTTGAATTCAACATCAGCTGTGAACAAACTAATTGAATCTACCTACATACAAATTGATATTTCTAACCGGAACATTTTGTACAATTTGTGTTATAATTTCTCAATTTCTTTACTTTCTACGCGCGCTACGTGGTCGCATCTCCGTGCACGTCTTCGGGCCAGTGTGTGTGTGATAAGTATACAGCAAAATACCTAATTTACATTACAGTTTTTATCAAACATCTCATAATAGTGTCTACTACAGCGAACTTTGCCAGTCGATAACTACTGATCTGCCTATGCCATGCGTGGGGTTGGTCGTGAATATGAATTATTAGACATTCCTACGCCGAGCTATGCCACTGACTGAGCTCTAAAAAAGTGCGCTGCGTATTTACGCTTCCTCCGCGTCACTTCCCCGCACTTCACCCCCGCCGCCGCAGGTGGATCAGGTGCTCTGTCGGTCACCTCTCCGTGGACGACCCTTTCGACTAACCGAAAATACCTACACCTCCAAATTTAATATTTTCTATGGCAATCGCTAGACAACAATTCTTTTATCATCATACTCAAATATTACATGCCTACTATGAGAACCTAACGAGTTATATCGAATTAAAAACTGCCGCTGCATACAACCAACATACACCTAGCGGTCATTGCGAGCTTTACTGACTTTACTTATTTTCATAATGAAACACGACGCTTATTGATTCTATCCTTTACAATTCTCCCCCCGGCGTAGACCTTCGAGCCTCATCATCTACCGGAAGGATAATCAATCTACATACTGGGCGTCTAAATATTCCACCTCGAGTACGAATCTCCGCACTACGTACCACGCCATCAGGTCCCGTGTATACCTTTTCTACTAAACCGCGGGGCCATACATTACGGGGCAACAACCCGTCTGCTATTATCACCAAATTACCTATCTTAATGTTCTCTTTACCGTTATGACTATCACCTCGCGGGGCCAAGGTTGGCAAGTACTCATTTATCCATCGCTGCCAGAACATATCAGACAACGCCTGCGTAGCTCGCCACGCCCGCCTATCCGCTACCGCGCAGTTACCAACAAAGGGCAAGCCGACCGCTGATCCGATAAGAAAATGATTCGGAGTAAGGGCCTCAGGGTCGCTTGCATTAACTGATACGTGAGTCAACGGTCGCGAGTTCACCGTGTGTTCTACCTCAGCGGTGAACGTCGCAAGTACATCATCTTTTGGTGCACGTTCATTCAAAACTATTAATAAAGATTTCTTAACACTCTTTATTAACCGCTCCCAGGCGCCTCCCTGATTGGGAGCACCGGGATCTATAAAACGCCATGACATTCCTTTTGTCGTGGCGAATTTTTCTAACTCAGGCAACCATTCTTTATACGCATTACATAATTCTACATCGGCGCCCCGAAAGTTAGTTCCATTATCGCTTACCATGGTATGGGGCGCACCGCGGCGCGCTCCCATCCGCCTAATTGCCATGATAGCCGCGTCTGTACTAAGACTCGAAATTATTTCTATGTGAATGGCACGCGTTATCAAACAGGTAAATAACATTCCCCAGCGTTTCTCCCTTCTCCTACCTACTGTGACGAGCATCGGACCGTAACAATCTACACCACAATATGCAAAAGGTCGCGTATACGATTCTAAACGGAGGGCCGGTAGGTCACCTTTGACTGGGTCACAGGGCCTCCCTATGCGCGTCCTACACCTGACACACCGCCCTACTATCGTTCTAACTGCCGGACGAAGCCGCGTTATCCAAAACTGATGTCTAATATTGTTAACTAGCGCCTCTCTACCCATATGATTGTTACGTTCGTGTTCACGTTTTATATATAACTTAGCTAACAGGCTCCGCCCGTCCAAAATAGGTGGATTTTTACGCTGAGCTGGTATGTTTGCCGCATCTATCCTACCATTCAATCTCATAAGACCGTCCTCTCCTATGACGGGATCCAATTTATAAATTTTACTAGACCGATCAACCGTTTTACCTACTCTAAGTCTGTCTATTTCACACGGAAAGCTTGCGCGCTGCGCCTGCGAAATTATTAACAATTCCGCACGTCGTGTGTATTTTGTATCTAAACTTGAAGGAATCTTTTTGCATCTATCTATGAATAATAACACGTAAGCCAGGGCACGGACAAGGCGGTCGTACGATGAAAATCGTTCCACTGCGATTAGGCATGGGCTACACCTCGTGTGTGTAACCAAAACCTCCTCCAGCGGCGCGACCAACTCCTTTCCGAACGCACTCGATGGTGGTTCCTCATTTCTTAAGAGAAACGAGGGGCCGGTGCACCATCTGGAGGAGGGGCCCAATCGCGAGTGGCCAACCCTCGTCGCATCGTCAGCTACATTCGATGCGGTGGGAACCCACCTCCACTGTTCGGTTTTCGTTAATTCTACTATCTCCGCTAGCCTATGTGCTACATACGGTTTATACCTAACCGTGTCATTCCTTATCCATTGCAATACGGTTGTCGAATCTGTCCAAAAACACACCCCTACATCTGACCAGGGATGTTTGTCTATGACGTCACTAGCTAAGCGCGCACCTATTAAAGCCGCCTGCAGTTCTAATCGCGGGATACTTTGAGTTTTTATTGGTGCTACCTTTGCTTTCCCGGCCACCAACGACACCCTCACTACCCCTGAGCTATCTACAAATCGCCAATACGCCACTGCCGCGTACGCTTGTTCGCTTGCATCGCAAAATACATGTAACTGCCTATCCACTATATCCTCACGCTTGTCATAACATCGCGGTATCTTAAGACGGTTAATGTATTCTAAATCTGCCTGCCAATCAGCGAAAGCTACTGCCTGCTCATGGGGAAGCGGTTCATCCCACCCTAGGTCCTGTCGCCACAGTTCCTGTAGGATAATTTTTGCCACTATAGTATATGGACTCAATAAACCTAGCGGATCGAAAACCGACATGACTGCACTCAATGCCTCGCGTTTCGTAGGTACCCGTGTTAAGTTCCGGACGTCCGTAGGTACCCTAGGCATGCTAGTATTGAAGCCTAACTCATCGCTTTTAGGTTGCCACAAAATACCTAAAGCCCTATCTTCAATAAACGCATTCCCCGCTATTTCCTTTGGTGCGTGAGCGCGATCACTTTCCGGTACCTCAGATATTACAGAGTCGAGATTCGAACTCCAACCCGCTAAATCAAAACCCGCCTGCGCGTGCACGTGACGTACCTCGCCTACCGTGCGCCGGGCAGTCTCCTCAGAGTCAAAACTAACTATCCAATCATCCATATATGTACTAGTGGTAATGGTGTCAAACGCCAGCGGGTGTGAAGTTTTATAAACCGCTGCGTTTTCATCCCTCACACTATGTGCCAAAAACGGCGAACTGCGCGCTCCAAATATCATAGACGTCATTACATACTTTCTGGGGGGGCTCACACGATCCTCCCCCCGCCACAGAAACTGTTGTGCTACGCGGTCCTCCTCCCTAATTTTAATTCTTAAAAACATCTCGCGGATATCCGCGGTCAATGCTATCCTGCCTACCCTGAATCCATATAAAACTTTATTCAGAGACTGTAATAAATCCGGACCTTCTAATAAGATGTCGTTTAAACATTTCCCATTCGATTTTGCCGCCGCATCGAATACCAAACGCACCTTTCCCGGTTTATTAGGGTTTGTAACTGCAAAATGAGGCAAATACCATTCCTTTTGACTGTAGGTATTTGCCTCTCCTAAGGGCTCCGCGTAGCCTTTCTCTATTAAACTATCTATTTGAGCCGTATAAGCCTCCCTAAACTCCTGAGACCTATCCATTTTACGTTCAATACCTACTAAACGGCTATGTGCCATGTTATAGCTAGGCGGAAGGGTTGCATCGTCACTGACCCATGGCAACCCCACTTCATAACGGCCATTTACTTTTGCTATAGTTCTTTTTACTATTTCCAATGCGCGCTCCTCCCCCGGGACTACCCTTGGTTCTCTGCCTATACCAAGAGAGTCAATTTCAAAATGGGACCGCACTATATCATTCAGATTCGTATCTGAGGGACTCTGCGTGGTGTGCACATGCAACACCGACGCCCTATTAACAACAATGCTTTTAGGCATTGACCCATGTATGACCCATCCCAACTGGGTCAGTGACGCGGCCGGTTGCCTACGGCTACCGGTCACCAACTTCCGCGACACTATAAGATGCCAATTATCCGCACCTATGAGAATTTGAGGTCTCACTCCCTCATAACACACCGCATCCGGTGGTAAAGCTCTAAAATGCGACATTCGTAACAATTCTTTACTAACGGTCTGCCTACCTAAAGTAAGGTTCCGTACCGTACGCGCTTTAATCTTAAAGGGGCGTCCGCTCTGCCCGGCCAAGCTAATACCTACTAATCGGCTTTCCGACTCCTGCTGACTAGAATTAGCACCTATTATATTCAGGGCGCGGACTGGGCCCTGGGCCCCTATCGACTTTGCCAACTGCTCGTCGATCAAAGTGATAGTGGACCCCTCATCTAATAACGCGTAGGTCTGTACCCCCTTGCCCCTGCCACCCCCTATTGTGACAGGGCAGACCTTAAGAAGTACCTGCGTGCTATCAACTGGCGTATGCGCCGACGCCGTAATTACTGACTCTATTTGTACCTCTTTTACTTCCGGCCGCGGCTCGGAATGCAACAGCATGTGGTGTGATCGTGTGCAATCACCCTTACCACATCGCTTTGCCTTACATTGAAAACGTCTATGTTTCCCGTTTAAACACTGATAGCAAATTCGCGCTTCCCGTGCCCAGTTCCAGCGCTCCTGTACTGACATCGCTACAACCTTACCGCACGCATCGGTCCGGTGCCCACTACCACAACAAAGACATGTAATAGCCGCCTCTGTTGTGTTATACACCGGCCGGCGCGCGCGGTCTAACTTTTTAAACGTAGGCCGCGATGCCGGCGGCTGCACTGCGCGCGCGCTTGCTACTGTGCTTTTCTCGTATGAGAACTGAATAGCCCTATCAGCCTCCTTCATGAGAAAGTTCGCTAATCTAGTTAACTCGGATTCCGGCCCGTCCGCCCTATCGAAAGCATAGTCATACCACTTGTTTTTAAGGTGGGGACTAAGTTTCTCACTTAACATTCTAGGTAGCCGTGGATCCGTATTTCTACCTACCGGATCCACACTTTCAATTACAGTGACTACATTTTGTACTTTAACCGCAAAGATATTTAACTCATTTGCCGATGCCCCCACATTAGGTAGTCGCATTACCTCCCCTACTGCCTGGTCTATAATAGTGCCTGGGCGACCGAAACATTGTTCTAGGGTCTTCATAATTCTATCTGGGTCTGACGCCGAATATAAAAGGGCCGACACCGCCTGTCGTGCCGGACCCCGCAAGCACGCCCTCAACCTAGCCAAATTCTCTATGTCCGTGAGTCTATAATTCTGCATAGAATCCCTCATCGCTGCTTTGAATGGCAACCACTCCCTAGGGTCCCCATCAAATAAGGGTAACTCCTGGGCCTGTCGTGGTGGGGGTCGACCCCGCGACATATTCTCTAACGCGTACACTAAACGATCCAGGACTTCGTCTTTAGAGATATTGGTTTTGGCGGGCTCGTCTTGTTTACTATTATTCGGCGCCCTACCATCCCCTAGCCTATCCTCCCCCCGTAGAAATTCCCGCGGGGGATGACTATCCTGTAACCAATGTTCTACCCTTTCGTTCGCATCTATTTGCCCATTCACACTATCTCTATCAGTTTCTTCCGGCGGCGTTACCCTATCCTTAGCTATCTGCTTATCCACTAAACCGGCTTCTATTTCTAACTGCCTAATTCGTGCCTTTAACATGTCTGTTTCCGTATTAATTTGCTCCCGCCTAGCGCGCGCACTATCGGTTGACCGTCGCGAACAAACCGATGGCGGCCGCGTACCTAAAGTTTCCTGTTCGGTAACTACTTGCTCGGTCCTACTGGTCCCTGGCAATGGTACGTCCTGCGGAGCCTCGGAAGGAGACTCTGGATAGTCTGGTATGACCCTAAGCGCCGCGCGCTTCCTAGTGGTAGGTGGACTCCTTGGCATCATCACTGTTTAACTACCTCAACTACACTGAAATAGGTCCCTACCTCCCTAACTGAGATGGTCCCTACACAGTAACACAATTCAACAAAAAATAAAAATTTAAAAATTCCTAACGGCCTAACACACACACAAATACACTGGCCCGAAAATATACACGGATTACGACTCACTGTATATCCGTCCGTATCCGCGATCCGCGAAGTTGCAGGCGCCGCCGACGTCCCGATGCTCGGCCGCACCCGCCCGATGCCGCTGTGCTGAGCTGTGCAGACGCTGACGCTGCCACGAAGCCGCCGCCGCCGACGCCGTTGACCCGACGTCCCGGCTGCTCCGATGAAGGCGCCCAAGCTGCGATGCTCAGGGCGGTCCCGCCCGAGTTGCGTATGCGCTAGCGTACGAAACGCCGCGCCGTACGCCCCTGCTCAAGGCGGCTGCCCAAGCGGTGAAAACGCTGGCGTTCGAAACGCCCGCGCTGTGATGCTCGCCGACCCGGCCCGCTGCGGTCGCTGACGCTGGTAGAGCGCCCAAGCCGCACGGCCCGTGCTCAAGGCGGTCAAGCCCGAGTATCGCCCGTGCTCAAGGCCACAATGCCTGAGCGATGACGGTGCTGGCGTTCAAAACGCCGAAGCTGCGATGCCCGTCGACCTGGAGCTTGTGTGGTCGCTGGCGCTGGATAGCGCCCAAGCCACGATGCCCGTTGACCCCGAGGTGCAGCTGCTGACGCCTGCTTGGCGCCCTGGTCTCGCTGCACGTCGACCCTGTTCCTCGTCGTTCCCTGGCCTCGCCCTCAGACTGCGAGACCTGGAATGCACGTTCCGATCCGTTAATCAACGCGCCGGTATCCTACTCCGGCTCTTCCTTGCCGGTCGTTACCAGTACCCTTTTGTTTCCTTTCCCGGATGGCCGCTGGTGGCCTACTAATCCGGCGTCGATGGACCAGAACTTTGTGGGGGACAAATGGCTTTTACACCAAAGTCAAACACAAATCTGCATCGATGTGATTTAAAATGGACTGTATTTTTCGGTTCTTCAATGGTTCTTACTATTCTAACTTATTCACTAGCTTATTTCACTATACTATAACTAACTAGCGAACCAGGGGGTCTGGTACTATTCTAAACTTTCACTGGCAATACCTTCACGGTCTGGAAGCACTTTTCTTGCGGAGAATCGAACGAGGACAAACTAGCAACGAAATGTACCGAGTTATATACGCTTCCAAACCGTCTCCTTCCATGTCAAAATGCCGTGACACGCCCAAAAATCGAACGTCACGAAGGTCCGGGTCAATAGAGATAGGACTCTAAATCATTACATATACGGTCTAATTTCCTACCACCGTCATACATCTCTGCTGACCCGCCCCCGCCTTGATACATTTCATACGCAATATCTCTTATTCTATTAAATTTTCTTATACAATTCTTATTAGATTCTTATTCTAATTCAATACACTTTCAAAGTTTTTACTTATTAGAAACACATAATTTTTTAGGGGCTCTGTCATGCTCTATCACCTATGACACGATTGTATATCGCTAGCCAAACCTAAATACAATTAAAAACCGCAAACGGTATCTGCCTATCTCCTTTATTCTAAGCGTGAGAGACAATTTTATCTAACAAGTAAGATTAGGTACATTCGTTTTTCCGTATTGTGAGTCTACTTACACTCTTTATACATACATTTCCCTGAGGGGGCAACAAAAATACATCTCGTACATAACTTTCAGCCTAGTATCTTTGCTATTTACGAAAATACAGCGACTTTCACCTCTCTCTCCATACAAAATGTTGAATTCAACATCAGCTGTGAACAAACTAATTGAATCTACCTACATACAAATTGATATTTCTAACCGGAACATTTTGTACAATTTGTGTTATAATTTCTCAATTTCTTTACTTTCTACGCGCGCTACGTGGTCGCATCTCCGTGCACGTCTTCGGGCCAGTGTGTGTGTGATAAGTATACAGCAAAATACCTAATTTACATTACAGTTTTTATCAAACATCTCATAATAGTGTCTACTACAGCGAACTTTGCCAGTCGATAACTACTGATCTGCCTATGCCATGCGTGGGGTTGGTCGTGAATATGAATTATTAGACATTCCTACGCCGAGCTATGCCACTGACTGAGCTCTAAAAAAGTGCGCTGCGTATTTACGCTTCCTCCGCGTCACTTCCCCGCACTTCACCCCCGCCGCCGCAGGTGGATCAGGTGCTCTGTCGGTCACCTCTCCGTGGACGACCCTTTCGACTAACCGAAAATACCTACACCTCCAAATTTAATATTTTCTATGGCAATCGCTAGACAACAATTCTTTTATCATCATACTCAAATATTACATGCCTACTATGAGAACCTAACGAGTTATATCGAATTAAAAACTGCCGCTGCATACAACCAACATACACCTAGCGGTCATTGCGAGCTTTACTGACTTTACTTATTTTCATAATGAAACACGACGCTTATTGATTCTATCCTTTACAAGTAGATATGTCTATAAATTATCCCCAGGAGGTAGTGTAGGTCGTGATAACCTCATTCATCTCTCTTCAATTTAATTTTAATTACATAATTATGTTAAATAAATTATATCAATATATAAAGCTACAGCTAGTGAAAAAATATCTGGTAGATACTTATTACTGACGAAGTACCTATAGGTAGGGTATTTAGGCCTCCATAATAATAATAATACATCTGGCTTATGCTAGATTTCAGATTGGTATATAATTTTTCGAGGTGAAAATTAATATACCTACCTAAATATGTGACGTGACGTGACGTGTTATTAAACATAACACACACAAACAAGGATTTTGGACATGGAAGAAACAGCAATGTGAAACTTATCAGTTCCCTAATATTGCAGCAAACATTCATTGGAAAAATACAAAAATAAAGATTTCGTACAAGCGCAGTTTGAGGAAATAACAAGGGAAGTGCCGGCTTTCAAGAAAATTTTCCATGTGTTTGTGGACGAGCGAGATAAATGTCTCGCGTATTCGCTGCAGGAGTGTGTTCGGGCCGGTAATATATTATTAATACCTACTTTTTGATGGTAATATCTAAGAAGTTTCTGGTCATCCAAAATCATTACAAATTGGACTCTACTACCATACGGCACTGAGGTACATAGGCGTTGCCAGGGGTGGCACAGGGGGCAGCTGCCCCTCCCTAGAGATAAAAAACAGCACAATTTACAGCAAAACACCTTATACCCCATAAATATGTACCAACCTGGCCCCCTAGAGGCAATCTGTCCTTCCCTAAAGCCAAACTGCCCGCTCCCCCATGGTCTTCATAGTAATCAACGGTACCTAATCGAAAAATCGCAACGATATCTACTAACCAAATCGTAGAGTGTTTACTATGCTTAGTTACCTATTACGTATTTTAGAGAAAGAAAATGAAATTAAATGAATCGATTCAGTTGCGCTTTAACCAGTGGCGTAGCTGTGGGTGGGATACAATGTAGTGTTGCCAGGTGCGATTTGATTTAAATCGGGACAGTAGGTAAAATAATTCGGGACCGACGGGTAAAAATCGGGACAGTAAACAAAAGCAAGTCAAAAGTTTGTCTAGCAGTGGACGTCTTTCGGTTGAGGTAATGATGATGATTGATTTATCGGGACATTTAAGATCCCGATCGGGTGTGAATCGGGACGAGTCCCCAGAACCCTGAAAATCGGCACGTCCCGCGCAAATACGGACACCTGGCAACACTAGTAGGATGCTACCTGACCGTGAATTCGTATAAATAAGTTGGTACCTACTACGTACTACAATATCGTGCCACCTACGCTAGCTATGCCACTGGATTCAACGACTCTATGTACGGTCAAGTTATTAAAATCTATACTTTTAATAAAACTGTAGAAGTGTAATTTCTGTACATAAAAAATATTGAAAAAATAAATACCAGGGGATAGTACTAGATCGACACCGAACACAAATATGTGATTAGAAAATTTTTTGTCTGTCTGCCTGTCTGTTTGTTCAAGCATCACACAAAATCTACCGGGGCGATTACAATGAAATTTGGTATACTTTGACTGGTTTTTCAGAACTGGAAGAGGATGTATGGATCAAGTTTTCTCCCTCCGCAACATCGTAGAGAAGCATCTGGCTGTGAGCCAGAAGGTTTTCTGCGGTTTTGTGGATTTGGAGAAAGCGTTTGATAGGGTATTACGAAAGGAGCTGTGGGACATTTTGCCAGAGTATGGTATTGATGGCAGTCTGTTCCGTGCAATATAGTCCACGTGTGTGGGCTGTCAAGCATATGTGTGGGTAGATGGTAACATGTCACCCTGGTTTGATGTTAACATCGGTGTCAGACAGGGTTGCGTGCTTTCGTTTAGGCTGTTTATCAAATATCTGGACAAATGCCTCCAGCGGGTGAAGTTGATGGATGTGGGAGTGCGTATGGGTGACTGAGTGGTGAACTGTCTGCTTTACGCAGATGATGCGGTAATTGTTAGCTCTACACCATCTGGGCTACAAGCACTAGTCACAGTCATGAAAGAGGATTGTATGGAGAAGGGCTTACAATTGAATGTGGATAAAACTAAAGTATTAGTATTTGAAAGAGATGAGCAGAGAACAAATGCAAGGGTAGTAGTAGATGATGCAGTGTTAGAACAGGTGGATGAAATTGTATATCTTGGATGTGCTTTTAGCAAGGATGGTAGGTACACCACTGACATAGAAAGAAGAGTGCTTGCTGGGAATTGCGTGAATGGAGCGTTGGGTAAGCTGCTAGAATCTAAACATCTCAGCCAGCGGGCGCGACTAGCCGTACATAATGCTGTACTTACTCCAACGCTTTTATATGGAAGCGAGAGCTGGGTATGCAAAAAAGAGCATGAAAGTAAGTTGAACGCGGTCGAGATGTGATCATTGCGCAAGATCTGCGGTGTATCGCTCACCGATCGCGTTCGTAATGAAGATGTAAGAAAGAGGCTTTGTGTGAATGATAGTATCGGTGTAAAAATGAAAAAGGCATGCTCCGATGGTTCGGGCATATAGAAATAATGTCAAATGAGCGAATGACTAAACAGATATACAATGCGAATGTGGATGGTTGCAGAGGCCCAGGAAGACCAAGACTGACCTACCATTACCAAATAGGTCGAGTTCTGTCTGATGGTGGGATCAAAAGTCTTAGGAATCGGCGTGCATGTATGACGAGAATGATAAAAGTAGACGAGGCACGAGAGGTTTGTCAGAACCGGGATATCTGGCGCTCTACACTCTCTGCCCAACCCGTTAGAGACCTGGCGTGAAGATACATTCATTCATTTTTTATACTTTGACGTTTGGCGCACAACACTGGGTACTTTTTATCCCGAAAAAATGTATGTTTGTCTGTGTGTTTGTGCATGCTAATTTCAGAAACGCCATATTCTATTTGCGGTTTTTAATAATAATTGTGATAAGTTTCACTTAGCATTTAGTGTTTGTTATATATTGTATGAATACACGGTACATATACCAAAACAACATTTTTTACAATTTTTGTCTGTCTGTCTGTTTGGTGGGGCTAATCTTGGGAACGGCTGGACCGATTTTGACGGGACTTTCACTGACAGACAGCTGATGTGATAAGGAGTAACTTAGGCTACTTTTATCTCCATACATACATTCATACATACCTACATACAATTAAGTAGAATTGGAGTGTATCCGACTTTGACGGGACTTCCACGGGTAGGTAGCTGATGTAATAAGGAGTAACTTAGGCTACTTTTATCTCCATACATCCATACATACATACATATCTACATACAAATAAGTAGAATTGGGGTGTGTCCAACTTTGACGGGACTTCCACGGGTAGGTAACTGATGTAATAAGGAGTAACCTAGGCTACTTTTATCTCCATACAAACATTCATACCTACATACAAATAAATAGAATTTGAGTGTCTCCGATTCTTACGGGAGTTTCACTGGCAGATAGCTGATGTAATAAGGAGTAACTTAGGCTACTTTTATACTAGCTGCGCCCACGACTTCGCCCGGGTAGATACTGAACAAACATATTTTTTCTCACGTAGACGAAGTCGCGGGCACAGCTAGTAATTAATAAGTCAGTGTGAATGTTTTCTCAATAGTAACTGAACCTCGCGTGCTGGCCGTCGTTGGGATGGGACACGTGGATGGCATAACAAAATATTATGGCAAAATGAAACAGGAGGATATTGTGCCACTACTCTCGTAAGTTTACTGTTATTTCACTGAATAACTGTTCAACAATAACTGAGTACATATTGATTTCATTTATTTTCAGTGACTAAAACTTTTTGTAGACAAGTTAACTTCAAACATGTCTTGTGCTTTAAAGGTGAGGAATACATTTTAGTGCGTCAATAAGTAGCCATCTATAATTTTGAAAAAAAAAAATTGAAAATGGGAGATAGGCCAGAGAATATGTTAATAATCCTAGATAGGCCTAAAGGAAAATACCTACTGAGTAACTTTTTTTATGTTTTGGAAGTGGCAAACAAGCATGCAGCTCACATCGATGTTAAGTGATTACTGTAGCCTATAGACACCCACACAAAGATCAAGGTCAAAATACAGATGCGTTACCTTGAACCATGAAAGAGGATTGTATGGAAAAAGGCTTACAATTGAATGTGAATAAAACTAAAGTATTAGTATTTGAAAGAGATGAACAGAGAACAAATGCAAGAGGTAAGTGATGCAGTGTTAGAACAGGTGGATGAAATTGTATATCTTGGATGTGCTTCTATCAAGGATGGTAGGTACCACCACTGACATAGAAAGAAGAGTGCTTGCAGGGAATTGCGTGAATGGAGCGCTGGGTAAGCTGCTAGAATCGAAACATGTCGGCCAGCGGGCTCGACTAGCCGTACATAACGCTGTACTTACTCCAACGCTTTTATATGGAAGCGAGAGCTGGGTATGCAGGAAAGAGCATTAAAATAAGTTAAACGCGGTCGAGATGAGATCTTTGCGCGCTGTGGTGTATCACTCACCGTTCGTAATGAATAAGAAAGAGGCTTTGTGTAAATGATAGTATCGGTGTAAAAATATATATACTAGTGATCGTCTTGATAAAACAGCTTTTAAATATTATTTTTACTAGTGGTAGAGCTTGAGTGTCGGAGCTCGTGGGTGCAGGCACCACCGCATTACCTACTGCATTTACAATTAGATTACTTGCCGCTAAATGGCAGTGTTCAGCACCATCGTATTCCGGCCAGGTGTAATTAGGTAAAGGTGTATTGTACGGCCCTGTGATTTCCGGTATAAAAAACGGAATAAAAATTGTTTTTGCTAACTTATTGATTAATATTTTAATTGTGTAGCCGGTGTTTCACTTCTCGCGGCCTGCGAAGCGTACATATAATAACGTACATATCCATAATTTTGATAAAATGTGCTATTTTTTATTTCAGAGTTCCACGACCATCTTTCTATATGACATTGATTAGAAAAGGAATTAAATTTACGTTTTATTTTTTATTATTCTCATTTTTATTTAGAATATTTTTTGGATAAATAAAAAATGCGAAAAGTGTACATATACCTATATATATACCTATTCGTTGTTTTATTAACCTACACCTATGTGAAGACAGAAGTGATACCTACATAAGTAGGTATTTATACTTAGAGAAAAACACAATTATAATAATTGAACTACGATTTAGATAGTATGTAAGTACAGTTATAAAGTAGGTGGGTATATTGGTAGCTATCAGTTGCTAATCAACTCTATAACCAGCCCCTATAAGTAGATATGTATGTGGACTGAATTTATATTCAGTCAATTTCAGCTCTCTTAAAATAAAAAAAGACTTGAAAATCCAAATAAAGCAATTCGTGCAAAATTATTTCCTAACCATTCCAAAAATACCAACGTTGCTTCGCTGCAAACTGCAAACTTGTGTCGACTCTACAACCGCCGTCAAAGCTGAGATAAGTGGAACGCCCCCGTCGTAACGGGGCAGATTCTCTTAGCGGGGCAGATCAACTCCGAGCAGACAGCAGAGAGTATTGTATTGCCACAGAAGTATTGTAACAGAAGTATTGCCTCAAGCCCACACCGCACGCGAAGACATCGCCTACTAACGTGTACGGGTGTAGGAAAGAAAAATTATGATACGGTGAAAAGCATAGATTTAAGTAGATAATAAATCTATGGTGAAAAGTGATCGGTACTTCGTAAAAAATCCTAGTAAAGTCCCAATCGCTTAAATAGACCCATCTTAAAATCTTCCACTATGTCGGAATCATCTCATTTTTATTTTTTATCCTATGAATTAGATGAAAATAGGAAGAAGAAAGGCTTATAAAGATCCCGTCTTTATAATTATAAGCCTTTCTTCTTCCTGTTTTCCAGGGCCGTAAAAACATTTAACAAAATATTATAAGGTCAATTTGTCAACCCGCGAGCACGAAGTAAAAAGGCCGCCTGCTGCGTTGTGGGCGAATCCTGTATGTGGAACGTTGGTTTGTGGTGGAACCATTGACCATATCAGCTCAATGTGTGGAACGCACATCTTGAGCGCAATCTATGGTGCTCGCTATGGCGGCATTGGGAACGTTCTATATATCAACCGCAACGACCGCGACGCCCATTTTTTCGTTCCACTTAAGGCCCGTGGTGGTCGCGACCGATCGCTCGACGTCATAGATGACGTCACTGCTCGCGACCGCATCACCCACATAATATAGGTGTGTTGGAGTGGGCTTTCACCAAAACGTCGTGACGAGCGTGCGTTCAACTTATAAGATTCGCCCGCAACGTCCGCAAGTGGCACAGCAATTACAGCGGTCGCGGTCATTGTGGTCGATAAACTGAACGTTGGGTACGTTCCATTAGTGAAATCGTTCTTTTTTCGAATTTTGGTGTAAGCCCACTCCGACCCACCTTAATATAATGGGCGATGCGGTTGCGGTCAGCGGTCATTAACGTCACATATGACGTCGAACCATAGAGCAACACGGGCCACCGGTCGCGGCGGACTGGAGGGGAGTAGCCGTAGCGTTTATTACCGATGCAAACAGTCTGTCATTTCTTGCAACCATAGATTTATTATAATACTTTATAATTATAAACTTGCGACCACAGACCAACGACCACGGGCCTGTGGAACGATACAAAGGGCGTTACGGTCGTTTAATGGAACGTGCCCATTGTTGTCAAATATTGTCAATTTAATTTGTCATTTGTCTCTGACTCTGTCTGTCATTTGTCAAGTGATTTATCAAAATATCAACATCGCCGTTCATCGCACTGGGTGCCGGGCGCACTATTTTAGAATTTTTAGATGATTTCTCTCAGTTTTTGATTATTATTCAGTTTAGCATGTTTAAATTTAAAGAAAAATGTTCATATTTATTCTAATTGTGTGCTTATTACAATTCGAAGTTATTCATAATACAGAAAATGGCTGTGGTTGTAGTCTTAGTCGTGAACAAATTAAACCTTCGAAAACTAACTTTCTCCAATTATTGCCACTGAAATACAATCAATGCCCAAAGAAATACGAAAACAATTATGTAGATAGTGATTACTACATAAATAATATGGTTGTCATACCGAGTGGAACCTACCAATTCGGTACCGATGATATAATGATTGAAGGCGATAAAGAGGGACCCAAAAGAATAGTTAATCTAAAAAGTTTCTACTTAGATAAGTATGAAGTGTCTAACAATGACTTTAATAGTTTTGTAGAGCAAACTGGTTATAAGACTGAAGCCGAGACTTTTGGTGATAGTTTTGTTTTTACATTATTCTTAAACAACACATTTAAAGAACTATTGAAAGATTTTCGTGTTGTACAAGCTCCATGGTGGTATAAAGTGCTCGGTACTAATTGGAGACATCCATATGGTCCAGATTCAGATCTGTCAGGTATTATTTACATGTATTATTTAGTATTACATAAAAATAATTATTGTTTTTTTAATTAATTTTTACTAACTTGATTGCACACCTCCCCCAAGTTATTTTGATATTATAGAAGTAACATCTTATTTACCTGACAAGGATTGGTATTAAATACATAAGTAATCAATTTACAGGAATGATGGATCATCCAGTGATACATGTCTCATGGAATGATGCCCGAGCATATTGTGCATGGAGACATGCTAGATTACCCACCGAGGCTGAATGGGAGGCTGCTTGTAGAGGAGGACACTATGGTTATAAATATCCTTGGGGTAATAAATTATTCCCTAATCACACCCATATGTAAGTTTAAAATTGCATATCTAAACACCAACAATATATATGTTTGAATCACATTTGTACATGTTATTTTGTATTTTTTACTCTTGTGTAATTCTTGTCTGTCTGATATTATCAGAAACATTTATTTTCGTTTCGGATATTTTATAAATACGAATATCCGATAGTTTTAGTTCCGGAGCTCCCTAACATTCCTGTTTCCAGTACTAGCATCAACTTTCTAGTACTGATAGTCTACAAGCATAGCTGTGGACATATGGTACACAAAATTTGACTCCGGGCAGGCATTGAACCTGCATCCTCAGAAAAATCGCTTGCATGTGCATTATTATTGCTTTATTGTTAAAAGATAAAACCTATTTAACAATAAAAATATTTGTGTGAAATCATACTTTCATTATACAAAATTCTTTTCAGGGCAAACATTTGGCAAGGTAGTTTCCCTCATCATAATTCACTCAAAGATGGATATGTTGGTACTAATGCAGTACATTTATTTCCACCAAATGATTTTGATCTCTACAACATGGCTGGAAATGTTTGGGAGTGGACAGAAGATCCATGGACTGAAAAGAATGTAAGTTTTTTGAATAAGTAATAATTTTTCAGTAAGTTTTTTCTTTACTTATAAACAACTTATCTTCTAAAAAAAATTCCAGGCACAAGAAAAAGTGAAGAAAGGCGGTTCCTATTTATGTCATCGTTCTTACTGCTATCGTTATAGATGTTCTGCACGATCACAGAATACTGCTGATAGTTCTGCAGGCAATTTGGGATTCCGTTGTGCTAAGACTGCATAAATCCATTGATTCCTGTATTTTGTACTTAATATCTTGTTATATTATGAATTTATGATGTGAATTGTTTGCGGTAAATATGTACTACTACTTGTTACAGTTATTGTGACTATTAATGTTTTTTTTTTGTAAAATATTGATATTACACAACATTGTTCAAGAAACACACTGTATTTAAATAACTTTAGCATGTCATTTTTAGTTAATTTGTGATTGTGGAGGTCACCATTTCATTTTACCTCATTATATTTTTTACTTATTAACTTTTTCCCTGCACCTTGACCGCATGGAACAAAAATGACGCGACTTCCATATACTTTAATTCCTAATTTAAACCCTCTAGGGTTCTCATTCTTCATTTTGTTTAAAATACCTGAACCTGGTTCTTGGCAACTATTTTGATTCCAAACTGTAGACTTCTTAATTTTTATCTTCTTTGTACTTTTATCTTCTATTTTCACTCCATTTTTTTTTCTGTGTTTTTTGTTACCAACACAGACAAAAATTAAACTCAAATCATTAGATCTACATAGACTTTTCATCTAAGTCATTGTGTACTATTTATGTTTAATGATTAATGGTATTTTAAGGGCTGTCACTTCAATGGTGACAGAATGGTAGAGGTCGCGCACGAAATACTAAGCGCCTATAAGAATTTGAGAAATTCGAGGGGTCATGGACACTCGTCTATTTGAACAATCACACATTCAAAATTATTGATATTGGGTCTATGTATGGTGGATCGAAATTAAATGCAGGGTATGTTCTTAAAGTTTATTTGCACTTTCTGTATAAAAATTGCAATAGTACATTAACTGATTTCAATATCATTTCACTAATGAAACAAATATATTTACAAAATGGCGAGCTTTAGTTTATTTATTTCTGCTAGTGAAAGCAGAATTGTTCGGAGTACATAAAGCACCTCAATTCTGGTAAGTACAAAAACAAAACGGAAGACTAAAAAAACTAAAGGAAGAACTTGGATGGCTTATAGTAGCCATTGTGTATCAAAGAGAAACCTGTTTTATCTTTGTGTCATTATTCAGTATAGTGAAAAAAGTAGTAAAATTAGTAACTATCTTTTGTTCATCACACAGCAATAACTATAAAAACTCTTGGTAAAGCTTCCAGGCTGTGTCGTTAACACTGCAAATAGTAAACACACTTCATGGTCAAATGGGTCGGTTTCAACACCTAAATAATACTGTATTGTCACTGTTTATATACATAACAATAGACAAATACAGTAAATTTACAGCTGCCTTAAGAACAAACTAATAATAAATAATATGTCTAAAACATTTATTTTCCAAAATTTATATTTATTCATAAATTAGATTTAAGCCTGTTTATTTGTTGTCGAATCAGTCCCATTAGACGTAAATAATTAAAGCGTACTTTAATGCTTATATTATAGTAATTTGAGCAGTAATCTAGTTTTATACAATACAAAAAACACTCTCTTTTTATACCCGTAATAAATTATTGTTCGGTTTAAAGTTTAATACATGTCATCGTGAATAGAGTCGATCATTTGAAGTTGTTATGAAGTTCAACAAAAAGTATGAAGAACAATCTTATTTGACCCATTTTCAAAGATTCATGTCCTAAATCAAAGATTCTGTTAAACATTGTATCAGCCAGTAAACATCCCACTGCTGGGTTTAATATAAATTCGTCAAGTTGAAAGAGTGATTTAAAAGTAATTAGTGTATATCTATTTTCAGGGGAACTAATTGCGATTACCTATGTAAAATAAAATAATTATTGAAATTGATACATACATAATTTGCAGTACTAACGAAACAGTTTAGCAATAAAAGATAAGATTTGGTATAAATAAAATATAAATTAAAACAAAATAAATAACCAACACAACCATCTAAGTGTCACAATAACCTAATTGTATCGCAACAGTATTATATAAACATTCGATGTGAAGTCAAAATACTGTCGAACTGCATGCGCATGGGGCAAGTACGACATTGGAAAGCAAAATCAAATAAATGTTGCGGATTGAACTCTCCATTGAGTAGACTGCAATACTACATAGATTTTAAAACCTAAAAAAATGCAGGCCATTTAATAATTTATTGAAAATTTAATGCTTTCCGAATTCGCTAAGCCCTTCTGTGGCGAATGCAGTAAAGTCCTTAAATTTACTATAACATCAATGTCATTTATACAAAGGAATATATACATATTATAATTGCATTGATTAGCACATTTCATTAAATAATTAAAAAATAATTGACATTTTACACATAAAAATTGAGTTATGAAAAGATGCTTTACGGTTCTCGGAAGAACAACAACTGTATCAAATTAAAGCACCTTATTCGGACAAAAAATGACTGTATTTGTTCTAGATGTCTTTAATATCTATAAGCTTATTTAAACGTAATAAAAGTACAAAACGCTATGCGATCACAAATCTAGTTACACTTTTGTATCGATAAAATAAAATGTACACCACTGATACCGTAATTATATACACTAGATATAAATCACATATAACACTAACAACGCTAGAGTTAACGATGCATACATCCGACACCTTTTTGTCCCGTGAAGGTCCACGCTTTAAATATAGAAGTTTCGTCGTCCCAGGTTGTGGGGCTATGAATCACAGACAGGTAGGGAATGCTAGAGGGGGAGGGGGCGCGGGGGTCAGTTACCGGCCGGCAGCACGGTCCGCGCCCGCACGAACGTGTTCGTGTGCCCGTTCGTGTAGCCGTTCTTCAGCGAGCCGTTCTTGTACGTCACGTCCTTCACGTCGGTGATCTCCGTCGCCACGGGCTGCGGTGATATCGCACGCACCTAAACATTCGTTACAAATGAGCATCATATATTCGTTATATATGAGGTTCCGAAATTTTTGCATAGAGACACCATTGTTACTAGGGATTTTCTGACACAAAGACGATAGTTACTTAGATCTCAGGAGTGTCAATGCATTTACATTGAACGCTCTGGGTTTTATGTAGATGTTCATAAGCTACAGTATTAGTGAATGGTAAGTTGGTACACTTTTTTTTTTAATGTAATGGAAGTGGCAAACAAGCTTGCAGTTCACATTTGTTAAGTGATGACTGCAGCTTATAGACACCAAGACCAAGGTCAAAATGCAGATGCGTTACCACTCCTGAGGCCTAAGGTGTTATATGCCTCTGTGCCGGAAATTACAGGGCCGTACATACATTTATTTTAAATACAACAAACATACATTAAAATAACAATGCAGCAAGTGATGGTGGTATGGCTCATAACTCAACATTATTTTTGGAAAGAATACACTTTGCACATGTTTACTATGTATATAAAATACTGATTGGAAAGACGCAGATTCGATTCCAATATTATGCTGCAGTATTTCATCGTATAATTTAGTATGTGAAACATAGTTGGTATAATCAAAACTTCACATGTATTTAAAATAAATAATTTATGATGGAGTGTGAAACTTAACATATTTGTGGTAGAGAGGACTGGATAAAATTTAATTATCTCATAGTTTTATCATCACAGAACAGGTATATGGTCTGAATACTCTACTAACATATTCAATGGCATTGAAATTACATTCGAAATAGATTGAAGGTTGATTGAATTAGCATTGAGGGTAGGAATCACTCGACTAGACCGGAACAAGTGAATTGAAAGAAACTAATTACTATTCTGTTCCCACTACTACTACGCTGAGGTCCTGGGTTTGATTCCCGGGTAGGGGGTTATCAGAGATAATGGTGTAAAGTCCTTTATTTCTGGTTTAATTGGGATTTTTCCATATTCGGGAAACTTCCCAGTACCTTGAAGTTTGGTAAGGCTCGCCACCTGTGCCACATGGGCCAAAACGTAACCGGCGAATCCTGGGTGTTTGCATGTATGCTTGAATGCATGCATTTACCTACCCCTTCGGGGATTACAGGCGTGAAGTTACGTAATTACTATTTAAATCAGTGGTGGACTATTAACCGAAATTAAAAAAATAAACATAAAATATTTTTTTGGGGAAACTATTGTTTAAAGAGATTACCATATTATTTGAGTTTGGCGATAGAAAGGGTTGCTCGATGAATGTTAAAAGTTCGTTAAGGTCGACTGTCGAACTACCAAGCAATGTGCATTGTGGATGAAGCAAGGAAGTTCAGAAGCTAGGTCAAGGTCAACTCACTTAACAAGAGAAAAAATACTAAGGTCAAGGTTACTTCAGTTTCCGTTCAGAAAAAAGAAATCAGATTATCACTACTGCTTTAAAAGCAGTAGTGATAATCTGATTTCTGGAGCTTCAAATCGACATGAAAATTTGACAGCAATGACAACGACAATAGCAATGGCGACAGGCGGTCGCACCCCTAAGAACCGGCAATGTATTGAAACCTTTCGTTTATATATACCACGTTCCTATGTAGTACTATCAACGGGAACTGGCAGCTTCATCACACAGGCACCTTATTCCATGGTAATAAAAGTTATATTTGATTGATTTTGGATAAGCGGAGAGTTCCTCGACTGTACATGTCTGTTATTTGACTATTTTTAATTTTTATTGACAAACAAGCATACACTTCACATTGATGGTAAGATATTTCAATGTAGACACCCCTGACGTCTAAGTTGATATACCTCTGTGGCAGAAATTACAGGGTCGCCAGTCGTACATTACCAACAGACCGGAATACTACTATTTATCGGTAAGTAGATTAGGTAATGCGGTGGTGTGTATGCCTGCGAACTTCGTCACTGAAAATCCAATTTATTATAAAATGGTTTCAATTCACAAAACATCGTCTGTGACGCTTAATTTTTTAAATTAAAGGCAAGTTATGCAACGTGTTTTAAATTTCCATTTAAGATAATAAAACACGATGAAACAAAATTTGAGTTCGGACGGAACTTGAACCTGCTCCCTCTGGGTAACTAGCTCAGCCGCTATATCAATAAACTACTGAAGCTAGAGCTTTTAATCCAGAGGTTCCGACCTCTGTATGAATGATATGATCTTGATATGTTTTAACCAAAACATATCTGCTTCAATGTTTTGGTTAAAATCCACCAAAAGTAAGTATTTTTTTTTTGGATTTAAAACAAAACACTTGCAGGTTAATTTTCGAAAATTCATCATCATTACTTTAGCCAAGACGCTTACTGCTGAACCAAAGCCTTCTCAAATGATGCCCACAATAGGGTTGTGCGTCATTTAGGGGAGAAAATGCCATAACCCCGCCACGCTTGGCATCCGGATCGGATCGCAGTGGCGGTAGTTTTATCGTGTGTGCATTTACTACCATCGTTATAGTTTGACCGCTATTGTGCGGTTGACTAACTGCACTAGCGAAAAAAATATCTTCAACCAGTGGATTATGGGGTCGTTTTGTCCCGGCGACTAAGATGAAAATTACAATATAACAATTACCTTTTCGGGTTTCGAGTAGGACTGGTTGTAGAAGTCTTTGAAGAGGAAGAAGAACATGACGGCGTGCATGCCGATCCACCATACAAACGCACGAGGGTAGTCGCACTCTATGAATAGCAGCTGGAAGGCGTGCACCATGATTCCGAGAAATTGTACCTGAAAACATTTATGATAGCCGTTAGATATCTTACAGACTCGACGTGATTATCTTAAATAAATAATTATCACTTTAACAGGGTTTCCCAACCTTGTGGAGGCCCCCAGGACTATGAACAATATTATCGACCTATCCAAAGAACAAAGTCCGATGTGTTCATAGACCAAAACTTAATTAAATGGCTAAAAGAGCAAAGGATAACACAGTTTATGAAACTGTTTTTAGATTTTTTCTATCTTTTATTGTTTTGTAACTGTGTAATCGAATACCGTCCCATTTGTTATTGTCTGTGCTGAAGAACGCGCGATGTGTACAGGAGACGGCGCCCGGAGAGCGCGGGAGCGTGAGCGCTCCGTCCGATCGTCATTCCGGCCGGTACTGGATGGAATACTGGCGTTTTTGTGATATGCGTTACATTGTATAGTTTTAAAGTATTTTCAATGAATATAGGATAGTTAAAGATGTCACGATCAAGAAGAATACTCAATATATTAGAAAAAGATGAAGAACTAAGATCGTTTAATAATTCGTCAATATAAAATTTTAATCCTGTTAATAGTTCGTTTATTTATAATTCAGAATGATTAATATTATTTTTGAAGGCTAATTGCTTTTCGTCTCAATGTAAATAATTTTATAGTTGAATGTAATTCATACTTATTCCATCAAATATCGTCTTATATGTGTACATTGGACGTTTTTTATGGAGATCTTGGTAAACGGGTTTTTAGTGCTAAAATACGATTTTTATCACTTACATCCATGGCATAATAACTCTTCACATATTACTAACTGACAGAAACAAGTAGTAGTTAATATGTAATAACGTTATTTTTAAAACGTTATAGAGATTCTAAGCGTCTATTGTTGTTCTAGGACGTTTTTCTCCGGAATCTAGGATACATTTTGCTGGTTCAATATTTATATAGGACGTTTTAACTCGAATAATGAAATAAATTCGGACGATATTCAATTGAAAAAATCTTAAAGGAGATGTTGCGGGCTCGGCCCTGGTTCGTACACGTCCTCAAAAAATGGGTAAATTAAAGAAGAATCCAAAAAAAATACAATTAATTTATTCAAGAATATATTTTAGAGTTACAACCACATTTAATTCAAACGATTTTATCATTTTCAACTATGTTAAACATGGCGGCGATACAGCCGACACTTGGGATCAATCGATTTTGATAGTATTTAGAAAATATTACTTTTTTTCTCCAAGTTCTATAATCAAAATACAATTAAAAATAAAAATGTCAAAATGACATCGCCCGCCATATTCGCCATGTTAGTTTTGAGTTGCAATTCTAACTGAAAATTATATTTTGTAACTGCAAACAAAAGTAAATAAGTGAAAATATGCAGTAAAAAACGTTTTTATATTGATTTTGCCTGTTAAATGATATTGTGTACAATACATGGCCGGAGGTCCATACATTTTTGCAACATCTCCTTTAAGGTAAATTTTAAAATTATTCGGGTAATTAATTGCTCCAAAAAAATATATAACTATATTTGTACATTGTGTTTTTTAAATAAATATTATAATATATTTTTTTAATTTAGTTGTCGATGATGAACGCGGCTTGGATGTAAGTGGTACAATGTCATCTTTGTCATCAATTAGCTGATATGTGGGAAGAAGTATTGTATGAAGATAATGGAACCACGGAGACCGTTTGTGCTAGCTCTGTACCGATTATCATGCCTGGGTAGTCTATCGAGGATGATTACAAAAATCAACCTAGTACATTTTCATTGGAAGTATTAACGGAATGATGTGTTAGAAGTTTTAGAAGTTTTGTCTGATGATCTGTCTATACCAATACTAATGCCATCTCCCACAAACCATCATTTCAACTTGTGATACTGTATTCTGCTGTGCTCATGAAGGTACTTCGGTTTCTTCATCAAGCTTTACTCCTAGAACTACCACAAAATGACAGAAACGTGTAACAGAATGGGCAGACGTCAAAAGTTCCTTTTATGGCTTAAAAACTTAGTTAAGAAATATGTTACTAAGAAGGGAAAAGCTACGGATGAAAAAACAATGGGGCCATCATGCAAATGCTGTAAAAAATGTTCTACCAAAATATCTCGCCAACAACGATTGGACTGCTTCACGAAATTTTGGCAACTGAGAGATCGAGCCTTGCAGTGGAACTTTATTATCAAATATTCTGACAAAATAAAGAAGAAACGGTGTCCGAATTAAGATACTCCAAATAATAGGACTTTTACTTTTAAATATTACCTGCCACTGATTACAGATAGCGAAACTCTATGTGAGAGAATTGATGTATGCTAACTATGTCTATTAATACTCTTGCTGTTACGACTCGTATATTGAATACTGCATGGATAAAGTACGATGGGAGTGCTATTATAGAGGAAGATAGACGGAGTCGTCATACAACCACAAGATAGTTGTGGATGATGTAATGAAACAAAGTATTTGTGACCACGTTCAGGCTTTTGCCCCTATTAAATCGCACTATGTACGTAAGTAATAGTCAAAACTTGTACATTCAAGGAGATTTGAGTATTGCAAAAATGTTTAAACTGTATCTTCAATGGTTTCACCCCCAGAAATATGCATCGAAGGCTATTAAAGAGCGTCAATACCTTGATTGTGTGAATTCAAACTATAATTTAGCTTACCACATTCCTAAGAAAGACCAATGCGATGAGTGCCACGTTTTCCGATTAAAAATGAATCTTCAGTTCACAGATCAGAGTTCCGGTAGAATATCATCCATACTTTACATCTTTGCCGCATAACACCAATGCTAGTGAAATCTATCCTCAATTTCTTCAAGATTCGTCCGAATAACTTTCATGTTATTATTTCTATTTTTTTATTCTTCTATTTTTGTGATTGTTCTATTGTCTTCGTTAGTAAGTATACCTAAATACGAGATTGTGCACCCATGACTAGGTCATGGAGCGAGACTGATTATAATTATAATTGTAGAATTTCATAACCACTCGGTGATATTCATATTTGATTTTATAAAGATTAATAATATGGCTATTCTGTGATGAAACATGGCATATAGATAATAGTTACCTATTTTAGTTGTTTAGATGTTGTTGATTTATTTGTAACAATTAAGAAAGCAGAATTATAACCTACCTCTTTATCCAAACATTTAAGATTGATATAATCATGAAGACTGTTAGTTATACTTACAATATCGACAACGTAAAGAGTTTTATACCTTATTATAATTTTTACTTTTTGCCAAAATTCTGTTTAACATTGTGCCAGCTTACTGTTTATACCTTTGGGATTTATCAATAAACGATTTACCAAAATATTATTTCGTTTTTATTTAATTTTATATAAGTATTATTCACAAAGGACCTTTTAGAGTTAGACAATTCCAATGAAAAAAGATCCATGCTCATATAGAACGCTTTTAAATAAGAAGTTTACGTAAAACAATGTCTTTGGTTCACAACAAACCTTTGTTCTTCCGCCATAAAACGTCTTATGTCGATAACTCACTATCTCGTCAAATAAAGGACTTAATAACATAAAATATAGAGCATTTAAGTAGGCTTAGTCTTAATATTATCATATAAAAAAATCAAATTGATATTTATTATATTTTAAGAGATAGAGACGTCAACAACTTCTACTGTCTCTACTGAAAACTGCCAACCCTGCAAATCGGACTTTGTTCTTCGGATAGGTCGTTATGTTCATGTTCCCCCGTTACTTTTTCAATAAATACAAAAAAAACAAACATATTTGTGTTGACTGTTCGAAATTTATATAAACTGCTATTAGCGACTTCGCGTTTTGATAAAATACGTAGGCACCTAAACATGTTTTGGAATAAGTAAATAAACCTAATATTGTCATCAATATGTGTTTTTATTTCTTAATACATACTTATTCCGTCCCCTTGTCAGTTAAATGATCGTAGAAATATCTACGCCCCACTGGGTTGGGAACTCCTGCTTTAAAAGCTGAGCTTGATCATAAAAAAGTTAACAATTTTTACCAATACCATTTGGCTTAATAATGATGAATTACTGAAACTCGCAGCCCCACACTAAGATTTACCCTGTCATGTGAGCCCTTATACCACAGATAACCTGCCTTATACGCACTTATATCCAGACTCGAAACTAAAGATCATAAGAAATCTATACGTAGTAGATCTTATGATCCCAAACAAATATCTGTAGGATACAGATACAAATACAGACACCTATTTCGCCCGGTGGGAAGACGAAATTGAGACCTGGATCAAGGGGTGATTCAGAATCATTGGACGAACTGGGTCGTTGAACCACTGAACCAAGCGTTTGTTTAATATAATACGAAAATGAATCTTAGAGATACTTAATTCATAGTTTAGTGTGCGATTTGCATTGCAGACACAGAGACTATTAGAGACAAGTGACAAAGCACACGACAGCATCGAAATTTACCATGCAAAGTGATCTAAATAACCATGCAATTGGATACATTGGATGTCGTTGAATAAAACAAAAAACAAACGAAATATCTACAAGTGGAGTTGTGGTTTTAGGTTGGCCAAAAACAGATCACTTCTCCCTAGTGGTTGAGTATGGAAAATCACCGTACATTGCACGCGATGCATAACTTATTCATCCAGCAGAGAAATAACAAGTTAATTATACAAAGTCAAGGTATGGCATGTGAACTGTGAATTAAGGTTCACACGGCGCTTTCGTTGAACATAAAAAACATCGACTATATAAAAAATAATCATTAGGTATTATTAAAATGCACAACGGAAAGTTTGGTGAAAAACCCAGAACATCATTTTGATATTGTATACAACTTTATCCGCATATCTGCGTCAATGTTTTTTCATCGGAGCATTAAGAAGCTTTTTATGATATGTTCATCATACTTTTTGCCGATTATAAAAATATTCCGGTCTGAGATGACCATGATACACAATGCGGATAAGTAAACATGTAATAAGTATCGATGATTAGTGATTTTTGGAAAAAAAAAACAAGTTAAAAAAAAATTACCATTTGCAAGGTCGTGACGTATTTTTTCCACCACAGATACCTTCTCGTTTGAGGTCCCATCGCTGCTAACATGTAGTACGTGTACATAATAATGTGAACGAATGTGTTGAGTAGTCCGAAGAAGGTGGAATGACCTCCAGGCGTGAACTTAACTCCGAACCACACGGACATAGGCATTACTCCGTGGTGGATCACATGCAGTGTAGATACGTGATCGAATTTCTTTCGCAGCACAAAGAAGATCTGCAACAAAAAGTTTTCATGACACTAAGCCAAATGCATATCATCTTAATGAATAAGAAAAAATAATCTAGTAAAAATAGTGAGAAGGTAACGTCTACAATAGTTTTTCTCATAATTCCCATATTTTTCACTTTCATTTTATAAAACTTATGTAGGTATATATTTTACAATAAGTATGAATAAAATTATTTTCTGATCTCAAAAGAGACCAAGCTGCCGATAATATTTTTTAACTTTAATATTTGATAAACAAAAAATAACCGTCTTATTTCAAAAAAATATTTCGGTGGTCTCCATATACTATATTATATGATATTTAATTCAATCTTTCACTGATCCGGACAGTGTACAGGCCAACAGATAATATTTTTTGATATTTTTAATTGCCTAACTAGCATAGTTGGCAATAGATGGCGCTGCTGCTACCATAAAGCAATGCAATAAATGTAAAGGAAAGATTTGACAAATCGGGCAGGGCTTCAGTAGCTCAATTGGAAGAGCGGCTGGACTAGATTCCCAGTAGGCCGCGAGTACGAGTCTCGCCCGAAGTCAAATTTTTCTTTCCATTTTTCTTTAAATAAAATATATTTCACAAGCATGTGTTAATGCGAAATAATATAAAACAATTAGATAATATAGAAGCAGATAAGAACGCTACCGTTTTATGAACAGACGTACGGAATCAAAATAAAAAAAAATAGTGAGTGTGTGCGAAGTAGGTACGATTAAAATTTTATTAATAATTCACACTCTTGGTAAAAAATCCGTTAAGTACCTATGTATAAAACAAAAATACTAACTTCTCTAATAACGATTAAATTTATAAGTACTATTAAATATCATCGTCAAATCTTGAATATCACACTTTGAAAGTTCTGCCTGAGGCGTTAATTTTTCTTGTTGAAAATAAACAATATTTTATTATTGTTATACATAAACAAGAAAAAAATACCAGTCCATCAGGAAATTATATATACCACAATGCTATCGCGGATCTCGGTTATTGATCCCCAAGTCAACGGAAACTTTTTGATAGGGATTTCCTATTTACGAACAACTAGTCTCAGAAAACAGTAATTTTAATAACATTATAAATTAATCACTTTGATTTGATTCGTCAAGGTTAGTAATAATTTGTATCACATTCACATCTTATATTTTGATTAGTACTTACCGTATCAAAGAATTCTGTGAATTTCGAGAAATAGTACCACCAACAAGCGTGTACCATCTGTGAAATAAATTATAGATTAGTATTTTGAAGTAAAGTAATCTATATAAATAGAAAGCATAAATAATAATAGTAGCGAATTGAAATACAAAAACAAGCAATGATGCAATTAACAAAAAAAAATGATTATCACTTAATTAAGTCGATACTTTGAAGTTATAACTTTGTATTTCATTTTTTTAGCATAAGTATAAACTGTAAAATCCCTCAATTTATTTATGTACCCTTAATTAAATGAATCAATAATAAGGAATTCACGACAGAAACTATTAGGTGAGTAAGTTGAATTATATAGATGATATAACAAATTTAATATTCAAGCTCGATGGGAAATAATTGCAACATACAACCATTTTATTTAAAACACTGATGATGTCATTATGACAATTGGTAACCCATAGGTACATCTCTATTTATGCGTAACTAAAAAATAGTATAAATTGAGGACTTTTAAGTTTTCTATTGAACTAGAGGATGAGTATAGTACAATGTACATTACGTGCAGATGTGTCGATATGATGATCATGTAAATGATATGACTGCGTGATAAATATAGTAAAATCCATTTCTTTATTAGAGTTCCAGAAAACGTAGCTTTACGAGGCACGTACAATATATATATATATTTATATATTTCAAGAGTGTACTTGCAAAAATAATTCTAATAGTGAGAATAGATTTTACACATACGTACAGCTGATGTTGTTAGGTATTTATGGTTTTGTATGATTCAGCGACACATTGGCGGATAGCAATAAATTAATGGGTTTGTTAAGCATCTAGTTTACAAAGCGAATATCCGCCAATATATCTTTTATGATGTAGGTATTTATAATGTCAATGGCAATTGCGAAATGGCATGAATGTACGACTACAGGCTTATCGATGTCTAGTAACAATTAGAGGAGAATAAAATTGTGGATGTTGCAAGTTTCGCTTCATTAGCATAAGAGTTAAATTATTCAGGGCCTTCCATGTGCCAAATTCGAACATTTTCGTTCATTTTGCAGTTTACGGGTTTTACATATTATATGACTTCATTCCCTACAGATTATATCAAAACTACAGTTAAGGACGGATATTGTTACAAAATTATTGAGCAAAGTTCCACAATACAATTAGCGATAAAATTTTATAAACGAAAGAAGAATGAATTTATTTTAACATGATCATTACAGAGGGTTCTTTATCTTGTCAAAAGGAAAAACTCATCCATAATTAAGTAATAATGACGGGTGGATATGTGTTGAATCATATATTTTAGTAAACAGAATTATTATTTATCCTTAACTTAGGTCACAGTGAGGAGTTTGTATTAGTCAATATAAACAAATGGATGGCAGGATAAATGAGAGAACTACAGAAAAATAAATAAATAGGAAGGCACTGGGGTCTAAGGGAAGTGTAAATTGTGGAAGAACATATATAATTCACCCTCATTGTTTGTGGATGTTGGGAGTGGTCGACCGGCTGACATTGAAAGTTATACCTGCCTGTGAACCAGCCAGCGCTGCCAATCTGAAACAATATGCCGACACCTGGCCCTGTGTTATTTGTATATTGCATAGCGCTTATCGCAGCATGCCGACAGGATGATTTGACTGGTTAATCACCTTTTACCGGCCAACTACTATCCGTTACACAGGCTAGAACTTTTAGAAGCATTCTCTGGAGAGGCTGCTTAGATATCAAAGACAGCCATTTTTGTTTAACTATTGGACCTTGTCATATGTATTTCGCAATTTGACAAAGCCTAAGCTGAAACCATAACATTATGATTGTATTGACGTGAACCGTTACGATAATTTCCTTCGAAAAGACATCATTTAAAAGTTTAAAAATAAACGTGACGTGGTCTTAGAGGAAGGTTCATAGGGTCCATTGTCAAATCTTCTAAAAATAGATAATTTGGTAAAAAACAACTCCGATCAAACTCAATGAATCAATAAAATATTTATAAACACTAACGCAAGTATTTTCAAAGATTCAGAAAGTGCCTGCAGACTCAATATTTCTCTCTCAATATTTTACAAGCATTCTGCTGCATTTATTAAAAAAACTAGAATACTGTTTTAGTAAATGGATTATTTTTTCTTTTTCAATTTAGAATAGCAAAATAATTAACTATAATTTGAATTGCGCTGTATAAATCTAAAGTTGTACTAATTCCAATGTATTATTTAATTCCTACTATTTATACAATTTTTTTCTATCAAATCTAATTAAACATTTCCGCTCCAGAGATTGTTTCTTAGCACTATCCCGCATACATAAGTATATCTATCTTTCTATGTTTCTACAATGTGAGGGTCAGTACATATGGTCGTAATAATAGAATGTAAAAATAAATCATAACATATGCAAGCAAGTTGTGTTGTTTATAGTCAAACATAATTAAATGTTTAGCTTTTGGCATCATATCAATAAAATTTCTTACCTCAGATATACTAAGTAGCTGACTATATGAAATGACTCTCTCAAGTGTTAGTATTCATATTAAGTATTATAACTAAATACATACACAGAGTATGCATATTTAAATTACTTGTCTAATTAAATTATACCATCTGTTCCCTGTATCTAAAAAAGTATGTACAATCACGTTTCCTGAAAACAATACAGTGATCAATGTATATTTACAATGATGTAAGGTTAGTTGTAGAGTTGCAGAATATTGCAACCGTGCGTTCGCCAGGCTTCACTTACTCTATTAGCTATAGGATTGTCAGTGTAGTCCACAGGTTGGCATCTTAGGCTGTAATGATTCAGCCAGCCCCCCATCAAGCTCTGGGTATGTTATTGAAAATTAATAAATCGAATTGGTAAACTAAATTATAGTCAGTTGCTACATAACAATTTATATAATATGAATAGATGCAGAGCTGTGCATTGGTATAATATGGTCTTTATGTATGTTACAATAAATCATTCAAAAATAGGTGTAACTATTAATTTCAGCAATGTAATAGTCTCAACATCATTATTAAATAAATTTTAAGATTTCTTTCTTCTTGAGTTAAACCATTACTAAAATGTGTGAGGAAAAAATTGGTAAACTAGTTCATCATAATTTTAGCCGAAAGACGTCCACTGCCGGACAAAGCCTCCCCCAGATTGCCATATACAACATTCCCGTACTCTGCACCAGGTCTCCGGCACCTCGTCTGGAGCCTGAGTACGCTTCGTTTTCCGGTACGCGGTCGCCATTCGAAAACTCTTCTGCTCCAATTGCCGTCGGTTGTTCGAGCTATGTGCCCTGCCCACTGCCACTTGAGATTCGCTATTCCATGGGCTGTCGGTTCTCCGTTCACATGCGGATCTGCTCATTTATGATTCGATCGCGTAGGGAAACTTCGAATATAGCACTCCACTGCTCTCTGCTTGGGCCTTCTTATGAGGCTCGTAGTGAGCGACCACATTTCATTTCCGTATATCATCACTGTCAACAGACACTGGTCAAATAGCTTTTTCTTGAGACATTGTCGTTAATATACTTCTGCCATAAGAGGAGTGGGTGTAACAAGGACATTTGACATGACCTTCGTGTTATCCATGTTCATTTGAAGACCCACTCGTTGGGAGGCCCTACTAAGGCTATTGAGTATTTTGCCAAGGTCTTCCTGGATCTAAGCCATTACTACGATATCATCAGCAAATCATGGGTGGGAGATGTACTAGCCGTTAAATTTTGATGCCGAGTCCGTTCCAGTCCAGAACTTGAAAGACAACTTTCAATGCAGCAGTGAATAGTTTCAGACATATGACATCTCCCTGCCTCACACTTTGCTGCAGTTGGATAGTTTTCGAGTTTTGAACCGCGAACAAGGCGAACCAATATAAAGGCGTTCTCGTACAAGTCCCTCAATAGCTCGATGTATAGGTATTCAACTTGGCAACTTTGGAGTGACTGTTCAAATCGCAACCAAATCGTATACTTTCTCATAGACCACGAACGTTGGACATAGGGGCTGGATATACTGTTCTGTTTTTCTGTATGACCTGCCGCAGCTTGTGTATTTGTGTATGTGGTCTATGGGACCGTTCATAAAATACGTTCGCAATCAGGGGAGGGTGGGGGGAGGGGGGCAAGGTGCTGTCAAGTGGGTCGGAATATGTCAATAAGCAACAAGTGAGGGGTGGGGGCGAGGGGTTCGCAATTACCCGATATTTTGCGTGCAGCAATTTATGAACAGCTTCTATGGTGCTTAGCTAGTTAGTGTATATATTAGAAACTTAATTTCTTTGTCTTAGTTTTTCTTGATGTGTTAGTTAGTTTCCTTAGTTTTCCTTGTCTTTCTTATAATCTGACTGATGGCAATACCAGCCAATTAATTACATTTTATCTCTAGGTATGATAAGAGTTGCTATAAGACATATAAGAAGATAAGTTTAGCTGTTGTTGATAAAATTACGAGACAGAAAATGACATCAGAGAACCTATGTACATTTAATAATAATCAGATATAGATACAAAACAAACTTTACTAGACAGACATTAATGATGGACTTGATATTTATTTTATCAGTAGAATATAAATTAGATACTGAATCAATTATAAATGTCAAAATAATATAGGCAAATTACACATATTTAATAACAAAATAAACTGATAAGTACAAAAAAATTGGCATACCTAACAGACTAGAACAGTCTCTTATTCACATTGTATAAAATTATAGCAATATACAATTTAATCCATAACTTCGCATAACATGTTTTTTTTAATGTAACGAAGGTGAAACTAGTGTGCAGTTCAGATAATGTTAAATGATGACTGCAGCCTATAGACACCTACACAAAACCAGATGCAGTCAAAATGCAGACATCGGCATTTTGAATGCATTAGTGAAAAAACATTCAGATACACACATTATTAGATGCATACTTATACTCACAAGCTACACCTTTGTTATATTCACTTTCATGTGATAAGGTAGTGGAGTCTATTGGTGATAAAGTAGAGGAGTCTGTTGACATTAATTGATTTTTTTATAAGCTAGTTAATAAAATCAGTTAATGATGCTAATATTTTTAAGTAGGTATTACTCTTATATTGATTATTATTTTTTTACAATTTGTCTATTCACAATGTAACATTGCAAGATTATATTAAAATGTGAAAGTCTATTTTCATATAATTAATAAATATTAAGTTATATAGAATTAACAATTTTGACATATTAATATGAAAAATTTGTATGCTGCCAATTTAAATATTAATTTATAAATGGAGACAAAGAGCTTTTCTGAATAATATGAAAAATACTCCATACAACAAAATTTAAATGAAACTTTTAGTCTATATTGAATTAGAGATGACTTAATTCAAGTTTATTCTAAGAAGTGATACTTTTTGTAAATTCTTACCTCATAAAATAACCAAGCGCTAAATATAACTTGTAGAAAGTTATACAATATTAACAAATTTTTTAATTCATAAGGCTTCCTATTTTCCATAAACCGGGGTCCTAACACCTGTAAAAGATATTCATGAATTAATCTCCGTATTTTGTTTATATTTAGTGTTGTTCAATTATAAAGAGTAAAACAAAGAATTACCTTGACTAGATAGACATAACTAAGGCATATCATTAAAGTAGGCAATGGAGAGCTCATCAAGGGCCACGGATTTGTCCGAGGATCTGAAAATACATTAGTTGTTGATTTAAAAGGCTCTATTATATGAAAAACATATTTTAAAGCTGATTACATATTAGAAAATCAGACACTATGTAAATTATCATTTGCTTTAATTCTATACTAATATTATAAAGAGGAAAAATTTGTGTTTTTGTATGTATGTTTGTAACGTTTAAACACAAAAACCACTAGACCAGTTTAAAAAATTCTTTCACCATTAAATAGATGCATTTTGACTGAGTGAATTATTGAATTTACATTTATTGCACCCATGCGAAGCCGAGGCGAGTCGCTACTTTGTGTATTCATTGTAAATTTTTATCACTGTCATAAATGTATGTCCAGTGATACAGACTTGCTGTTTTATCTTAGAAAAAATTATATCAATGCATATGAAATTATTTTTTGGTACTTTTTAAAGTAAGCTACAGGTGTAATCCACTTACCTCCATATTTGTCCATAAAAATATGCATATCGTTAACATATTTTAGTATCAGTGCCATTATGGTGATCTCTGGAAAACAAATTCGATTTATTGAATAAATGACATCAACTATTATATAAATAAGGTGGGATGAGATAAGATGATAAGGTACCACTGTGTAGGCAGATTGACACAAGGAGTTCACGCACGATAGGTGGATCTCAATGTTTAATTAAACACATTTTAAAAATACTGTTAAATATCCTTAACACTGCAGTAGTAAGCACTCTAAAAGAATCAGGTCACTGGTATAGGGCTAGACCCAGACGAATTAAAGTTATAACCTAGGTATTCAATTACTATGACTACGGTAGGTACGTATCGCGCATCACTCAGTTGACATTTGTTTGACAATTACATGAATTATCGTAATAGATGTCGTAACTGTCGCGTTCAAACGCACAGATTATTAAAACGTGACCCATTTAATAATTTTAGCTCAGTTAATAGTTGAAACTGAAACTGAGATGTGAGATGATAAATAGGGTTATTTAAGTTCGATTATAATTGATGTATATTACCTATTGTAGGTACTCCATTTGTATGCATTAAAGTAAAACAAATATTTGTAATAGTTGACTGCACAGGCATGTCTAATATTAGACCAGTGTCAATAATTTTTGAGACGAAAAAAAAATAGTAGAATGAAACCTATTGGAAAAGGAAGAGAATATCATAAAGATGAAAGGAAAAATAAATTACGCTCGATTGGAGGTCGGGAAGAGAGAGAGGGGGGCTGGCAGGGGGGAGGTTAAGGGTAGAGTTAAGTTTATCTTAATTCCGGCAACTCAAGTCCTATGGAAAAAAATTGTATGGAAAAGTTTTATGTTAATAAAAAGATCTACAACTATTGTTTAGTTATCTACTTTTTTTTTTTTACAAAAATAAGGAATTTTGTGTAAACTTACCTTACCCCTATGTACCAAATAGGTACACTGTATTTTTTGGAATATAAGTAGAAAGTAATATTGAAAAAAAACCCTAATTTTCAATAAAAAATTCACGCATTAAAATATCCGCTATATTAAAAAAAATAATGGACTTTGTTTGTTGTAATCTCTACTTTCTGATAGTTAAAAAAAATTAAACTATATAGGCACAGTATAAGCACCTATAACACGTTCGTTTTCTTTAGACTGTGGTATAGGTATGAGTGGTCATTAGGGTTTGGAATTTTTGTAAACCCTGCCAGTGCAGGCTATTATAATTAGAAGTACATATATGTTAGGATCCCACCGCAGAATCATTTCGTTCATCCAGATATGCTGAAAACTTAATTTATAAGCATATTTATAATCAATCAAATATATTTGCCAATCAAAATTTGGTCACATTTTTTGAGAACATTTTCCATACTAATGTATACCTATGTATTTTACACTATCAGAAAGTAGAGATTTCAACGAACAAAAACTGATTAAATAAATAAAATATTTATAATAAATTTTTGTAACTTTGAATGTGAATAAAACTAAAGTATTAGTATTTGAAAGAGATGAACAGAGAACAAATGCAAGGGTAGTAGTAGATGATGCAGTGTTAGAACAGGTGGATGAAATTGTATATTTTGGATGTGCTTTTAGCAAGGATGGTAGGTACACCACTGACATAGAAAGAGCGCTTGCTGGGAATTGCGTGAATGGAGCGTTGGGTAAGCTGCTAGAATCAAAACAACTCAGCCAGCGGGCTCGACTAGCAGTACGTACTCCAACGCTTTTATATGGAAGCGAGAGCTGGGTATGCAGGAAAGAGCATGAAAGTAAGTTAAACGCGGTCGAGATGAGATCATTGCGCAAGATCTCGGGTGTATCACTCACCGATCGCGTTCGTAATGAAGATGTAAGAAAGAGGCTTTGTGTGAATGATAGTATCGGTGTAAAAATGAAAAAAGGCATGCTCCGATGGTTCGGGCATACAGAAAGAATGTCGAATGAGCGAATGACTAAACAGATATACAATGCGAATGTGGATGGTCGCAGAGGCCCAAGAAGACCAAGATTGACCTACCATGACCAAATAAGACGAGTTCTGCCTAATGGTGGGGTCAAAAGTCTTAGGTATCGGCGTGCATGTATGAAGAGAATGATGAAAGCAGACGAGGCACGAGAGGTATGTCAGGACCGGGATATCTGTCGCTCTACACTCTTTGCCTACCCCGTTAGGGATCTGGCGTGAAGATACATACTTAGATACACTTATATAATTAGGGTGTTTTTACGAAATTAGTTGGAAAAAAAGACAGAAAACATTTTTTTTTCATTCAAAAGATTACAGTGTCCAAAGTTCATAGAAAAGCAAGTTTTTCGTAAAAAAATATTAATTTCTGGCAAAGATGTAAAGAAAAAACTAAAAATGGTTGTTTGAATTTTTTACATAAATTTTGAGGTTATGTCAAAAAATGTTAATACAAAAAATGCAGATTTGCTTTTTAGTACCTACAACTTTGCCATACAATTTTTTTTCATGTGACTTGTAGTTTTTCCGGAAATCAAGATATACCGACTTTTACCCTTAAATAGGTATTATTTGTTTATTTATTGTAAATTTTATGTTTTGGATTACACAGTAACATCGTATCTTTTATCTATTATTAGTACCTACAAGTAATAATTGCTATAAACCTAAAGTTAGGTACTAATATAATACCTACTAGTAAATATACCTATTTGCCCTATTAAAATTATGCATACTAACCTTGTTGATTTGTTTCGAGGCAATTGTTTAAGTAGCTGGTGCAGCTTCAACTATCTGAAAAAAAATAAATAATTTTAATATGCTATTATCTATTTCATCATTAGCTATTTCTATGTTTTATGACAGTGGAAATGTATCTATACAAATAAATATGCGTGCATGTATGAAGAGAATGATGAAGGTAGACGAGGCACGAGAGGTTTGTCAGGACCGGGATATCTGGCGCTCTGCACTCTCTGCCTACCCCGTTTGGGACCTGGCGTGAAGATACATATATACATACATACAAATAAATAAAATTGGAGTGTCTGTTTGTAGTATAAAAATAACCGCTTTTTACATGTAGTATACACGGTACTTAAACCAAAACAACATTTTTTTCAATTTTTCTCTAAGTCGAAGTCTGTCTGTCTGTTTGGCGGGGCTAATCTTGGGAACGGCTGGACCGATTTTTTTTATTAGCTGCGCTCACGACTTCGACGGGTAATACTGAACAACCTTAAATTCTCACGCGAGGAAAGTCGCGGGCACAGCTAGTTTTAAATACGTAATGGTATGGAATTAAGGAAATGAACATCAAAGAAGGTTAGTGTGTATTTTTGTATTATCCCATTTTCTATAATATAAAAATGAATCACAAAATGTGTTTGTAAGCGCATAACTCAACAACGCCTGAACCAATTTGGCAATTCTTTTTTTTTTAAATGTTTGTTGAATTTCAAGGATTATTTGTACGGCGAGAAAAAATCGAATAATTGCCGTAAAAACCCTAAAAACAGCCCTTTTCGTATTCCATACAAACGTTTTCTAACTAAAACGTAGAGAGAGTCAATTTGAGCTTTATTACTATTGTATAAAGTTCATATTAAATTACTGGCACTCACAGTTGTCCAAGCAATGTAGGTGTGTTCCTAACGTCAATTAGTCAATTTGCACTTTATTACCGCTGTACTATGTTCATACTAAAGAAAACAAGGTTAAGGGTTCTTAAGATTATACTTTTTTGAAAATGTGTGTCAAATCCCCTATGAGAGGAGGTGATAGATTGTACGAGTATTTTGTTAGTTTTTAATGTCTGAAAATTGGTTTACAGACTATTTTTGTGCATCAATATTTTTTTTTAATCCCCAAACCCCTAAAAATGGATAGGGAGATTGGTATGGAATTTTCTGCAATTTTCAAGGTGGAATATTAATGAACAGACTCTTTCAATAAAACAAATATTATAGGTACTCTTGGGAAAAGACAAGTACCTACTCCACAAAGAGGTACGCGACGGGCAATCTGATTAGGACGGTTATTTTCCGGGTTCGTAAAATAATTTAAGTAATTTAAAAAACGACATCCACGCGGGAGAACCCGCGGACAACAGCTAGTTACACATAAAATGGTTATTCTTTCCGTCTCTTTGACTCTACTTTATCCCTCGGTTTCCTCATGATACCACTAGCACGGCGGTTTCTAAGATTTTTGATGACATCGTCCTTCCCAATGAAATGGGTCACAATCGGGACGAAATATAAGGTACGTATATCTATTTAATTAAACCTGAGATAATCGTTAACCCTAAGCTACGCGCGTCACCATCGAACCCAGCGTAGCAGCAGTGGCTTGCTACCACTAGTCTACTGAGGCAGATATTATGTAGAGCTCTCTAATTAACTTTAATTCAACACGTAAACAACTAGGCATTTAATGACATGTACCTACCTAATATCCATTTTCTTCATTTTCGTCTATTATGTGTTGGAGTAACAGTAACACAATAGGTTAGTAGGTACTTATGTGAGTAACAACTAACGATAAAATGTTTTGGCAAGTTTGAGCTAATAGCGAACGTTACACATTATGAAAACTACAGGTAGTACATACTACCTATATGCGGAGTTCTTCTTCAGAACAATCACGTTTCGGCGGTTGGAGGCTATGGTAGGCTAGACTATGTATATGTATATAAAGTAGGTCAAGCCAAATGTATATAAGGATACGTATGTAACGTTATCTATGGTTTACACAACCACCGAGTAGGTGGTTGTGTAAACCACTCTATCACTATAGGTATGTAGTTTATCATCGAACCTTTAGTAAGCTGGAGAACTGTTTCGGACTACTAACTTAACAGCCTGACCTTGAACCCTTGGGCAAAAAAGTATAGGTATGTAGTTTATCATCGAACCTATAGTAAGCTGGAGAACTGTTTCGGACTACTAACTTAACAGCCTGACCTTAAACCCTTGGGCAAAAAAGTGGGTCAAGGCCAGATAAGACTATACAGAAATCAGCGCTTGCATTATGTCGAATATATTATGCTAGTGCTAGTACATAATAATATATTTATTTATTTATTTAATATTTTATGTACAAAAATTATATATAAGGCGGATTTAACGCTAATAGGTATTTCTACCAGTCAACCTTTGGGTAGTTATATATATATATATATCATAATAGAGCCAAGGAGGCGCGCATGGCCCAGCGGCTGGTGTAGATCGTAAGCGATCTGCTCAGTTAAGCACTACGGGCGCGGTCGGGTAGTGTGATGGGTGACCGCTAGTGGCAAATTAAATGCGCGTTTCCGTGCTTCGGAGGGCACGTTAAGCCGTCGGTCCCGGTTGCTATCGATGGATAGCAGTCGTTAAACCTTGTTGGAGGCCTTATGGGCGGTTTGAAAACATCCGACAGTGGGTTGGCCACTAAACCTCCACCAATCCGCATTGGAGCAGCGTGGTGGAGTAAGCTCCAGGCCTCCCCCCCAAAAAAGGGGAGAGACTCGTGCCCAGCAGTGGGACGTATAATGAGTTGCCATTATTAATAGAGCCAATACTAAAGCAACCTCTCTACTTAATATATATATACTAGTATACCCTATTCAGGGTTTCTCAAAGTGGAGTAGGCGTACCGCTGGGGGGTTTGATTTGTTGTGATTTGTCCAATTCTCTATTTGGCTAGAAAAAATACAATTTAAACTGAAAAAAACTGCCTCGGTAGCCTAGTGGTAGCAGGCCACTACTACTACGCTGAGGTCCTGGGTTCGATTCCCGGGTAGGGGGTTATCAGAGATAATGGTGAAAAAGCATTTATCTCTGGTTCTATTGGGATTTTTCCATTTTCTGGAAATTTCCCAGTACCTCAAAGTTTGGTAATGTGCCCGGAGATGTCAACAGGCTCGCCACCTGTTACATGGGCCAAAACGTAACCGGCGAATCGTGGGTGTTTGCATGTATGCTTGAATGCATGCATTTACCTCTGCCTACCCCTTCGGGGATTACAGGCGTGAAGTTACGTAGTAAGTATAAGTAAGTATAACAATATATTTCATGCTGTATTCGTATTATATTTCTTAGAAACTTTAATCGTGCCAAGAAGTCATCATATAAGTCAAAACGAATAAACATTTCAGTTCATTATACTTTTAATTACAGATACTCTGTGACGTAATTGTGTTTATAATCAGCGGTGCTCATTGCGGGCCTGACCAGTTAAGGTAGATAGACGTTTCCTTGGTACATCGTCTAAATGATACAACAACACGAACCTTGTTAATTGTCGATGACGTTACTCATTGTTTTCAGAGTTCCGAGGAATCTCGATGGTCAATGCCGTGCAATTATAAACATCTATAAACGGGACTAAACTACTTATCTACTCGCTACACGCCATGTTCTTACGTTTTTTTCTAATCGCGTTACGTACTTGAGATAATATTGGCACGATTTAAATAAGGCTTTTGCAATTTTAATACTTCGTGAAGTAATTTGTTTTGACCTTGACTGAGAAAAAAGTTTGCAATGCGAATTCTCGACATATTATGTATTTACGATGTTAATATTTTAATATATGTAAGTAGGTATACATGCAGCAAAGGATTATAAATTCGAATCTTATTACATGTTGGATTAAAAACAATTGATAGCCTGTGCAGTCTATGCAGAGATGGCCAATACCTGCTACATGATTTAACACCTCATATAAAAATAAAATGCACGATACGCGTGATTACTCGTATTATCGAAATCTGCGATATCTATTAAACAGGAATGCCTAGAAAGCAAAAAAATAATTTCGCCTCTAACTCTGAGCCTATGAAATCAATCAGCCAGTGAGTAAGGTGTCTTATTTAAAATGGAATTTGAAATGGAATAATATCAATGAATGACCATCAATTTAAAAATGTTGCAATACGCTCTCTATAAACTACTCTCATTTCATTTTGGATCATCTTCATTTCATTGGCATCTTGCGGTGGTAACAAAAGCTACAGTTGAATGATTTTGGATAAGCGGAGAATTTCTTGAACTTCATTAATATGATTCTATTTTTTAAGCAGCGTGTTTTAAAAATACTCTGAGGTACTGAGTGGTGGTTACCGAAATAATTGAAGTGTACTTAATACATATGGGAGATGTAGGCAATGGGAGTCAGTTGGCAATGGTGATCACCTCAAAATAACAAGAATCGAATGCGACTAAGCGATGCTAATACACCTATACGCTAGCATTAAGTCATTCCCGTTCATGACCAGTGACTGGCTAAATTCTCGCTATGCGCTTGGGAGCAAAGGGAGAGTGAAGGTTTCGCGCTATTTTCATCTAATTTTTCGAGTTGGTAAATCTAAGATAAGTCACAAAATAACAAATATTTATTTCTGTACTTGTTTTATGTAATAATCGTAGCGTTTTTGCAATTCAATAGCCATATTGTTATTATAACTTAAAATTACTCGGCAGGATTTTTTTTCCGTCTCTTTACCCATGTAGGTAATCAGGATCAGGTGATGCCAATTACCTACATGGTGGTGTTTTTTTTTCCTTGTCTTGTCTGGACTGGACTACTTTCTTAGGCATCTATTTAAATGCATATTTGAGCTTAAATATACATATCTGGCAGATTTTAGATAGATCACCTACATCTCTATGGTCTACATTACCTAACTTCGACAAAAAACTGCATTATTGTTTGTTTGTAGATGCCGAACGTTCCTTCTAGAAGGAATCCATATTTTGTCCCACTACTTCTGAACCAGTGACTGCATCGTTGTCTCAATTTGATATACCTACCATCGACATCTATAATCAAATATGCATTTAAATAGATGCCTATGAAAGTAGTCCAGTCCAGACAAGACAAGGAAAAAAAAACCAGTACGCAGAGATTTTAACACCTACACCAATGAAAGACGCCTAGTTGAAAAAGAAAATAAAAGAAAGGTACAAGCTGCGAAAAACAAAATAAAAGGAATAGGAAAGAAGAGCAAGCCACAAAAAGTCAGTCGTGAGAAGGTTAAAAAGAAAATCCTGCAGAGCTTCAATGTTACTTCGATGTGACGAGTTGTGCCAGGATGACGATAATGACGATGCAGAAGATGCAAGTAACTTGTATCTTGTATGCTGTGAATTCGGACAATACAATGAAACAGGGCACCGGTGCACTTCTTGTGGGCTCTGAGCTCATGCTCAAGCTGTACTGGATGGGACTCTGCGCCAAATTATGTGTGCGATATGTGTTGATCACATTGCCCACATGCTGATCACCATTGTCAACATGATCACCATTGCCAACCGATGTTGACAATGGTGATCAAACTTACTTTTTTCATTTCGTTTATTATACCAAAACTAATGAACCAATGTGATAAAAGTTGATTTCAATTGATAGTCAATAAAGTAAGGTTTGTAATAAGAACGGAGCAATAAATAGTTCATTAATAGTTTTGCTATTATTTTCATTCTCGCTTAAGTGATCCCCATTACATACATCTCCCCTACCATATGGTCGATGACCTAATAGGACAAATTTTAACGCAATAATTATGTAGGAATTTACGTAGACAAACTCTGTAGAAGTTATTTTTTGTTGTTAAGAAATAGACTAATAAAGTAAGGTTTGTAATAAGAACGGAGCAATAAATAGTTCATTAATAGTTTTGCTATTATTTTCATTCTCGCTTAAGTGATCCCCATTACATACATCTCCCCTACCATATGGTCGATGACCTAATAGGACAAATTTTAACGCAATAATTATGTAGGAATTTACGTAGACAAACTCTGTAGAAGTTATTTTTTGTTGTTAAGAAATAGACTAATTTAGAAGAGCCCTACGTAGTTATGTTGTAACTATAAAGCATGTTCTACACGTATTACATAAATATCTATTACGTACCTACCTATACCTACGGGATTTTTGTGACAAACCGGATCTTCTTATAATGACCTATGTCCGTCTCACTAAACTTGACTAAACCATTTGGTACATTTATATCATCATCACTCCAGTCGAAAGACATCCACTGGACAAAGCCTTTCCCAAAAATGCTCACAGTAGTGTCGTGTGGCATTAGAGGACAATAATGCCATAATTGCCACGCTTGGCAGGCGGATTAGCGATCGCAGTGGCGGTAGTTTTATCGCGGGACGCTGCTGCCTATCCCGCGTTGTTATTTTTACTACCGCCCTATTGGCAGAGAATATGTAATAATGCTATTGGAATGGTTTGACCGCCATTGTTCGGTTGACTGACTGCACTAGTGGAAGAATTGTCTTTATAGAAGTATAAAATTCTTCCGCTAGTGGGCGGTGGGGTCGTTACGTCCCGAAGCCAGGATCACATTTCCATATTTACACCTTAATTGCCTCAGTAGTCCAGTGGTAGCAGGTTACTACTGCTAGAGATAAGAGTGCAAACGGACCCATCAGAATATCAGCGTTGCAGCTCTTGCTGCAACAAATAGCTAAGATGGGTGCCATTTTTCCTGGCTTCACATGAACACACCGTTTTAGTTTGTTTATGTTAGTTGTCTCCTCTTTTTTAATGATTATTTTTCTCTCTTCTTTCATATTGTGTATGTTGTGTGTTGTCAGGTAAATAAATGTATTTCTTCTTTTTCTATTTCTTCTCCTAAAAAAAACCTTTATTATTGGTCCTTTTGTTTTTTAGGGTTCCGTAGTAAACAAGGAACCCTTATAGTTTCGCCATGTCCGTCTGTCTGTCTGTCTGTCTGTCCGTCCGCGGTTTACCGCAAAAACTATAAGTACTAGAGACTTGAAATTTGGCACAAGTATACACTATATAATTACGCCGACAAAGTGGTAGAATAAAAACGTGAAAATAAAAACTTTTGGGGTAACCACCCCTCATAGTAACGCGCGGATATTTTTTTTAATTTTTGATTTTCATATAGTGTGGGGTATTGTTGGATAGGTCTATTAAAAACCTTATGGGTTTGCGAACATCATTTTTCGATTTAGTTAACTGTTCGTGACTTATTAAGCTTTAAAGTGCAAATTTTCGTTAGACCCCTATAGACTAAACGGTTGTTGTTGAAAATTCAAACGTTACGGCGATAGTAGCTACATATAACGAAATTAAAAGGAAAACTATCACACGAAAGTTGGCCTTGCAAGTTTGCGAGTTATAGTCGACCAAATGTATTTTACTCGAAAATTTCGAACAAGTCCTTTGAAAATATTTATTAATTTTTTTCGTTACATCTCTTACTCTGTAACTACGGAACCCTACACTGCGCGTGGTCCGATATGCACTTTACCGGTTTTTTTAGTTTTATGGAAGAGTCTCAGTGCTTCAGAGTTTGGTAATGTGCCCGGCGATGTTAACATGCGCGTCTACTGTTAAATGGGCCAAAAACGTAACAAGTGAATCGTGGGTATTTGCATGTCTGCTTGAATGCATGCATTTACCTCTGCCTACACCTTCGGGGATTACAGGCGTGAAGTTACGTCACATATTTTCACGAATTATAATCTAATACATAAAATTCTCGTGTCATAGTGTTTGTATATAACAATATTATATACATTACCTAATATACTTGCCGCTAAATGGTAGTGTTCAGCACTATCGTGTTCCGGTCAGGTGATAATGTACGGCCCTGTAATTTCGGGCACAGAGGCATAACACCTTAGGCCTCAGGAGTGGTAACGCATCTGCATTTTAACCTTGGTCTTTGTGTGGGTGTCTATAGGCTGCAGTCATAACTTAACATCAATGTGATGAATAAAAAAATACTCCTCCGAAACGGATTTATCGAATATTATGAAATTTTGTGTGTATACTTGGTAGATATATTATGAGGATCGGTTGTAGACTATTTTTTATAATCCCTAAATGGTAAGAGTGATATTGTTTCGATTTTTGGGCATTTATTTTTTTAATTCCTTTTAAGTGTTAAGTTCGTCGGGCAGTATATAAAAAGAAATCGACTCCTTTTAATACCTAGTAACTTAATTAAATCTTTAAGGTTACGTTTTAGTGTTATTCATGTTGCGAACGTAGCAAACAAGATTGCAGGCGATAAAAATATAAAAAAACAGCATACTATACAAAAGCAGAGGTCAAAATGCAAATGCGTTGCCACCCCTGAGAACTTGGGTGTTCTGTATTGTTCTTAAGTCTCTGTAATAGTTGTTACGGACCCATAAAAGTTCCTCGTAGAACACTTAGAATGATTGACTACGCTACGAATTTTTGAACGTGGGATTTCGTTACTACGAGTCTACGTCACGACAAATTAGGTACACACGGAGGATTATGGTGATGATACATGTCCAAAAAAACTGAATTACCTAAGGAAAATACAAATATAGAATGAAACAAGTTTTTCAAAAACGTTCTAATATTAAAGTTGAATAAGTACAATAATAATTCTTTATAGTTATCTTTTATAGTATCTTAAAACTTAAAAACACATGTAGTAAGTTATTTTTTATTTGTTACCTACATTACTACGACGTAGCGAAAGCGGTTATTTTTTCTTAAACCGACCCTTTCAAACCTAAACACACCCTCAGTGGTCTAATTTCGCAAAATACCGCCTAAGGTAGCACCTACGTCCTAAAAAACATCCATAAGCAAAATTTGATACTCCTAGCACTTGTGGTAATGAAGAACCACCCGAAAAACCACCGAAAAACAGACACATAGGGTGCTTTTCCACCAGAGATGTGCTATGCTACGTTGCTATGGATGCGTTTGATATCCACCAATTTGGTGCACATAAAAATGGATTTAGCTATGTTTTTAATATGGAGGGATGTGTGCTAAGGATGTGTGCTAAGGATGCGTGCTGTGGATGCGTGCTGTGGATGCGAGCTGTGGATGCGAGCTGTGGATGCGAGCTGTGGATGCGAGCTGTGGATGCGAGCTGTGGATGCGAGCTGTGGATGCGAGCTGTGGATGCGAGCTGTGGATGCGAGCTGTGGATGCGAGCTGTGAATGCGTGCTATGGGCAGCCGCGAGTGGTGTATGTGCAGGGCAGAGTACCTGTACCTACTTACACACAGGTACAGGTACATAGCGTAGTATTAGTGGAAACGGTCACATATTTTGGTAGCGTAGATTTCACATCTTCGCAGCATAGCTGCATAGCATATCTGTGGTGGAAAAGCACCCTTATAAGTCGAATTTTGTCCACCTATGTTCTAAAAATAACCTCCATGCAACATTTTAAACTCCTAACATCTGTACCTATTTCCTGAGATTTCGTGATGACCTTTCGCTTTTTTCAATCAAATTGTACCATGATGTCTCAGTCCTTCCGTATCATTGTTGCGCTATCATATTATCGCCCCAAGAAATTATGTATATAATGAAATAGAATTTGCGTCATTTTAATTGAATGAACCGGTAGATAATCGGTTTATTTCCATTATCAAAATTGCCGAAACGATTTCCTGGCGTAATTTGTAGATTATGGACGTCATCAATGCATTTTTGTTCTAGGTAACGGCCATTTAAGAAAATTACTGATGTATCTTTTAATCTTAGGTACCAATATTAACCTATTTTTACAGTTTTGTACTGGTGGTAGAACTGCAGGAGCTCGCATGTGAACTGTATGCTGGTTTGACACTTGATGACATAAAAAAAACAAAACAGGAGGAAGATATGGCAATAGAAGTCACTTAGATAGATACCTATATACGATAGAATCTATAATAATGGCATCCCATTATACGTCCCACTGCTGGGCACGAGTCTCTCCCCTTTTTGGGGAGAGGCCTGGAGCTTACTCCACCACGCTGCTCCAATGCGGATTGGTGAAGGTGGGTGGGTTAGTGGGCAACCCGATAGAATCTATACACGCGAGCAAAGCATAAACGGAGTGTTTTGTTTTTTCGTCCCGCTGATTGATGTTATTTTTCATCGAAGTAAAACAAATGGTAAGTGTCGAATTATTCCATTAAACAATTAATAATTTTACACTTATTTATTTAATCAGACTATTGATGTGCAGTTTCAGATTGTCTCAATAATTTATAGGATTTCTTTCTCATAATCATTATTGTGCGTAATGACGACGAAAAAATGTCAGCATGAAGATGAAGAAGTAGAAAATGCAGAAAACAGGTGACATACAATGAGATGTGGTACAGACCATGGTATTAACAGCTGACGATCTAGTGGAAGGCAGTTTGGCTTTAGGGGACTTAGTTTAACCAAACCTACTGCATACCAACAAAGTACACCTGTGTTATGTGGACTAGTCCAGAGGTTTCGGTACAGGGGCTTCGACCGATGTTCCTCCAGAAGGAAGTGACAGTTACTCTAGCACACGAGGTAGTACCCATATCTGACTGACGGATGCTATTCAAATGTACACAATCTCAACATTTATATAAATATATACTTACTAAATCAGATATTAAACTTCGAAATGTAAAATATTATTTATGCACCTACCGGTGGTAGAGCTCCAGTGACGGAGCTCGCGGGCGTAGGCACCACCGTATTATCAAATATACTTGCCGCTAAATGGTAGTGTTCAGCACTATCGTGTTCCGGTCAGGTGGTAATGTACGGCCCTGTAATTTCCGGCACAGAGGCGTAACACCTTAGGCCTCAGGAGTGGTAACGCATCTGTATTTTGACCTTGGTCTTTGTGTGGGTGTCTATAGGCTGCAGTCATCACTTAACAACAACGTGAACTGCATGCTTGTTTACCACTACCATTACATTAAAAAAAAAAATGTAGTAATTGCTTCCATAATAAAATCATAGAAAGACGTTATATATATATTAAAAATTCGTATCTACTTGTTTCGACGTAATAAACTAGGTACATGTACGCAAAATGTTGTTTAGTTATATTTTAGTTGTTGGGCGAAGATTATTATAGTTCTATAATTTATCCAGCCTAAAACAGCTTAAGTGTAATCTGAATTCATTATCATAATGGTAACATGATGACTAAACACAAATTGATAGTATCAAAAATATGAAACACACGGCACATCTAATCAGTCTCTTTCTAGTACCTCTAGAGTGACTATGAATCAGATAAGTAGGCGAGTACCTAAATGATTTATGAATGTAAGTAATCACTTGTGACTTTATGAATCAGTAATCAAACACAAACAATATTTATGTGAACTAATTGAATAATAATTTTGCTTCATTTGATTAATATTTTCATTAATGTATATAGCTATAGGAAGTATATATCTACTAATTGATATATTAGACTGATAAACACGGATACGGACGTATGAGCCGCGGATATAATAATAAGGTAAATAGGTATATTTAGGAACATAATTATATTATTTAAAGCGGTATTTTGTTATTCATTTTAGGAATATGCCATGAGTAGATTGCTTATATCTACGCATATATCTAAGGTTATAAGTTACGCGTATTTTAGTTTATGTAAATTCATATTAATTTGATAGATATTATTATTACAAAAAAAATAAGGTTTAAAACAAAGGAAACCTCATTTGATCGTTGCGCTCCGCTCTGCGAAAGTGAAGATGTGAATGATTTAAAATAATTATATAGGTAGGTACAAGCAACAGGCAGAGTAGATTAGTCGCTTTAGCCTATTATAGGGTGGACTGTCCACCATCTTCTTTGTTCCAATCATGACATCTCGTCCGTTTCTTTTTAAAATTACATCGGATAATTTTCCCACAGTAAGGCGAACCTTAGGTAATTACCTCTTAGGATAGATAGGAGATTGATTCGTATTGGCTATTAAGGCAGACTATCTACGTAACCAATCAACCGATACTGATAAAGGGATAATTTATATTTTTATACGAATACAATTTAAGCAAGCAAACTTAATTGATCTTTTGCTACATTTGATAGTTAAGGGCGTGTATTAAGTAATTAATATTAAGTAGTTATATTACAACTCAAAATCTATAATCTTTTTGAATCATGAAATAAGTTTCTTTTCGTCTTGATGAATATGACTAATGTTAAAAATAAAATGATAAGACAAGTATATTGTTTTCCGGTTTAAACTGAAATTTGATACACAAATCTGATAACGTTGCAATTATAACATTACCGTGATATAGTATCGCAAACAGGTCTCAAGAGTGGCAAAGTAAACCTATAGTTTTTATGAAGATTTTTACATTGTAGCTCGTTATTGAACTGACATAAGCTGGTTTACCATTTTTATGGCAATAAAAATAACGATGGTCAAATGTCAAATGCCACGATGTAATGTAGCATGGTAGTTAATGAACCAGTGGCGTAAGTGCTAGAGTGTTGAAGTTGAAATTTATAGTGAATAGAGAAATATGAACAAATAAATTATTATAACCTAAAAATACAATGGGTATCTATTAATAACACATATTAGATTGCCAATACGATACAAATTACAAACATTTCGGTTGTTGTAACCATGAGTTATAATATGTGGTAGCTTTGGCTTAAAATTTTGGAAAATAATGATTAAATTTAGTGTTTTATCGATTGATAAAGTGATATCATTTTGGCGTGGTTCTGTAAGTGGGTCATGACGTAACAAGAATGCGTATGTGTTGCAACACAAACTTAGCACGAGAACACTAACCGTCGACCGGTTGAAATCTTATACGTCGAAGAAATATAATTTGATAGGGGTGTTCTATGCAAATATTGTGCTCTCGGCTGTAGGGCTGTCACACTGTGTTGTATTGTGGTAGGCACGATGCGGTTCAAGTGGGCCACGTTGCATTACGTAAGGTGGCAGTGAGGACTGCAATAAAACCTTGCTGCACTGCGACTGATTGTCGCTGTTGCTGTCATAGTCAATACGAAATAAAAAAAACTAAATACCTATCAAAGACGTAAACCGGGACAAAAGGAACCAGGCGGTCGAATCGCAGCACCGTTAGATTGAAGATCGGTTTATTATATTTTGTTTTTATAAAAATTGTAATAAATTTTCGGCTTTTTCGGTGGTTTCAAAAAAGGACCTGCAAACTTCATTCCGATATTTACGAACATAGAGAAATACCATCCATGGTACGTATGTAAAATGTGCGCCTGGATATTGTGTGAACCTCGGGCGAATCCAGACAAAACCCGGACGTTTGGCAACCCTAATGCCACCTATAATATAAGGGGACATTTTATTCGCCGCTATTACCCACATTATACTTAAAACCAGTTTTAGTATTTAGATCATCTTGCACATCGCTATGCAATGCATTGAGTTATTCTCGTTGTTATTACACAAACGGACAATCTTGACCGAGTGTCAAGAAATTCCAGCATTGGTGTAATTGGCCTCAGTTGTTAATCTTTTTTAATGTGAAGACAAATTTTATTCCGTTTGGTTAAAAAAATAAGAAGTCTTAATTCGTTCTCATACCTATTTGTTTACCAAACAATGGGTGCGGTTTAAAGATATCAAAATTCTCAGAACATACATTAGACGTAATAGATGTACCTAAGTATAGGTTACCTACATTATTATATAAATGATTTTTGGAAGTCCAGGGAAGGTTTAAAAGGTAAGAAAATATGAAGGAATTGAAGGGAAATAGTAAATACCACAATTTCATTTTCCCATACAAATAGTCCGTATCTAGGTATCAAACCTTTGATTTTTTCATTCTGAGGCAATACGAAGTTTGCCGGGCCAGCTAGTTAATTATATTTTTTGTGATGATGGCGGCAAACAAGCATTGGTCAGGTGGTAATGTAATTTTCGGCACAGATTCGTAACATAATAGGTACCTTAGGCCTCAGGAGTGGCAACGCATCTGACAATGAAATCTCTGGTTTCATGTTGTTGTTTTTAGACTACATTCTTACTTATACCGTCAGTGTACACTGTATGCTTGTTTGCCGCTTCAAAACCTACATATAAAAAATATTTGTGGTATAAGTAAATATAAATAATCATTGCGATATGATTGATAAAGTAAGTTAACATAATATATTATCTATCGTCTGCCTAACGTGATCTAAAAATACGATTAGATAAAAAAAATTACAAGCAATCGCGCGTAATTTCGATAATGCGGTCGCAACCCGCACGTACTATTGATATCTACGTTTAATATTATCTCCTTTCTTTTTATAGCGTTAATATTAAAGTGATAAAACAAATGGAAAATACGTGTCAATTTCTTCGATCGCTTTGTTAATTATTCCATGGGTGTGTTCATCTGAAGTAGGCTTACAAAAAATTGTAATCCAACCAATATACAATTAAAGCAGCTTACTAACCTAATGAGGCATTTTTTTTTGCAAAAGAAACTTACTTGTCTCTATTGTCATCTACTATAATAAATATACATGTCTGAAATTTAGCCCAATACACATGAAATTTAGCAAAATTGCATCTATTTTTTACTCGCTTACTTCATTTGTTTTGGTTCAATAAGTCAGTAAGAATGCTGATTAAATAACAAAATTTTGTAAGATCTTTCAGTGGAAGTAGGGTTCCAGTGTAGCAGCTCGAGGGCGTAGGCCACCATCGCATTTGACGACCCGTTTGGTCCAGCGGTGTGAGATGACAGTTTGATTCGGGTTCGATCCCCGCACCGGGACAAATATTTGTATGGCCTACAGATATTTGTTTCGGGTCTGGGTGTATGTGTTGTATGTGTATAACGGCACCCACGACACAGGTTTCTAACTAATGTAAAGCTGACTAAAAAAAAATCGCATTACCTAATCTATCTGCCACCAAATGATACATCACTTAACATCAATGTGAACTGCATGTTTGTTCGCCACCTTCATTATGTAAAAAAAACTAATTATAATAAAAATATAATAGCACAACCCTCCTTAGGGTTGTGCTATTATTGTTCCCCTTAGTATACAGCAATAGGTGGGGAAAGAGACTTTAGTAATAGAATAAATAATAAAAATTAATTTATATAGAAAATTGAATACTTACCTAATGTAGTGTCTATGAAAGTACCTAAGCTGTGAATATCAAATCAAAGAACAAAAGTAATTATGTGTTAATTTCGTGACACCATGACCTGAAGAAAATATTTCTAATTCTTTAAATTTTCAAATAATTAACTATTATAAAAATTCTTACAGCTTGTAGATAGATATTTATAGATCGTAGCGCAGATTATTGCTTTATTATTATTTGTAGGTATAAAATAATAAGTTTATTTTAAAATTTTGTATTAAGTTTAATATTAATTCCGTAATTCGTAGAGCAGGTATACCTATTATTAGAACATCTACGTTGATATCTTCTTAAATTAAGCAAATTTGATAGGTGCCAAAATGCCTATTAAATTTCGTAAAAAATGTTCTTGAGATCTTTTATTGGAAAAAAAAGGAATAACTTTAGTGATAAATAGATACTATGCTATAGGTGGTCTGCAAAATCCGGGTCACTTCTAGGTTAGGTACCTTTAATGGGCAAATTGAGTTTCGCTTTGACACTTTGATCCCGAAATTACACTGCACACTTCGATGTGTCAATGTCTATATATATATATATAAGGTTGGGGAAAAAGTTTCGCATTTTTTAAGATAATTCAAAACATTTTTTAATCTAGTTTATTTAAATTTAACTTAAGTATGTATGTACCATTTTGTTCGATAACCTTTTGCCATCTTGTAGGTAGGGACATGATCCCATTGCTATAAAAATTTTGGGACTTCTCATCAAAATACCGCGACAAGTGGATTTGGCAGTCCTCTCGTGATGTTAACCTAACATTGCATAAAGAATTCTGAAGAGACCGAAACAGGTGGAAATCTGAAGGTGCAAGGTCAGGACTATACGGCGGATGCATTAACACCTCCCAGCCAAACTCTCTTAATTTTTGCTGAGTGGCTATAGATGTGTGAGATATATAGATCCACTTTTCATCACCAGTTATCAGCTTCTTCAAAAATGATTCGGTTGCATTACGTCGTAATAAAGAATCACAAATGAGTACACGGTTCATTAGGTTTCTTTCAGTGAGCTCGTGAGGTACCCAAATATCGAGCTTTTTTTTGTACCCAGCTTTTTCAAATGCGCCAAAACTGTTTTGTGATCAATTCTCAGTTCTTCAGCTACGTCGTAACTACTGATATGTCGATCTTGCTCCACTTTTTCAAAAATGGCATCCATTTTATCCGTAATAGGGCGACCAGAGCGAGGTGCATCTTTGACATCAAAATTTCCGGATTGAAAACGCTTAAACCAAATTTGTGCTACTCTCACAGACACTGCACTAGGTCCATAAACATCGCAAATTTTTTTCGCAGCTTGCGTTGCATTTTTACCTTTTTTGTAGTAAAATTTTAAAATGTATCGAATTTCTTCATTAGATTCACTCATCTTGACAGTACGAAAAACAAATGAAAATCACACATTTGCTTATTTGAATTTGGAATTATGTTCTTTAAAATTTTAACTTTCAATGATACCAAAACCAGCCAGATACAAATACTACAGCCAAAGAGATTTTATTACAAGTTCATACATACTATAATGCGAAAAGACTTTTTCCCCAACCTATTATATATCGCTGAACTCAGTACATAATTATAAAGTTTTAATAATTGTTTATAATATTATTTCGCATTAACACATGCTTGTGAAATATATTTATTTAAAGAAAAATGGAAAATTAATTTGACTTCAGGCGAGACTCGAACTCGCGGCCACTGGGAATCTAGTCCAGCCGCTCTTCCAACTGAGCTACCGAAGAACTCAGTTGGAAGAGCGGCTGGACTAGATTTGGAGAAGTTATAATAAGTTAAAAGTTCACTACAGCTCTGAACTATGTTTTAAGGGTAATCGACATGTTGCCTGTGCTCGAAGACTTTGTTTTAACAAACAAATATTCTGCAAAAATCCTATATATTTATTTCACTTTACATTATTTCATATTTATTTTTATACATAATATCGTCTACAAATTCTTTTTCCAAATAAGTAGCGGTATGCCCATTTATTTCGCGTTATTTATCATACAGAAAGAAAACCCCAGTTGATTCAGGGCACGGATGAATAATAGCAAACACACTATGTCTAGGTTGTAGGTATGTAGAATGTGACAATATCTTTATTACATTATAATATAACTTGACGCATAGATAACATTTCAGAATATGCAGACAGGACGCTTCTGCCCATTACGCGTTATTTTTACTACCGCCCTATTCGTTTGACCGCCATTGTTCGGTTGACGAGTCGCGTGAGGATCACAATTTCATCTAATGATAGACAAAACAAATAATCGTTACTGTTTGACAGTGATTCCACTTTGCACTTTCCTGTGCCTTGACTCCGCTTCGACTACGCCGCGACCTCGCCTCGATTTTGTTGTTAGCGACCTCCCTTAGATAGAACGCGAGCATTTTACGACGGAAAATATGAGAAAATTATCTTGCTAACACTAAATTTATGATCCGGTTTGCAACTATAACAGGACGTTGAGTATGCGGATTATTACCTTAAAATAAATAATGGTGTTGGTTAAGCAACACATTTTACCAATTTCACAAATCTAATGTTCGTATCATGAACATTTATTTGATAGAATTCCCTAAAATCTATAAACATAGTTAAGGACTAGATTTTACCTATACCTAAGGTCCTTACAAAATTCTTACCCCCTTATTCATAAACGTATTTTATCTTAAGTGTTGCTAATCTCTCCTTTGTCTTTTTCTATCCTGCACATTTGACAATGCAACTGACAAAGACAAAGCTAAAACGTATCAAATGTACGTTTATGAATTAGGTTAGTATTCTAATAAACTGGTCTGGAACCTTTTTATGAAATGATTTATGTGGAATTGTCAAGAATGAAGTGGTTTTTTTTAGTTAACCATGCTGACCGGAAGTATTATATTAACTTTGTAAATAATGCCGCTTCTTTGCCCCAGTCTCTTACCTCGCGACCACCATACGAGAAATAAGTGAGTTTCAATGCGGGCCTGATGAAAGCTACTGCCACATTTTTCTCTTCGCGTATCCCTTCTAAACTATACCACTAACCTTCTTCGCAGCGATTTATAACTAATTTCACGGATGCATATTTAAGTTTCATCCGAAGTGTACTTACTGTAAGGTACTGGATATGTACCTACTTTGAATCAAATTCTGGCTGGCACTATAACTATTAAAAATCTGTACTTAACGTACTTTCAAAAATAAGTAATAGGCCATGTATTTTTTTATGTAGTGAAGGTGACAAACAAGTATACAGTTCACATTGATGTTAAGTGATGACTGCAGCTTATAAACACTTAGGTTCATAGAGACCATAGGTCAATATGAAGATGCGTTGCTATCCCTGAGACCTTAGTTGTTTTGCCTCCGTGATAGTTATTACGGGGCCATACATTACCTACCATCTAAGCGGAACACGAAACTTTGTATTCATCTTTACTGGCGTTTTATATGATAGGTATATATTTTTTATTGCTAACTAGACTTTTATGCTAGCTTATTACATACCAAAGAAAATATAATCACTACGTCTACTAGGTAGATAAAAATATAGGTAAATATACACCTATATAAAGATTGCTCAATTGTTTTGATTATTGTTATAAGTGCGTGTAAAAGTGACTCTACCTTATTATTAAATTGTGGAGGCCGACATTTTAATGATGGGTAGGTACTACTTCTTAATGAAATTGGAATCAAACTCAGAATATATTTCTTTGTTTTACATAAGTGTGTGAAATTCTGGAATTCATAAGAATGTTAATTATATTACTTTATCGAAAAATAACAATTCTTAAAAAAACGCCTTGCAAAATTCCTATTTTTTTTTTAAACTAATCGTTGATTGGTGTTGAGAGTTAAATATTTTTTTGCAATTGTTATTTTACAGATGTCTTTTAGTTGTAATACTGTATATAATAATATAATAATGGCAACCCATTATACGTCACACAGCTGGGCACGAGTCTCTCGAGAGAGAAGGGGAGCTTCTTGGGAGGAGGCCTGGAGCTTAGTCCACCACGCAGCTCCAATGCGGGTTGGTCGAGATAAGGGTTAGTGGCCAACCCGTTGTCGGTTGTTTTCAAACCTAAGGCCTCCGACAAGGTTTAACGACTGCTATCTATATATTATAGAAACTGGGACCGACGGCTTAACGTGCCCTCCGAAGCAAGGAAACGCTTATTTTAATTTGCCACTAGCAGTCACCCATCACTCACTAGTCGCTATCGCTGAACCGTGTAGATCGCTTCCTATCTACACCAGCCGCGGGGCCATGCGCGCTTCCATGCCATGCTCTTCTTATAATCCAACCTTATACAAAACCTTCACGAAATATATACTTATGTATGTATATCTTTCCTATAAATCACTCTATTGGTGAAAACCGCATGAAAATCCGTTTTTGAGTTTATTGCAAAAAAAAACCGTGGCGCAGGATTTGATTTATAACATGTGTTGATGATGTTTCAAAGAATGAAGGTGGTATTTATTTTCATAACATGTAGGATATATTTAAGTTTTGACCGAGATGAGTGGAGGCGTGGAGGCGTGTGGCGTGGTGGCTTAACACATTTTGTCGAGAATTCGTGATGCGGCAAACAATTTTTAAGAATAAGATATTAATTAAATAAAAAATAAAAAAAAATATATAATTGAGTTTAGAAAACTTTTATCCTTCTAATATTATATATGCGAAAGTTTGTGAGTATGGATGGATGGATGTTTGTTACTCTTTCACGAAAAAACTACTGGACGGATTTGAATGAAACTTTACAGTAGGTACTGTAGGTTATACATTGGAATAACATAAAGGCTACAATTTGTAATGATTAAACGTAACGCGGACGAAGTCGCGGGTAAAAACTAGTTTATAATAATTAAAGAATTTTTTAAATAAAATTTGTTGTATTATACGTAAATAATGCATTCGCGTATAATAAACAACAATAGGTAGGCAAATTTAAAATGCTAAAGTCAAATAAGTAATATATGTATGTATTCATCATTACATTATTTAATGAATACAATAGTTCAAGTATAAACCAATCAATAAAGTCAAACGTCATCTACATTTAAATATTAGAAGGTATTTACAATTACCTTTATATTTTACAGGTATAAACTTTAACTCTGCAAAGTTTCATACTCTTCCGTCTGCTCTATTATGGTTAAAAGAGATACAAAGTTTTTCCTTTAAATATTGTAACTAAATATGACATAACTACTATTCATGTAGTAGGTACTTATTGGTGGTAGAGTTTCGGGTGTAGGAGCCACTGCATTACCTAATCTACTTGCCGTTAAATGGCAGTTCAGCTATCTAAGCAACTATCGTTTTCCGGTCAGGTAGTAATATGGCCCTGTAATTTCATAACACCTCAAGCTTCAGGAGTGGCAACGCAGCTACATTTAAAAACAAGCGTACAGTTTTCATTAATGGTAAGCAAAATAGATAAACTGTATGCTTGTTTGCCACTTTATGACATAAAAAGAACTACATAGCTTTTCGAGGCCCTTTCACCATTACTACCTACTAGTACCTACTATCTGGATATCTAGTGTCTCTTGCAAACGTGTTGTATGTAAAGTATGTCATATATAATTTGTGTATTAATTTTCTTTGGCATCCTTCACCATAAAGTAACTCTAGTTTTGTCTGTTAAAACAAAATTCAAGAGAGACTTCATAAAACTCGATTAGCGTAGTCTGAGTGCGAGATTCACAGACCGCACTACGATTTTATTTTGAGCAAAGTATGCTTAGAACTGTCAGAAATGTATGGGTTTTGTTTGATAGTTTGAAGCGTACTTTGCTCAAAGTCGTAGTGCGGTCTGTGAATCTCCCTGAGAGCGTAGACATTAACTGCAGTGGCGTAGCTAACACGGAATGCACCCGGGACGGATGATCAAAAAAAGGAAATACTCCCCATTCTTTTGTATGTTATTTCTCCATTCTCCACCGGTGTGCCCCAAATTCAGTGCAGCAAATCCTGCCTCTGCCCCCATGACGTGATATCCCATAAATGTGAAAGTGACATTTGTGTTGCGATTTCATGTCAAAACCCCTTTTTTTAAATGAGAATGGTTATTTAAAGAGAAGGTGTCACCTCCAAACGGGTGGCACCCGGTGCAGGCCGCCTTCGTCGCCCCCTTGCCACTGATAAACGGCATTGCTTAAATCTATACACCATCAAATTATAGTGTTGAGTCCCACTGTGTTACGGTTGGATGGCAATGCTCGCTCTTGTTATCACAGACTTAATCTCATTCCATTTTTGATGACTTTCAATCGATACTTCAATCAGTTTGTTAAAAAGGGGCCTCCCAATATTCAATCTACAGATTAATTTGCTATCTATTGTTATTGGGATGTTGACAGCAGATCGATTGAACGATCGTTTGCAATATTCATATAAGCAATATTGGGACTGGTCGTTAGAGTCAGTCATAGTCAGTCAAAGATGATTTGATATAATATGTTCGAGTAGTAACAATTGTGCTACTGAAAGCATTGCCTTTACTCAGAATGAAGTTATAGTTATGCTGTAGTAATTGCTTGTATTACTATCAAAGTGACGTGGATAGTGGATAAGAATAAGACGCTAATTTAAATAATAACTTTTTAATCTGGAAGTTTTACATCACTAACCGAAACGGAATCCTTTTCGTTCACAGTTACAAAGAAGGAATTAATTTTATACTTCAGTACTTTATAAGGATTAATTTTATAGTTTTAGACGACTATGAAATTCGCACTTTATTAATGACATCTCACACGTGTCTTGGAACGTGTCATTCACGTAGGTATAGGTACATATCTTTATGCAGGTAATGATTATATGAAAGTTAAATTAATAGATGTTATGCCATAAAAGTTTTTCAATTTCAAGATTATAAGTGCCTACAATGGTGTAGTAAAGTAAGTGATTAAATTAAATTACAAAGTATGGTTCTTGATAGAGAGTATTTTTACTAAAGAGCAATTTATGTTGTAAAAATTATATTAGAATCTGTAGCCTGAAATGTAGGTAAATATTCTGAGCTGAGTACAAAAAGATAAACGAAGATTTGATTTGTTAAATGTCTCTACATCTCCTTGGATGGTATTGTGGGTACTGTACTGCTGTACTGAATGGAATAAATACGTTTTATTAAGGGGTGGGTTATGAGCATAAATGAAACACACCCTCAGTTCCATGTAGGTACAAGATGCCCGACCAGCATATTGACATTCATTAGGTACATTTTCAACTTCGGAGGTGTTGTTGGACATCAAGCTATTTTTTTGTACGGAACACTTTGTGTGCGAGTCTGACTCGCACTTGGCCGATTTTTTAATGCTATTCAGAACCGCCTGTCATTGTACCTACTTACATCAAATATCTTAGATAAACACATATATAAAATTCAACTTTACACTAGAAAGTTTATTTTAATTCATACATATAGCACACCTTTCGGTTCGCCTGGCAGGCACTTGTGCTCATCGAAATCGCATGTCAATTTTTTTTAAGCTTCTCTATATATAAATTAAATCATACAAAAATTTCAAGCTTACAGCGACAAGTTTCTTTGTTTTTACATTTTCAAAAATGTGGGGTTGGTGACGTGACTGGCTGATCCTTGCCAGGCGATGGTTTTCGTACTTTATGTTGTATGATTTATCCCTACAAAAATTTCTAACCTTACAGGGCCAACGGTGCTCGGAGGGTTCAGTATCTCTCAGTCTATAATGTGTCCATCAGTCAATATATGTATTAATGTCATGAAGTGGTAAACATGAATACAGTTCAAATTGATGGTATGTTAAAAACCAGAGATTTCAATGTGTATGCCTATGGAGCTCTACCATCGATTAAATTAAGAATCTAAGGTACATTCATAGTGGGAAAATATAATAGGAAAAACCGCCAAGAGATTCATTTAATCCCCTATTTGACAGCAGTCACATGTAGAGGGAATGTAATAGTAGGTAGTATATCACGACCAGACTCGGTCTGGCGGACTGAATCCGCCGACCAAACCCGCGTGAACGGACCGCATCGGATTTAATAATAATTCTGTCCGCCGGACTGACCTCTACACACGGCCAGATTTGGTTCCGAGCGTACCGTAATTTTTTGTAATTTATGTAGTAATAAATAATGGTAAACATTATTGTCTTGTACAGTGGTACTCATGGGTGGTGGATTTTATTCGAAAAAAAAAAACATTCTTTCTTAAGCTCTACTTTATGCGTTACGGTAGGTACCTATATGGTTCCAAATATTTAACGTTTTATTTTGAATCTTAACTTTTGATACTATTTTCAGAAGACATAAATATCTATATTTGAAGATATCAATTATAGGTATAAATACCTCAGTAGTTACAAAAGATAATCAACATGTGTAGATACCTACCTAGTTAAGTATACGGGAAAAAAACGCCTGTAATCCCCGAAGGAGTAGGCAGAGGTAAATGCATGCATTCAATCACACATGCAAACATCCACGATTCGCCGGTTCGTTCCGTTCTGGCCCATGTAACAGGTGGCGAGCCTATTGACATCTCCTGGAACATTACTAAACTTCGAGGTGCTGGAAAACTTCCAATAAAAGGAAAAATCTCAATAGAACCAGAGATAAAGGATTTAACACCGTTATCTCTAATCTCCCCGACCCGGGAATCGAACCCAAGACCTCAGCGTAGTAGTAGTGGCCTGCTACCACTAGGCTACTGAATCAGTTATATTGAAAATATTAAATTTGATTCCTCTACGTCTAAGAATTTTAAAGACGCATTGTTATTTTATCATCTTACTCAAAAATTCCTTTTTTAAAGTAAGTATCATACGTATGCTGTAGGTACATCAATTTTAAAAATAGTATTATTGTATGAATCACTGTGTAAGTATCTAAAGGGTAATCATGGGGAAGCCCAAGGAATGATATTTACATTCTGGTGGTGTCCCTGATGTGTACCTACCTTAGACCATTGACCATAAATAAAAGAACACGCAGAACTTTACGCATAGCCTAGTAATGCATTATATTATTTATACCTATCATTGTTCCTGAGTGCTGTTAAATTCTATCGCGTATGAGGAAAGATCAATTAAAAAATCTAACTAGTCTAGAGGTCAGAAAAATATTTTTCCATTTACTTTAATAAACTATCCGTAGGTAAAATAATCTTAATTATTTACGAAGATATAAAAACTGGTTAAACGGGAAACAGTATAGTATATCTTTTATATGTTAAACATTAATAACCAACAATGCGTCACGTTCAAAGTACGAAAAATGTAGTGTGCACTCAATTTTATATCCGGTTTCTCAGTTTTTATAATAATATAGTGCTTCATTAGCTATTGATTAAAGTTATGATAAGTTAAATTATCATTGCTTTTCTGAATAGTCCTTTCAAATATTATAAACTAGCTGACCCGGCAAACTTTGTTTCGCCTTAATGGCAATAAATAAGCGGAAAAAAATACGAAAAAAATTAAATACCTACATTAATCATTCATAATTATTTCTGTATTTTAGTACATAGGTTGCTCTTCATTTAAGTACCTTGTGATACACGACATTTTTCGTTTTATTATCAGGCGCAAAAACAAACAACGCAGATGGTCTTCCGACCCGTGAACATGCCACGTATAATTGACCATGGGAAAAACATGAATGTTCTAGATTTAAACCACAAACTTTTAAGGATTGGCCTTGTGATTTGTTGATGGTCATGGCAAATGCAAGACGTATCGGAAATTGAAGTCTTTTAAATTCAAACGGCATATCGGTTGGGATCATATGCTGTCGAACGGAATAAAAAGTATTCTATTTTTTTTTTTTTTTTTTTTATGTAATAAAAGTGGCAAACAGGCATGCAGTTCACATTGATGTTAAGTGATGACTGCAGCCTATAGACACCCACATAATGACCAGAGGTCAAAATGCAGATGCGCTGCCACTCCTGAGGCCTAAGGTGTTATGGCCTCTGTGCCTGAAATTACAGGGCCGTAAATTAATAATAATAATTCTATGTCCTTCTCCTGGCTCTAAACTACCTCCCTGCCAATTTTCAGCTAAATCGGTTCAGCCGTTCTTGAGTTATAAGTGGAGTAACTAACACGACTTTCTTTTATATATATAGATATTGTTTTAGCTAAATCAAAAAGAGAATTACCTAGGTATTTCGATTATTTTTTTCCATGGAATTAAGATAATGACAAATCGAATTAAATGTCTAATAGAATCGACAAACGGAACTGATCCGTTTTTTATGTGATCGATAGTATGTATGTATCTTCACGCCAAGTCACGCCACTAACTCCTGAAATCTTGACACACCTCCCGCGCTTCTTCTACATCCATCATTCTCTTCGTATGAAGAGTCTTAGGAATCTGCGTGCATGTATATGCACGCAGATTCCTAAGACTCTTGAGCCCACCCTCATACAGTATTCGACCTGTTTGGTCAAGGTAGGTAGATCAGTCTTGGTCTACCTGTTCGTCTGAAAGCATCCACATTCGTATTGTATATCTGTTTAGTCATTCGGTCATTCGACACTCTTTCTATAGTTCATTCTTTCGACATTCGATAGTGTAACTTAAGTTTCATTGGCGGAAATGCAATTTGCCAAAATTAAGTCAATAGTCAAAAATCTTAAACATAATCTATAATGGAAAGAAACTCAGAAACGGGGCATTAGTATCTTATATAGTTGTGCGTACCTACATGTGCATAAACTACGTGTTTAGTTATACATACATTCGAATCATCGACATTGACAATGGAGGTGTTGCATGCTTGCACGCTATACGTCGAAATTCCGTTGAGTAATTGAAAATAACTTTCAATGAAACTTATCAGCGTAACGTTCTGCATCTTCGGTCCCAAAGAAAGGAAAGTAATTTTAGAACAAAGGTATCCGTTAAATGTAAAGATTGTTACTAATTAGTAATTAGTCCATTTGCAAACAATACGAACATTGCTGACATCTCTTGTAACATGCCATTGGTTACTTATAAAGGAAGGTCAGTTATTGCTGTTGTTTTTTTTTTCCTTCCTAGGTTGTAACTGCTAAACGTGCGTAATTATTTCTTCAGCACTTGCTAAAATAAGTACCTTTGTACCATTTTTATTTATTTTATCAATGGGTGGGTACTTACGTAGCTATTAATATGAATTTGTTTAAGCATTGGTATGTACAAAAACGTATTTATTTATGCTAAACCTAAGATACACTTTTCATAAAAAATCTTGATTGTATAGTCAAAAGTTCTCGATAAGAATATGCAAAACGCCGATCGTTAACCTGTCACTTAAAATAACTATGACGCACTATTCTCACACCAGATACACTTTGGAACAGTAGGTATATAGAGCGTTGATGAAAGATGGAGTTTCGATTTGATTAACTGTTAATAATAATCAAGTTAAGATTATTATCACGCGTGCGTCCACCAATATTAAGGCATACTTACCTATCTTTGTATTTGTGAAATGATTTACATATAATACATTTTAGCAGCTCGAGAATATTATTGAACATAATAATTATATATTATTGAACATAATAACGAGAGCTTAAAAAAACTACGGACCTAAAGACAGCAACCTGCGCCTACTACGCATACGCAGACGCTTGGCTGCGCTACGGCATTGTACTTTGGGGGAACAGCAAAGATGCTAATAAAGTTTTTATTTTGCAAAAGAAATGTATCCGAATACTTGCTAATATAGATTCCATGACTAGCTGCAAATCGTACTTTATTAAATATAAAATAATGACCTTACCATCTTTGTATATATCAGAGATTTGTTCTCTTGTAAGAAATAACACAGACTGGTTCCCTCAACATTCTCGCCCCGAAAATCTAAGACATAAGGTTAAATTGGCTATAATCACATCAAAATTACAAATAGTTAATACCGGCCCTTACTCTATGTCAATAAAAATATATAATCAAATTCCAAATTCTATTAAACACATACAAAATAATAAATTATTTAAAAACAAATTAAATGAATTCTTAACACAAAAATGCTATTACACGTTGCAGGAGTTTTTTAGCGATAAGTAAAGATGAAAATAATATTAAAGATTATACATATAAGTACCGACCAAATTGTTATTGCTATATTTTCTGTTTAATCGATGTCATGCAAAATTTTATAATAAAAATATATAAATTAATAAATAGATACAATCACTTATATTAAATAATATGAATAATAGCTCTGAATTTAAATGTCTTCATTTAAGATTATAGTCATAAGTTTATATTGTAATGTAAAATATTATATGTACATGAAATGTTCTCATAATTTTGCGGTGCCCCTACGGGGTGTCACATGTAACCACAAAATATTTAATTGTAAGACCTTATAACCATGTGACAAGCAAATAAATAAATAATAATAATAATAATAATAATATTAATAGATAATATACTCTGGCCATTTCCGGATTAGCCTATAAGGAAATTAAGCAATTGCTTATTGCTACTAACTTACTTTGGGGGCACCAGAAAAAGAGAATTTGCCTATATAGGGGGTTTATGGTAAAACGATAGGTATGGATGTTGCGATTATTTCATTGTATAAAAAATTGAATATAATATATCAGGCAATCAGAAAATATATAATAATATCTACTCAAATTGTAAGGTCGTCCACAGTGAATTAATGTTCTAGATATAACTGTGTATGTGAAACTTATTCACTACTCAAATGTGAATTTCCACAATTGCCTACTTACCTATTTTCGTAATATTATTACGCATTACTTTAATTAGATATAGAATTTAAACATTACATACTATTACAGGTAGGTGTAATGCAAAGCAACCCTATTATAAATACTATATTTCAAACAGTTAGGGAATTGGTCTGATAATGTTAATACATTTTAAGATTTAGCCATTAGTAAGTAGTATTATTATATATTCTCTGCCATTAGGTACTCGAATTTGCACAGTGGTATCAACACCAACACTGTGTTCTTAAGGCGTGTGATAACCTGTTTCTTTCTTATTTATTTTATTACTTAATAATTGTTTACATATTGTTATGTAGGTTTTTCATTACACAGACATATTTTAATCGTGGCACTAGTCAATACGAAACGATAAAGTGATAAAAAATATTCTTATCGGAGTAGTGCTTGTGTGCGTATGTTGGTATGATTAAGTAAGTGTTTTACCAAGAAATATCGATATAGAGCAATCTGATGACTCAGTGATTCTGAACGCTTTACTCTATTGAGACTGATTTACTTTTAATCGATGCTTACTCAAGTGTATCGTAAAGATGTAACATCAGCGAATGCAGCAGAATTTTTTTGCATATTTAAATATGTACTGCAATCAGGCAATGACGAAATAAATAAGCGAGTTCAAATGAATTAATTAATCATTCTTCTACGAGTTTATCATTATTTTGACTTGTTGAACTTTGAATGTAAGGTACATACCTGTCTACCTACTATATATAATAATTATTATATCTCACTCTTCACACTTACTATTTAAATTATGGTAGTGAATAATCCCTACTATAATATTATAAATGTGAAAGTCTGTCTGTCGGTTACCTTTTCACGTCCAAACGACTGAACAGATTTTAATGAAATTTGGTACAGTGATAGAGCTGACTTTGAGAAAGAATACTTAGTTATTTATAAAATGAAATCCACGTGGGCGAAGCCGGGGGCAACAGCAGTTTCTTATAATTTTTATTCCGTGCCCACCGTGGGAGGAAGGAGAGAAGGGCAGTACTGTCTTTCTCAGACTATTAATAAATTTGATAGTCTAGCAACTACCAGCAACACGGATGGTACGACGCCCATACCATTGTGTGTACCTTCATGTATAAATTTTCAAGCACTGCACTTATCCACTATTAAAATTTATATTCTCAATTTATTCTTCTTAATATATTTGATATTTTTTTGCGTAGGTATATACATATTTAAAAAATAAAACAATATATTAGATATTATTCTTAGGAAATTAACATTAATAAAGTCATGTTAAATTTTAGTCCACCGTCAGATCATCCGAACCGATTAATATTTTATGTACCTTTGCATATACATACCATCGTATCTATATATAGGATTATAATCTCAGAGTAACGATTACTATTAGCGGCCTTACACGTCTCAATCTAATTTATTTCGTATAGAATGTGATGTTGATGTTAAAATGTTTCGTAATTCGTAATGTTGACGAAACAGCGAGTCCTTGATTGCTTATAGTTCTTATATTTCCCAGCATTCACAAGATAAGATGAAGGTGTGCCTGTCTATTTAAAGCTAATGTGCCGAAAACAAAGACGTGTTTACAAAATTGATAAATTGTTACACGTCCTTGTGATGAGTTTGCTATTTAACCTTGCGCTGTATCAGACCACGGTCATTTGTCCAAATCGTAAAGTGTCAAAGCCACGTAATGTTAGTTACAATGAATGAGATTACGTAAGTATCGAATGCCGAATTCATAATTTCTACGACTCTTGAAGGTAAACAAGAGGTCGATGGAGGGTGTAGAGCCGGGGAGGCTGCGTTTGTTGTTATCGGAACGTCCGTCGCGTCGGCACAAAGGGCGGGCGGAGTGCACGCTGGCGATGCGCTTGCGCAACACCCGGAGGCAGCACGCTCGACCCTGAACTCAATTCGGCTGCGATCATTTTGCAACTAATCACTGGTCGTTGCGCCGCAGGTAGACATAGCGCGCCGTCGCCGGCACAAATGTAAACATTTACAGGCGTTAGTCGAACGTCCGAGGCCGAAGCGGACGTGCTCCCTCACATCATACACCATCAAATTACTATCCTTGTTCGACGGCCCGTCCATTTGTCACCTTGCCCAAATTAACACTCACCGACACTATTTTAATAGGCACAGACATGGCTCAGATGAGCTTATGAATTTCGATAATCCTTCCTGTATCTGAGCTGACTACAAATATTTCCTACTAGGTAATGGTCATTCAAGGATGCTTGAAGTTTATATTAATAATTTTCACGTTCACTGGATGTTTATCGTGTTACAGTAGATATCCGTTTAAATATTCATATTTAACGATGTGTGTTCAGATGTTGACTCTTAGTAGTAATAATATGAGATGAGTATGTTAATGTATATTGCCTACTTATACACTCAGATTTAAAAATATTATGATTAACTTTATTGATTCGTATTTATATTGTAATAAATTGTGTGAAATTTAATAAAGGGTTGGTGCTGTAAAACCTAATTAAATGTAAATAACAAATCGAATAAAACGGAGTAGTAGGTAATGTTGTTGAGGTAAAATCGTATTATATTTGAACCTCGCAAGGCTTAGTTAGACGAAGACTGTGAGCCGACGTTCATTGGTTACTCAATTAATTTTCTTCCTAACAGACGTAACGAACGAAAAGTGAGAAAATAACTCCTAAACTTTATTTAAACTGAAGTAAGAATCAACCTGCAATAATATTAGATGCTTGAAAAGTATCTTATATTATGTTATAGTAAGTAAGTATACAAAGTTTTTTGTTAAAATTTTTCTTTGCATTTTCCGAAATACTTTTCTACATAAAGTGCCATATTTAGGTTTCACAAAGTTGGCCTCTTAAGACACTTCATACTACATAATATGATGTAAATTTATTATGCTATGATGACAAACATATAAAGCACACAATTCATCATTCGACATTGAGAGAACTGGTTAAATCAAACCAAAATGCCGAGAATCAATATCAACTTGTTGCTGAATATAGATAATTTCCTGAACCGTTTGGTATAATCGGTTGGCCAATGGATATAGCCTTTAACTTGATCAAGTTTTGACCGCGGTTTTTATTTTTACTTCATTCGTTTACTGACCTTCAAGGATTTCCGATGTTAGCTTTCCTTATTTAGTTTAGAGCCTTCATCACTCTAAGTAGTCTTTCCATTTGCTGATTTAATTATCACCTTTTCTGTTTGCCCTAAAATTACGTCTTTAATGGAACGTGGTATATGGCTTATACAAATCTTAACAATATTAGGTACGTATGGAACTACATTAATTAAATTATTATCAACTTCAAGCTTTTCGAGACTGAGGGTACTACATAGGAGACAAAATCTACTAGATAGATAAAACATTTCGATGTGAAATATGCGTTTAAGTCTGATTAGTGTTACACGCTCATGGCAATAATGTAAAGAGTCATTATCTCTACAGTAATAAAAATAGCAATGATGAAAAATAAAATGTTTAATACCTATAATTTATTTTTTGCAAGTCTGTTATTAAATTAAAACACAGAGTTTAATTATTCATTATAAAAGTGTATAAAACAGTGTGCTATAACATCCAAATTCATTCAACATTGCCCAATCACATTCGCGATAATTCAAAGATAATAAGTATAAAACATAGTCATTTCATGCAATACAAAGATAGTAAACTGCTCTTCATTTAATGTTTTTCTTAAGCAATAATAAAACAAAGTTATACGTTTTGTTTTCGATGAATCGTTACTTATGCGAATTTGGGTGATGTTCCAATCTTTGGTGACCTTAACATCACAATCAAATATGATTTTTTAAAGCTTTTACCAATTTGTCTTCTACAAGGTAAAGGTATTCGTAGTTATTGTGTTTTGTTCATACCAGACCTGTAAGACATTGTAGGTATGTATTTATAAATAATGTGAAGTGGGTAATAAGTAAGCAAGTAACTACCTAAGTATATTTAATGTTTCTTTACAAGCTATGAATGTTGATTTAGTCATCCATGTTATTTACGATGTTTAATGTTGATTATATAAATTAATCTATGTATCTACTACGAGTTCGGCATATATTTATCTTATAGGGATGTAGTGAAGGGCGCAGTGAGTAAAGCGATAGTAGTGTAGTGTTTAATCTCTTGTGATGTGATGTCAGTGGCCAGGCGACGTGACCTTACGTCACACGTCCACCGCGTCGACACACGCGTTGGGAATACTAACGTCTGCAGAACGCCTTGGTGGATCCTTGGCTTCAAAACCGAGCTCCTTTCTTAGATTGTTGCGTTTATTGCATGTTTTCTGCTAATATCTCCTGATTGTCTAACTATAATTATTATTTTCCAGTGACTAACACTGTCTGATTCAGCTATTGTGTCGTGTACACTTGTTTTACCTTATTTTAATAGATTTTGTACATTTTAGTGTATTGGTAGATTTATTACTAATTTGAGATTGACGGTTATTTACCGTTGTTTTTTTTAACTTTGTTGTTCACCTATAATCGGTCCGTATCATCTGAATACATGATAGCTATCATCTAATTTTGATCAGAATTCACTGTAAAATTACCTACTGAATTGTTGTAATTAAAAACTGTCGAAAGATCTGGGGATTTTGTGTCTGATGTTTTGATAAAAATTAAAGATAATCTTAAATCATTGTTTGTTATTGAAAATGGGTATCTTATTTAAATTAACACAGTAAAATAAAATATTCCATGTACTGATTATATTCTGCGGTTAGGTGAGTTTCCATCGTGCTTGTTTATCACATGATTCAGAGCGCACACTGATTTCATAATTACGGTGCGTATGATCATTGAATTCTCACCTGGGAACGGTCGTTTGTTCGGAGCGCACGATACGTTTCCAGCGGGATGTCTTCCAGTTAGAGCACTGACACTACCGACGTCGACGATGGACAACGTGTGTCCAGCGAGGGAACGCAACAGGTGGGGGCGCTGGGGTTGCGAGTGATAGTGCGCGATTTACGCGGAGTGGCGCGAGACGGCGCCTGCGATCGGCGGACAGGTGTGCTCGGTACTGGCAGCGCGCGCTGATCCTACGCTCTTTTATCACATCGCTGTACACGCGCCTTCAACTTGACTCCTCCGAGTCCTCGTGCCGCTCGCGCCTCGCCACACCGTCTCGCAGGACTTTACCTGGACTGCTCCTGAAACTGAATGTTTGTTTTGTGAAGTAGCCCTTAGTCGCAGACACACGGAACCTGTTACACCTTCACCTGATCTTAGTGAATTCATGATACCTATGTTATGAATTTCTTAATTTTTCTTTACTGATCAAATATAGTTTAAACATACAATTATTTTGTTAAACCTAATTAGCTTCAGCTGCACACTTTTAAAGATAATTTATCAGTCTTCCTTGTTTTGATGGTATTTCGTGCTTACATTCTATAATCAAATGTGACCCCTGATTATTATCAAATAATCTAAAAGTAAGTATAAACAAAATAGGTAGTAAACCTAATGCAAAATCCTACCTTATAAAAAAGTTACTTCTCAGTTTTCTCTAAATCCGTTGTTCCAACTGAAGGTATCATTAGGTATGCTTCCTTATTTGAACAGTTTTACTGCCCTTAGATAGATAAATTTTTACAAGCTCTTATTTTTTTTCACGATGGATTCTTCACGAAGTTATGCATAGTCTTTCCTTTCTTTTGTCCGCTGGCCATATCATAAATGATATGACGTACAGAGATACTTTTCAAGTACAAAGTTTTATTGTTTTCATTTTTCTTTGCATTTCCCGAAATACTTTTTTATAGACCATCTCATAATTTTGTTATAAATTGTTATATGTACCGTAGAGTCCATTCTTGAACGGAACTCTTACATTTAATGATTATGTGCCTACCTATTATATCTTCAACCCTAAGGTTTTCTAAATTAGATTAAAGATTTCGCGACGCAACAACGTACCTGCTTTAAGTCGTTGAGCCCAATTATTATAATTGTACAATTGTCATGCTTGCCGTACAAGTCCAGTTGCTATGATTACTTTATTAATAGATGTTATAGATTATCTTATTATTTATGACCAAAATGTTTTTAAGTCTACGCTATTTTAACTGTTATTACATGTCCTTAAGGACCTCGCACTGATAACGGCCTGAAAAAACTAATAGGTAAAATCGTCGCCTCACGTAATGTTTTAGTTCGCCATAATAATTGTATTAACTGTAGGTAGAGTAAGTTGAAAAGTTATTTTTGTAAATATTGATTTTAAATGTAGGTATTCAAGTAACTTCTTATGTCCTAATATGTATATGTTGCATAGCAAAGTTTATGTTATCGTTTGACACAAATTTACGTTGATACAGAAACTGTAGTCGCGTCATTAACGTTTTGTCATGTTTTGTGCATGTCCAATGAGTTGACATATTTTGTTAGAATCACTTTACTTTACTTTTAATGTACGTAATTTACCGCAACTCACAGTTGCAACCCATTTATAAATTCAGCCATTGAAATAACACTGTATTGAAGAGCAGAGCGTAGTTTTAGTCCGATACAGGATTGGATGATGGAGCGAGACCGGTTTATATTATTCCAGGGACTTAGAAGTAGATACATACTGCATCCGTTGATTATTTATCTAAATCACCGTCTGAGGGCGACCATACAAAACTGCGATGCGATGCGACGCCGCATCACAGGCGATGTACTGGTATGCGTGCGAGCTCGTAGATATTAGCGATGTGATGCGAATTCGCAGTTATGTGCGGGGAGCCCTGAGATATGAGAATACTATAAATAAATCCAATTTCGTCATGATTAATCTAAAGCATGATCAATTTATTTCTGTAAAATAAATGACGTGAATTACATTATTGTGATTTACATCAATTTTAATAAATGTTTAGATATTATTGCTTTAGGGTTTTTTCATACATGGTTCTCCGACGTCGTGAAGTTACACGCAGTAGCCCCAGAGCTCTACGTCGTCGGTGAGGGTCTACTGGTGGTCTGATTTTATTTTGTCTTCAGTAAGTTATTCAGCAGTCTATGACTCTTTTACGAAAATTATATAAATACTCCTACTTATTTTTTTCCCTCATTAGGAATTTACCGAAGTTTATCAATAGAAAGAAAGAGTGTCTTACAAGTTCCTTATTATATATGTATCCTATGTAGAGATACCAAAAGTTGTTTAGTCTTCTTCTTCTCGTGTCAACGGTTCGACTTAAAATTTATCGGCCCAGTATTTTGCCACAGTAGTTGTTTAGTTATAATGACAGAGAGAGCAGCGGTGTCATCGATGCGAACTCTATTGCTATTTGCAAATTCGATGCGACACAAAGAATCCAGCTACATAATGACCGACGAACGTAAACAAAATCAGTATGAATTTATGGAAAGATAAACTGTTAAATTAGTTTTTAATCAGCGACACAACACTAAATATCGAATTGAATTAGAAGGTAATGCTTAAAATTGGCACCTCTATACGTGTATCTTGTCAAGTACCTTATTAAACTATGATATTACATGAATGCAAATAAAACTTCGTAACCAGTTTCACAACATAGCATTAATTTGTTTTTCTTTTAGATTAACGTGAGAATAAGAAGGTACATCAAATAACAGGATATGTCCTTTCCGTCTTAGGGCAGAAACTAGGGTTACCACCTCTTAGCTGTCTAAATCCGGGCGAAAAAAAAACATTGAATATCATGACTTTTTTTTATTTTGAACTTATAACAACATAGAAATAATTGTATTTGATCAAAATACGACACAAGTGCATTGCTGTTAGATACAGACTAATGAGCGAACGAATGAAACTTGTAACAAAATTAAATGAGAAACGAAAATGAGTGAGACAAAGACGACGCAATCTCTCACGCACGTGGGTCAGAAAGAGACAATAAAATAAAGTACCTACACGCACGAAAATCACTTTATACGAAACTAGCTAGTTATGAGCCACTGGCGAGTAGTGGCGTCAGTGGCGAGTACTGGCGAGATAGTGGCGAGAAGGCCGTTGTCCAGCGCGGTCCTGATTTACGCCGCTTTTAGCCATTTCGTCATTTTTTTATTTTTTTATTCTCCGTTTAAAGAGCTTGGTCAAAGACCATGACGCGACGAAAAAAAATAACTAAACAACATTAGCACATTGACAATTGATATAGTTGTAACAGTATTCTAGCATCATCCGTAGTAGGATCCGCCAGGACACTGTTGCGATGTCCTATTTCTAATGAAGCCCTGCGATTTCGACATTGTATGTCGTTACTTTTGAACAACTTCTTATTCCGGGAGAATTAAGTATATTTTAAATTTCTTCTGGGAGACGGGAGATTGTTATTTTCAGAGCCCGAATCCGGTAGACTGACTCCCGGAATTCCGGGAGAGGGGGGAACCCTAGCAGAAACTGTTGTACCTAAGCAGAGAGAGGCAAAGCTGTCACTGGGCAATTACGAGATTAAAATTAGTCGATTTGTACTAGCCAGACACAGGCCTGGTATTAGCTAAGGCACAAGCTAGGTATTAAATAAGGAACGGGTAGGTCCAACTTCGAGACTGAGGTCAATCGTCGAATCAAACTCAGTTGGGCAGTGTTCGGGAAGCTACGACACATCTTCTCGTCCAACTTACCGCAGTGTCTTAAGACTAAGGCCATTGACCTGTGTGTTTTGACAGTGATGATTTAAAGAACTGAAACGTGGTCGCACTCTATGGGCCTCATACCGCGCCTCGCCGATGACCGTTGAGGCAGAAGAGTCCTCGAATGGCGACCGCGTACCGGAAAACAAATCGTAGGCATCCCCCCCCCTCTCGAGATGGACCAATGACCATGATGTTGATGAGATGAAGGTCGTTGGCAAGCGCTGGATGAAGGCGGCCCAGGACCGTTATATAGGTATATACTATACAGTTCATTGTGGCAATCTTTGAGGGAGGCCTTTGTCCAGCTGTGGACGTCTTTTGGTATAACAAGTAACTTTTTATCGTAATGGAGTCAGTCTCCTCTGCAGTAAAATAATTGACATGTTACAAACAAACTCTTTTTTTTTTTAATAAAATCCGAAACTAAGTAATGGAATATAGAGTAACGTAACGTAACGTAATTTCATGCCTGTAATCCCCGAAGGGGTAGGCAGAGGTAAATGCATGCATTCAAGCATACATGCAAACACCCACAACTCGCCGGCTACGTTTTAACAGGTGGCGAACCTGTTACCATCTGCGGGCACATTACCAAACTCCGAGGTACAAGGTGAGTCCGTAACAAATAAGTAGTGGTTAATGAAAAATATTTTGTAAGGTCTATCAATGTAAGTAAATTATTTATTTAAATTTAATGCAAACAAAAAATGTAACTGTACATAAGGAGGACATATTTTTGTAATCTCGTTTATTTAGAGGCTTTTATCCAACAATGGTATGTCAGCCTCAAAACCTAATCTAATTAAATAAAGGAGTACATAATGCAACAATGGCTATAATCAATCTAACATGGTTGAGTTGAATTGATTTGACGAATAGACGTCAAATTCTGTTAGCAAATATTTTTTTCGGTGTACCTAAGACGGATTTAATTTTATGGATACAAAATGGGATAGTATATAAAGGTCATTAACCCACGCAAATAACCTTTGCAAAGACAACAGACAGTCACTAGTGCAAGGATACCAACTGGCGAGTTTTTTTTAATATTTTTGTTGACGTTCCTTTTCATTTTTATAATTTTATATTTTATTAGTTAAGACTGAATATTAAGACCCAAAATTATATTATATTATATAAAATACATTGTCCAGATTCATAAATTCGTAACGTTTTCATTTTCCAACCCATATCTGATTACGTTTCTGAATTACAAAGTCCAGAAGTTGGACTATTTAATATTTTTTTTTGCGTGAATATAAAATAATAATACAAGAAGGGTGTACATATTTTATTACACTGATGTCAATTAGTAATTATGGATACCTAAAAACAAAATAGTTTCATTAGTGATGTACTTCATTTTTTTATAAGGTTGTACCTACAAGTATATCCTAAAAAGCGCTCCAAAGTTAGCTCCTTATATTGTGGTGAATAAATGATGTGAACTGTTTGCATCGATATCTCAGTGGTTCTGTTGTCGCTGACTGTTTGTAACATACAGTCCGCTTCAAGATATAAAAAAAATATATTTATTTATTTTAATAAGACGTTTTTTCGTCATAATTTTTAAATAGATCAGATCCGACACCTGAGGTTAAATGGACTTGATAAAATTAATTTATATCTACTGATCTATTAAGAGGTAGTTCTTGAGCATTACATTTTATTATTGTTACTTGAATGATTATTTATACCTATAAAACAGTGATTAAATTTGACTAGTTTCAAAATAATAAGATTTCCACGTACGAATCATAAAAGATAGAAAGAATGAAGATAACACATAATAATTATATTATACGGATCAAAACAAATTAAAATGAGAAAAATATAATATAAATTTAAATATAAACACTACTTATTATTTAAATATTAACTCACTTATATCCTCGTTGATTCAAAATAGTCTCATGAAATCAACGAGGATATAAGTAAAATACCTACTGAAGATCATGTATTTTTAGGGTATAGAACTATGGACCTGAAAAGGAAAAATTGGAACCCTTTTATGATCACTCGTGCATTTGTATGCCTCTTCGTCTGTCACAGATTGTATGTAAAAGTGTAACTGTACTACAGTATCCCACAAGAAATATTGCACATCCACCTTAGGAAGGTGAGTTGGGCTTATTTTGGATCTGTAAAGCGTTACCATTATTGCACCTTACCTATGTGACGTTTGTCGACCATTTTGATCAACTTTTGTTGACCAATACTGGACTGCCCGGGCTACGTAGACACTGTGCAGCAGAGATAACTTCTCTGCAAACTCAAGATAACGTCGTCTAAGCACTGACAGTCCGGTATTGGTAAACAAAAGTTGATCAAAATGACGTCTCTGCTGCACATTGTCTACGTAGCACTGACAGTCCGGTATTGGTCAACAAAAGTTGATTTACGAACGAATCTTCATCATCCCTCCCTCAGCGCGGGAAGCGCAACAGAGGGGGGGGATGGTTCGGGGATTGAGGGGAATCCTCGTACCCCGGGCCTATCTGCCCCCGAAGCGTCGGGGGCGTGGTCCTAAGTGAGGGATTGTGGCACGCGGGGAAACTCACGTTATTCCCTCGCGTGCCGCTTACAAATGGTCCTGATTTAAAGAATTAAATATATTTAAGTTCTCTATTGTGAGGGGCCACACGTCCGCGCCATCTCTTTGGCCTAAGCCGGGCGGCGCAGCCGCGGACCCGATCGGCAACTCCGTTCCTCGACCAGGGCTTGTACTCGGTAAGTGGACGGGGCTCGAACCCGCCCAGTAGGATGCGGGTGAGTGGGGCCTGTCAAGTGGTATGTGTGTGTAAGTCTGATTGTATGTGTTGGCGGCCCTAACTGTGATCCGGGGGATGGGGGCCTCCGGAGGGATGAGATGGGCGACATCGGTTCGACGCGCTCCCGGCGATGCAGGTGGGAGGATCTCGCGCGGCAACGGACGACCCTCGGGCGGCCGGCTGTGGAGAGGGGCGAATCCGCGGAGATGCTCGTGGGGTCCATTATCCGCGCGGTCGAACATTCGACGCGCTAGACGGACCACAAACTCCTCCACGGACTCAACCCCTAGGTCCCGGGCGATGACGTCGTTGCGCACGTACCTCCCCGCGCCTGTGATCAGCCGGAGAGACACGTTCTGCTGAGCCTGAAGCCGACGTCGCTGCGAGGCCGAGCATAAAGCATACCATGCTGGCGCAGCGTACGTCAGCCTCGAGCGGACATAGGTTTTATAAAGCCGGATTTTGGTCCGGAGTGGTAGTCTCGATTGTAACACCGGTCGCAGCATCGAGCGCGCAGCAGCCGCCTGCTGCACCACGTGGTTCACAGTGGGCACCATGCGGAGTGCGCGATCGATGCTACACCCCAGGTATTTAACCGTAGACTGCCAGGCTATGTCCTGGCCTCGCAATCGGAGCGGCTGAGGCCAGCGGCGGACTCGTGTGACGATTGCGGCCGTCTTGTCAACATTGACGGTCATCCGCCACTTGTCCAGCCACTCCGGCAGCAGTAAAGTTGATCAAAATGGTCTCTACGGAGTCGAAACAATCCGATTGACTATTTCGTAGACTCGATGTGCAATATTTCTTCCTGGGTACTGTATTTATCAGCTTATAATTAAGTAGACACGTATAATTAGGTCTTGAAATTATTTTGACATGCATGGGTATTTCCATATCGAATCATATAACACATTCGGACATTAAAAGGCTATTACATGACACGGTATTCAGGGTCCGGCAGAAAGGGTGGGCGTGGCCTCGCGCCGGCTTGCCGCTTATTACACTATCCGGTCGACAGCGCCCTAACTCAATCACAGTACAAATACACGGGCCTCTCCGGTCGCACTAATTAGGGCCCTAACTCCCTAAATGTAATTACACTACCCTTGCTATCGTATCCTGAATACCGTGCCGTGTAATAAGTCCTTTAGATGAAACGAGTATAATAAAATAATCATTTTACTTACCATTGTTTCGACACTGGGTATTTCTTCATTTCGCTTGAATAATAAATTGTGAGTTAAAACAATGAATTGAAGATGTAAGTTATTATGCACCTAATAAAGACTTAATCGTTAATTTTTGTTAATGGCATGACAGTGGTAAAATGACAAACGTGTCAAATATTTCCGTTAATAGTGTTCACTACGACTACAGTACAGTGTGTCACTACGATCACAATCATCTGGTCCAAGAGCTAGTGAACCCTTCGAGTACCAGAACGGTTGTAAGCCTAGAAATTGTTGTAGGGATGAGTCATAATATGCTAAGTACAAAAACCATCGCCTGACAAGGATCAGCTCTGCACGTTATCTGAATTTCTAATGAGAAAAGTTATTTCCATATTTTAGATCTGGCTCGATTGCGACCATTTAATTACGTCTTAAAGTTTAATTTTTGTATTCAGTATCTCTCCTACTAATCTGAGAGAACGCTATGTAGATGTGTCAAAATTTGCTGATGCCTGAGATGTTATTACATTATAATAAAATGGATAACATACATACTGTAGGCTCTCTCCCAGACGTAGGTAATGCATTTACTACATCTACTTAACTCTACGACTCAACTGGAATACGGTAGCTTAAATAGGTACCACCATATATAACAGTTACAGTAGGTGTATAAGGATTGAGATATTTGACGATCTGCGCTCTTTGCTCATCTCATAAGGGAAAAAGATACATTTTTGGCGTAAATATACATTTATACATACCACCTCTCAGTGCAGGCAGACTAAATAATGCGATGGTGCCTACACATCCCTGTCAATTACAACTCTCTACAAAAGTACCTAAAACACATAGTCGGTTGTATATTATACAATGAATGTGGAAAAAAAACTAGCAGTTCACATGACATCTACACAAAAATCAGAGGCCAAAACCCAGATGCGTTGCCACTACTGATTCTTATCTTGCTCTTTGCAAACAGACGTTAGGGGGACTCAAACATTACCATCTAACGGAAAAACTACCAGTGGCTTTGGCTGCAAAATAGTGCGATGTCATGCATTCATTCACATGTAAGTACCATATTAGCACATGATTGAGCGCCGACACTGAAACTCTACGATCAGAAAAATCTTTATACCAGATATATTTTATTTGATTAACTAGCTGACCCGGCAATCTTCGTATTGCCTCACAATGAAATAATGTGTCAAAGGTTTGATATTGTATAGGAAAATGAAATTAAATGTAGAGATTCCCGTGGGAATGAGTGATTTTTCCGCAGAAAAAGTAGTCTAAATGTTGGCCAGGCTTTGTATCTATACACCACAAAAAGTTTCATTCGAATCCGTCCAGTATCTTCGCAGATTAGCCTGGACAAAGGGACAAACAGACAAACAGAGAGACAATAAAATTAAAAATCATTGAAAAGTGTTCTAATACTATTTTAACATCGCCCCCAATTGGTTTTTCGTAAATATATACAATGTACAGACACGCGGGTTTTACTGTTTTATTATATTTGATTAATTGCCTCCAGTGTAGTAGTATAGTGGGAGAAGGTCACTGCTACGCTGAGACCCGGCCGAACCTCGGGATATTTCGCCAGGGCTAATCTACGAGTTTAGAAATTATGTATCCGGAATAGGCTCGATATCTATTACACTAACGCCTATATGTAATGGCGAAGCGTGGATGTTTGGAAATCCATTACATATATTGTATGCATACATTTTACTTTTGCCTATCCCTTCGGGGAATAGAGCCGCTAAGTTACGTTTAATTTTTGTATGGTTAGTAAGTGAGTTTTGTTTAGAAAAGCAAGCACGCACATTGTTACTTTTTATCTACGATAATTGTGATAGTGCACGTTTTTTTATCTTTTATCTTTTATGACTGATATTTAGTACCACTAAACAATTGTTCGTATAATTATTTGTCAATTTCAACATGAGATGCCGTATTTATGTCACCATTGACCAAAGTTGCTTTTGACTACCCGCTCTTGACTCTTGACGTCTAGATTTATTGCCTCTTCGTAGAAATTTTGGCATACTTATAAAAATATGTAGGTACTTAATTAAGGTATGCTTTAGTTAGTTTGTTGTTAGTTTTTTTCATGAACAAATATTATTTTTTTTTACGTTGACATAGTTTCTCTATTGTTATTCACATAAAATAATTATTTCGTAATTGGATACGTACGTCATTTACGTCGTAACATACGTCATTAATACAATTCTATATGGTTAAATGATTTATGAATTGAATTGAATCATCTAATCGTTCTAGCTAGAACACGACAGAGATAAAAACCACCATTTAGTGGCAAATAGACTACTAAGGAACTATTTATTCCAAAAACAATTAAGGCTTTTGAATATCCGGTATGCCGCGATCCCTTTAAATTAACGCTGACATTAAATAAACTATTAAGAGATCCATTATTTGTATTGGGGTTTTTATTGAAATCACGGTCAATAAAAAGCCCAGTTTAATCATAAATAGAAAATTCTGCTCGGACGTGTCCTGGGCGTCCTTCAACAGGGGAAACCCCCATGAAGGGCAATGATCGGAAGCTGTGTTCATTTTATAAAATTATTCACATAAATCAATAAAAGTGAGTAAAAGTGTAGTGGTAGTGTTCAGCACTATATTCAGCACCGTGTATTGGCCCGGTAATAACTATAGCAGAGACATAACAACTTAAGTCATTAATGCATTTTTTTCTTAATGCATTTTGACCACTCGTTTTTGTGTAGACGTCTATCGTATATAGGCTGCAGTCATCGCTTAACAATAGTGTGAGTTGTATGCTTGCTTGCTACCATGTTTACATAAAAAAAACACTATAGTGTCTCAGTTAGGTAATAATGAATGGCCCCGTAATAGCTACCACAGATATAGGTACGTCAGCAATGGCAACGCATCTGCATTTTAATCTCCGGTTTGTGTCTATAGGCAACACTTTTCGCTAACCATCAATAGGGTATTTGACTAATATTTTTTTATTGTGATTTCGAAAAATATTTTAAATGTTAGTAAATATCTTCATTGGAACCACTAGTCTATAACGAATAGTTTTTGGGATATCACCATTCGAAAGTCGCAAGTTATGGAATGATCTCAAACGGCTCATACAGAATTGTACCAGCTCGTGACGTCACACGCTTGTGTTGTACCTACGAAATGAATAACGAATTCAAGAAAACTTTTTAAATATCATCGTGAATATAGCGTTTTTGTAAATAGTTTTCAAAGTAAAAGTTGTTGGGATTTGTACAAGGAATCTAAAAAGTACTTATTATTTTAAAGTAAACTAAAGTTGCAATATTGTTTCTCACTTTACAACATGAAAATAAATAAGTAACTATTATGTTAAGTGTAGGGCCGTTTGATGCCTGTGGTGGAGAACGGGTGGAAATGTTCCTCCGACGAAAAGGGAGGATCCTCCGACCAGGTGAGGTGGTAGCGCCTGGCGGGCCGCGGCCCAACGGTTGACGTTGGGAAGTTGTATATATATATGCCAACTCTTGAGAAATCTTCGTATGTGCGATGTAATTTCATTGCACGCCATCTATCGTACTAGACAAGTACTGTAAGTTTTCATTGTATTCCACTAGTTGGCGCCTTAGTGTAGTGGACGCTACATACCTATCAGATTTAATTTTTTATGTGGACTAAATGTTGGTTGGTGCTACATTGATCATGTATAATTTTATGCCCGAAATACATACATAATTAATTCATTACATTATTTTGACACAGTATTTCAACGCTTTGATAATATCATTGGCTTGTGTAACGAATAACAAACAATTTTTTAACACACTAAGCTTAAAATTTTCCATAGCGCGGTTGAGACTTGTTTTTGTTAATTATTAAATTGGAGAGGATACATTAACTCACGCCTCTTGGTATTTTTCTTTGCGTGGGTATATATCAGCATATGTTTCTTCACGGCAGGTCCCTTACGGGGGAGGCAGAGAGCACGGAGCCGGATCCCGGTTCTTACATATCTCTCGTGTGCACGCCAATTTCGAAGACTCTTGTATTCACCTTCATATAGTGGCAGTAGGTACCTAGATAGTATATACAGGGTGAAATTTTAGTGATTATTTTCCCGCTGGATTTTCTTCAGCTGCATTATCGAAATTTAAGAGATTAAATTAAAAAGAAGTAAAAATCATTGGTTTACCAAATGATTTGAGAAATGACCATTATCTCGGAAACTTGAGAAATTATCGTAATTCACTGCATTTTGACCGTGGTCTTTGTGAACTGCATGCTTGTTTACAATTACATTAAACAAAAAAAAATATAGCTGAAGTCAAAAACCGGAGAACAGAGCGGGTTGCAGTTTGTAAACACGTAGCGGATAAGCTATGTGTTTACAAACGGATAATTATTATAACGGATAACTATTATATAATTATCAGCTTTGATTTTAAGTAAGGATACTCGCTAGAAAATACTGATGCATTAGATACCCAAGGCTACTTATATAAATAAAAAAAACCGGTCAAGTGCGTGTCAGGCCACGCGCAGTGTAGGTTTCCGTAGATACAGAGTAAAGAGTTAAATGAAAAAAAAAAATATTTTCTGTGGAGTTGTCTAAATTTTTGAGTAAAATCTTGCAAGGCCAACTTAAGTGTGATAGTTTTCCTTTCAATTTGGTTATATGTAGCTACTATTGCCGGTACCATTTAAATTTCTAACAACAACCGTTTAGTAGGTATGGGACTAGGGATTGCAATCCCGCAGCTTCTTTAATAAAATAAATCGGGATCCGCGCGGGATTGATCATTCCCGCATATCAATCCCGCGGGATCTTGCATTTTAGGAATTTTGTTATGAAATCAATTGAAACTGCAGTTTTTTTAGGGTTCCGTAGTAAACAAGGAACCCTTATAGTTTCGCCATGTGCGTCTGTCTGTCTGTCCGTCTGTCCGTCATTTTGAACGTAACGTAACGTTTGAATTTCTAACAACAACCGTTTAGTTGGAAGAGGGGGGGACACTTGACTCTAACGAAAATTGGCAGTTTTAAGCTTATTAAGTCACGAACTGTTAACAAAATCAAAAATGATATTACTACATCCTAAAATTTTTTCCTATTCAGAAACCGAAAAATAAGACAATTACCCGCGCGTTACATGTAGGGGAGGTACCCTAAATCCTTCTTTTTTTATGTTTTTATTCTACCTTTTTGTCGGCGTGATCAAGGTGTATACTTGTGCCATAATTTCAATTGCCAGTCTCTAGTACCAATAGTTTTTGCGCTAAACCGCGGACGGACGGACGGACAGACAGACAGACAGGTAGACAGACAGACAGACAGACAGGCATGGCGAAACTATAAGGGTTCCTTGTTGACTACGGAACGCTAAAAACCAGTGATAGAAACGTAGATACCTTGCTTTTCCCTATGTAAGCTTTTATACCTCTGTGTTGGAAATAACAGGTAAAGGTATACATACAAAGTAACACAATGTCCAATTACCTTGATAAGAAGATTTTTCAATATCTAAATAATTTAATACTTAAGTACTATGTTTTTTTTTTTAATTTATTTTTTGTTTAATTTTTATAGTCAAGTACCTATTACTAGATAATTAATAAACTATGTACTTGTAAAAGGTACATGTGACATTGCTTCATATACAATGAAAGTGACAAATAAGTGAATAAATAGCTATTGCAAAAATCTCAATGTAGTTGCATTGCCACTCGCACGTTGAGGTCTTTTTTAAGATGCCACGTATAGTATTTTGGCCGATTACCGAATGTCCGGCTACGCGCTTCGCCGAAGTGCCAATTATTTGGGAAAAGGTATGTGTACGTATTTCTTGAGAGATGAGTTGGTACTTCGACGAGCGTATTTGCTGTCAAACACGAATTATTTGTTCATTTTGTATCATTGTTCATTATTCTATAAAGTGTACGTAAACACCTTATTACCAAAACATCTCACTGTTCATTTAAGAAAAGACGAGTTATGATAAGTCACGTTGTACTACCGATGATGATTCCACTCCCCTTCGTAAGAAAAGAAATAGCAAACTAAACTATTTTTTTCTTTCTGCAATTTATAAAACACATCATGCATTTATGTTAGGATAAATTGAAAATGCGTATTATGTAGTCCTTGGTGCGACATTACTATTTTTTTGTGATTCATAATATTCATGAATATGTGATATCAAGTTCCATGTGTAACCCAGTGTAACATAGGGGAAAGGAAGGTAAAACGGACCCTGTAGGCAAAACGGACCCTGTTGTAAGCTATTAACGCTATCTATGATCGCGTAGTGCCAAAATGTTCCCGTTTTTGGTCAGAGTACTCAAATCTACCAAACGCATTTTTTATGTCATGATCTAAAATTTATGAATATCAATTAGCCTACAGTTTGGTTTGATTTGTGATAATGTGCTCTCGTGTTATATGTTTGCAAACTGATATTCGATTGAACGCTTAACAAAATATCATGGCGATATATGAAACGATAACTTTACAATTTTTAGTTATTGTTATTTATGTCTAAAAGGCAAAACGGACCTAGGCAAAACGGACCGGGGTTTTGCCTTCAATACAGTGATACATACCTACTCTAATTTGCTTTAATTTATATTAGTACTAACATTTATATAAATTAAAGCAAATGAGAGTATGACTAATGTTATTATTTTTATTTTTATATATTTTCGTGTTTGTTTAAGATTGTTTATGATTTCAAAACAAAATCCAGTTGGAATTCTTGAAAAATTCGATTGAGAAAGTGTTTATCGAAATATATCGAGAAATGGGACTCAATAAGATGAAAAGACAGCATTTTTATGTGAGAATAGTGTGTGAACTAATTTATTTAAATCCGTTTTGCCATGCCATTGCCAAAATGGACCATACATGAAGTGTATGGTCCATTTTGCCTCACTTATGAAGGTAAAACAGAACAACTGAATAATATCTTCATTGTCTATGATGTAATGAAAATCTGATTCTTACGTAACATAGAGTTAACAGAGTTGATTAGTTTTACTCTTGAAGAACTTTAATAAAACGAATAGTATTTTTTTCTACGTTTGTTTTTTTTTAAGTAGTCCGTTTCGCCTTCCTTTCCCCTACTGGTAATTTTCAATGTTTTTGAAGTTCGACTTTAATTTAGTTTGCTAAGCGCGGTGGAGCGCCACCAGGCTCTATGTAACACGAAACATAAGCAAAGAATGTCCAATAAGATTTCATAGGCCCATGCGCTCATTTGTACTTCTGACGTTTAAGTCTATGAAAAGCCTGAATTCACAAATTCACAAAAACGTGAATGTTGTCTCAATACTTATGTATCGGTGGAAGCGTACAGTACAAACTTAAGTTGTCAACCACCAATTTGCAACTCCTCTGGCACATGACTTGGTGTTGTTTTATTTTACTTACTAGCTGTTGCCAGCGGATTCGCCCGCGTGGATGTCGTTTAAAAAGTAGCCTATGTTCTTTCTCAAAGTCAACTCTATCTCTGTACCAAATTTCATTAAAATCGGTTTAGTCGTTTAGAAGTGAAAAGGTAACAGACAGACAGACCGAGTTACTTTTGCAGGGATAATTTAATAGAGATAATTTATTAAAGGAAGGCATCCACCACCCCTATCACTTAAAATGATCTTTTACGCAAAATGTCGAATATTTTGTTATTTGGTATAAGTGATATTTGGTATAAGGTGCCCGTCAAATGTTAATAGGTGGCCAATGCTATGTCTAAGACCTTTGGGAATAAAATAAATAAAACTCAAAGGGGACGGCAACAATATATACATATATATTTATTAAGGCCTGCCCAGCTGACGAGCATAAAAATTATATGTGGGTGATCGACCTAATCTGCTCCATTTCCGTAGCGCAGTACTCCCCTGGTGACGTGTAGTCCGGCCGAAGATGGTAAGTGGCACAGAGTGCGGAGACGTAGCCAGGAGTGCAGGTGATGGGCCGCGGCGACCAACGTCAAACGCGTCGACTGTAGTCCACTAGTAGTGTTCTAAAGCGGGCGTAGCTACAACCCGTACAACGCTCCCTAATGCGGGAACACACGACACTCACTAATGTAGATAAATATTATCTATCTCTACATATATAAAAATCAATTGCTGTCCGTTAGTCTCGCTAAAACTCGAGAACGGCTGGACCGGTTTGGCTAATTTTGGTTTTGGAGGCCCAGGGAACGTTTAAAAGGTAAGAAAATATGAAGAAATTGAAGAGGAATAGTAAAAAATACAATTTCATTTTCCCATACAAATAGTCTGTATCTATCAAACCTTTGACACATTATTTCATTGTGAGGCAAAACGAAGTTTGCCGGGTCAGCTAGTAATTAATAAATTATTGTGAATCCAACGAGACCGTACTACATAATATATGTAGTACAACATATTCTCTGCTACCGCGTAAAATATGGCAAAGATAAAACGCTGCAGGCGACATGCGGTCTCCTCCATATTCAATTCGTGTCTGGCCTATATACCATAATATTAAACGTGAAGTAAAAATATTGAACCCTTTTTCAAAAATATTTCGCGGAGAAGTATAAAAAAATTGGCACACCTACGGCCAAATACTCAACCGTTACTTAAATCTAAGTGGGACTTAAAAGTCTTCCGTCTTTATAAAACACGTTCAAACGATAGAGTTAGCGCATATTTGAGGGTTGCTTAAAATTGAGAGACGCTTGAGTATTCAGCCATTACAGTTTGTATGTAGGAGGACGTGCAGAACTTTAATATTTTTCAACAATAAATCTTGTAAAATACAGTACCATGCATTTGACAACACAATGAATTAGGTTCACGTTGTTACCGTCAAAATTTACAAACATAATTACATGTGCTGTGTACCAGCTTGTGGTAAAAAAGTTTCACCACAGGGGTTCGTCATAGAATTCAAACTTAGTTATATTTTTTGTGCGTGTGTGTTGCGGTCGAATTTCGACCATTAAGCGATCACTAGTTTAAATAAATTCACGAAAAGAATTAGGTATGTATCTGAATAGCTACCTACGCACTATTATACTTATATTGCAATGTATTGTGATTGATTGATACATAAAGCAAATGTTGATATTTACGTAACAAACACTATAAGAATGTTGGTAAGAGTGTGATGAGTGTGATAAATTTAATTTAATGATTATTGCAATCGTTGAGACAAACAGATTACCGAGTTTTGTGATACACGGAAATGTTCGATGGAATTGCCACTTAATGGCATATCCATCATGTGCTAACCACAGCACTTATTGCTTAACTTTCATGATCACATTAAGACTCCATTAGGTTTCGGCACTAAGATAGGTTTTATACACTTTTATAACATATTAATACTAGCGGCCCGCACCGGCTTCGAACGGCTGCAATTTAGGTACTTGTACTATGTTGTATCAAACTGCACACAGTGGGCATTTTTGATTAAAATCGGTTAAGTTGTTTAGGAGTCCACTTCCTTGTTTACAACGGAACCCTAAAAATGGCCGCCGTAAACAAAATTCGGTCTGGAGGACATTGTTATTATTATAACTCTGGATAACTTCAATGTTTCTGTGTTACCGTCATCGCCCTGGGTGCACGGTCTTCAGCCTGGGAGAGGGAGAGGAAGGGAGAGGCTGTTTTAATTTTCGGCACCAATCAAAATAATGCTATTTTATAATGATATTTTTTTTAGGCTCTTATGTACCTACTTGTATCAATTATATATATCTCACTTAGGAATCGGCGTGTATGTATGAAGCGAATGATGAATGTAGATGAGGCACGGGAGGTGTGTCAGGACCGGGATATCTGGCGCTTCACACTTTCTGCCCACGCCGTTAGGGACCTGGAGTGACATGCATACATTACCTACTTGTTTTAAAATATCTGATATAGTTATCTAAAAAAAACTAATGAAATAACATACACACATAGATAAAGATATAAATATTATTATATCTACGTTTACTAGCTACGCTGTTAAAGAGGAGTGTTGGAGTCGTTTATATTTTTAATGGATGATATAGTGTGTTCATTTTATTTCACATATTGCCAGTATCAAGTAAAACGATATTTCGTATTCGTATTTATATAAGCAGCGTAAAAGTTGGTATAATATATATTATAGTCGGTCAATTATTTATCAAGTATGTCAGTCAAGTGAGATACAGTCAGTTATTCGAGTAAAGCGATGGCTACTTTAACAGAACATTTACAATAAAGTTTTGGAAGCATCCTGAAAGGTCGTGTTTTCGTACTGTTATTCTATTTCACTATACACGGGCACGGTAATAAACTTATATCAAACAAAATGCCACCAACTTTATTCAATACTAGCTGTGCCCGCGACTTCGTCCACGTGAGAAAAAATATGATTGTTCAGTATCTACCCGGACTAAGTCGTGGGCGATGCTAGTATAAAAGTAGCCTAAGTTACTCCTTATTACATCAGCTACCTACCCGTGGAAGTACCGTCAAAATCGGAGACTCTCAAATTCTATTTATTTGTATGTAGGTATGTATGTATGTATGGATGTATGGAAATAAAAGTAGCCTAAGTTACTCCTTGTCACATCAGCTATCTGCCAGTGAAAGTCCCGTCAAAATCGGTCCAGCCGTTCCCAAGATTAGCCCCGCCAAACAGACAGACAGACAGACAGACAAAAATAGTAAAAAATGTGGTTTTGGTATATGTACCGTGTATACATACATATGCATTTAGTAAAAAGCGGTTATTTTAATATTACAAACAGACACTCCAATTTTATTTATTTGTATAGATAAATCCAAAATACACCAAGAAAATGAAATTAAATAAGAGCACCACACGCTTCTTTTAAGGTTCCTGCCAAAACTCCTTTTTATTATTTTGACGATCCGAAATTTTGAACCTTAGCACAGACATTTATATTTTCTGCCACTGATCTACGATAGACTTGATCGAAATTTATTTACAACTAGCTGTGCCCGCGACGTCGTCCGCGTGAGAATTTATGATTGTTCAGTATCTACCCAGACGAAGTCGTGGGCGCAGCTAGTATAAAAGTGGCCTAAGTTACTCCTTATTACATCAGCTATGTGCCAGTGAAAGTCCCGTCAAAATCGGTCCAGCCGTTCCCAAGATTAGCCCCGCCAAACAGACAGACAGACAGACGGACAGAAAGGCAGACAAAAATTGTAAAAAATGTTGTTTTGGTATATGTACCGTGTATATGTACCGTGTATACATACATATGCATTTAGTGAAAAGCGGTTTGTTTAATATTACAAACAGACACTCCAATTTTATTTATTTGTATAGATTAAAGATCGTAAAATATAATTATTCTGAGTCGAGAACATGACGTATCAGCAAAATTCTTATTGTTTGGTGATTCGTGAAATAAAATCAATAATTTTATAAATTCAAATGTCAATAGCCGCCATTATGACATACCTACACATTTCATTTTTGATATTTGTAATTTTCTATAATTTCTAAATGTCATTGATGTATTACATAAAATGGACAGGCCAGGCAATTTTCAAAAGTAAATTAAGTACTGTTTGTTAGTTTCGCTATAACTGTGAGCTTATAAATTATAACATCATTGACTGTAAGAGTGTATTTTTTATCTTTACTTTAAACTACTTTAAAGCGATACGTAGTTCACCGGCCCAGCTAGTAAAGAATATATAAAAATATTCTCAGGTCTTTGTTGTAGATATGACCAGTTGACCTAAAGATAAATAGATAAGACATATACACACTTATATCACAGACACTGCAAGTATCTAAATTACTAAGGATTATAATTTTTTCCTCAATTATTGAATACCTACTTGAGAATTAAGTACTTACCTAAGAAAAACATGTTATAAAACCTACCTTGTGAACATTAAAAAATTACTGTGTAATTGGTTATACACAAACACTCACGTTGATTTTAATAGCTGAAAAAAATTGTAGGAAATGAGGAGTAGGTAGTTCTTGTTCTTTGTTGTTTAGTTTCTTCTCTGTAATCCAATTATGATATTAGAGATATGGATACTTTCTCATCTCTGGATTAAAAGATTCAGCGGTTAACTGAAAAGTGGGTTTTTAATTGGTGGCAGAGTTCCAAAGTAGGAGCTTGAGGGCGTAGACACCACCGCATTACCTAATTTATCTGCCGCTAAATGGTAGTCTTCAGCACTATCGTGTTCCGGTTTGATGATAATGAATGGCCCCGAAATAACTATCACAGAGACATAATAACTAAGGGTAAGGGCAACGTATCTGCATTTTGACCTCGGGGCCGACCGCGTAACTCTAATCCTTTTGTGACGCTTTCGATTATGACGTCATCTTGGCAGTTTCGTACCGCCTTACTTTTGCCTGGAAGTGATTTAGTCCGCAGGTACATACTTCAGAGCAAAATATTTTAATAGGCGGTACGAAACTGACAAAATAACGTCATAAATTAAAGCATTTAGGCGGTTGGCTCTCGGGTTCGATACGGAACTATCATTTAGTTATCAATACGTATTTCAAGTTTACATGCATATCTTTTACCTACGTACCTACCTACGTACCTACGTAAGTCGTTTTTGTAGGTGTCGATTTACAACCGCAGAGTGGTTAACATTAAATAGAATATATCTTGAGCTAGGTAAAAAAATACCATTACCTACTCATCCCAACACTAGTTATAAACCTGTATCACCATATAACAAGAATGATCATTAAATTGTGCATACAGGGCGTAGGTGCCGTTGTACACACACAAAATACAATACCCAACACTGAAACAAATGTCTTTAGAGCATACGAATATTCGTCCCGTAGTTATTACGGTGTGGGGATTGAACCGGCAACCCTAATAAAGCGGTCGTCACACATCGCTAGATTATCATTAACGCGCTTGTAAGGATCCTAATGCCTCCGGCCTTAAGAGAGCACTCAACGCTGCATCCAGGTCCACTAAGCGGCGCATGGCCAAAGCGAAGTCCAAGCACATCGGTAGAGTTGGCAGGAAACTAATGAGGCACCCTCCCGGGAGCCGTGCCTATTGGTCTCTTGCCAAAGCTATCGAAGGGAATTTTTGTCGGTCATCTTTCCCACCACTGCGTAAAATTGACGATAGCCTGGCCCACACGGCAAAAGAGAAAGCTGACCTTCTGGGCAGCCTCTTTGCCTCAAACTCGACTCTTGACGACATGGGTATCACAGCGCCTACCATCCCGCGCTGTGAAAGCTCTATGCCTGACGTCAAATTAACTCAGAAGAACGTCAGGCGAGCTCTTTTATCCCTTGACGTTAAGAAGTCGAGTGGCCCGGACTCCGTCCCTGCGGTGGTGTTGAAGATGTGCGCTCCCGAGCTGACCCCCGTTCTGACGCGCCTGTTCTCGCTTTCCTACGATCAAAGAATCGTACCGTCTGCGTGGAAGACCGCCCTCGTGCACCCGATACCCAAAAAAGGGGATCGCAGTGACCCGGCCAATTATAGGCCCATAGCAATAACCTCCCTACTCTGTAAAGTCATGGAGCGTGTGATCAATACTCAACTGCTGCAGTATCTAGAGGATCATCAGCTGATCAGTGACCGCCAATATGGATTTCGTCATGGTAGATCTGCTGGTGATCTTCTAGTATATCTCACGCACCATTGGTCCCACGCCTTGGACAAGAGTGGGGAGGCATTGGCTGTAAGCCTGGACATTGCTAAGGCCTTTGACCGGGTCTGGCACAGGGCACTCCTCGCGAAACTTCCATCCTACGGTCTTCCCGAGAGGCTATGCAACTGGACAGCCAGCTTTCTGTCTGAGCGTTATATACAAGTCTTAGTTGACGGTCAGCGCTCAGACAGACTACCTATCAACGCTGGTGTGCCGCAAGGCTCTATGTTATCTCCCACGCTTTTTCTTCTGCATATCAATGAAATATTGGAGCAAAACTCCAGTTTTCATTGCTATGCCGATGATAGTACGGGAGATGCACACTACACTAGCCGTGCAAATGCTTCTCGGACACTTATCGAGGAAAGCAGGACTAGACTTGTGTCTGAAATCGAGCACTCTCTGGAGCGGGTCTCGGATTGGGGTCGACTTAATTTAGTACAGTTTAACCCCTCGAAGACACAAGTCTGCGCGTTCACCGCAAAAAAAAACCCCATTCATTGTAGCACCACAGTTCCAGGGCATTCCGCTCGCCGTTGATAAGAGTATAGGTATCCTGGGCGTTGACATATCGAACGAAGTGCAATTCGGGAGTCACATTGAGTGTAAGACCAAGTTGGCATCGAAAAAGTTGGGGGTGCTTAACAAAGCGAGGCAGTATTTCACATCGGGGCAGCTACTACAGCTTTATAAGGCTCAAGTGCGGCCCCATCTGGAATACTGCTCTCATTTGTGGGCGGGAGCCCCCAAATACCAGCTTGGTCCACTTGACTCCCTACAAAAACGCGCCGTTCGTATTGTTAACGATCCAGGACTTACCGACAGGCTCGAACATCTGAGCCTGCGCAGAGACATTGGGAGTCTGTGCGTGTTGTACCGTCTCTACAATGGTGAGTGCTCTGCTGAACTATTTGACATGGTGCCACCGTCTCTTTTCCTACACCGTACTACCCGCCGAAGAGAGAAGTTCCACCCACACCGACTGGACACTTGGCAGTGCTCAACGGTGCGGTTTTCACGTTCGTTCCTGCCCAGAACGTGTAAATTGTGGAACGAACTTCCCTCTGAGGTGTTCCCTAGGTGATACAATATGGGGTTCTTCAAAAATGGCGTCAAAAGAGTCCTTCAGGGCTGGCAGCGCGTTGGCAACTCCCCTGGTGTTGCAAATGTTCATAGGCGACGGTGACCACTTTCCATCAGGTGGCCCGTTTGCTTGTCTGTCAATCTTCAGACATAAAAAAAAAAAAAAATTAGCCGGATCGTCAAAGAAGAATTACCGAACGATTGGCCCAAACCGATTGGATAGAAACTTCATCTTTTAGCTTTAACATAGACAGAAGAATGTATCTATTTATAAATTAGCTAGTTGCTTCAACCAGCTTTATCAAAGTACAAGTACATGCATAATCGAATTATCTGTTGAAATGAATATCTACATCCGAATTATTACGTAGACGTGGAGCATTGGGTTTTTCTTATAAGAATTCACCTTGGGCTTTTATAGAATGGACGTAGCTGGCCAATTTGAACAGTCACTCGATTGATAATCACCTACCATTGACCTTTATCTTGTGTAATAAGTCTGAAAACATTTTAACACGCGTCATTGGCCACTGACCGATGATTTTTTGAATTGAAATACGATATTTTATTGTTTTTTTTGGCGTATTCAATCCAAGATGCCAATTGTAGCAAAATAATGTTCGCGAAACATTTAAAACACTACCAATATGCAACATCCGTCGCTGTATACCTGTTGATATGAGTCTCTATCGAGTATCCTGAGCATGTATATGAATAAAAAGTTGTAAAGATAATAAAAATAAATAATAATAATAAAACTTTATTTACCAAAAACCATAAATACAGATGATGACATAAAAAGATATAGGTAATAATAAACACAATACTACAAGTAATGGTAGCTTATACTAGGACAATATTCTATATAATTACTTTGTTGCATAAATCTGTACTTAATTATAGCTCTGTCTCTTAAACTAGGGTTACCTGTATTTTAAGAGACAGACAGAGATAGAGGTACCTATTATATTATAAATGATTATATATATTTTTTTATTCTTGGCAGGTAAAAATATTTTATACATCGGGAAATGTTCTTTTGGTTCTCTAAATAATATTGAAAGCTACACCTTATCACTTTTTTCCTTTTTTTGTATACAAATGTTACCACCATCCTTAATTTATTACCTAAGAGTTTATCACGAAACCCATGTACTGGTTGTCTTGCATACAAGTATACGAGAAAACAAAATATTAGCTTGAACTACATATTAAGTAACATGACCACTATCTAAGATCCTTTCAAAACTATTTATGAAGCTCTTGTAATACGTTGAACCGATATTAAACAAATATGACCGACAACCGGTTCAGAAAAAAATATCTCGAAATGAAGGTAGTAAATATATCTACGAGTATTATGCAGTTGTGGGGTTTGGTTATGATCTTCATGCGTAGATCTTCGACATAAACAAAGAGCTTGCAGATCCAAAACATCTCTGTTTTTAAATCTCCCATATCCCTGCCTTTTATATTTATTTATCTCTCTCTCTCTTTCATTCATGCACGCCTAATTTGAAGACTCTTTGCCCCATCGCCGTATTTGGTTTTTCGGGCTGAGCAATTGACTATGCTACGCTACGCAGCTTTTTGCTACGAATCCGCCGTAGTGTACTAGGTATATTGTTACCAGGAGTCTACTGTACATTGGAGTTATGTTGGCTCGTAAGGGACCACAAGCAATTTATTTAACCGTCTTCAAAATAAAAAAGGTCTTTATCAATTCGATACGTATGTATATAATATTTTTGGAATTGGCTAATATTTGTGTATGTCGATCTATTCAGGCTTCCAAACACGTGTGCAAAATCTCGTATGTGTGTGTATTTAAAATTAAATATTTGTCCGTGTATTTCTCGGAAGCTGACAGTCACATCCAGATAATCTTTTGATTTAAATTAGGTGTATTCCTCCTCGTGTATACCTAGTTTCATCAAAATCGACGTAGTACATGGCTATCAAAAAAATGTACGCTCCTAATATATTTTTCATCTACTTTTGATTTAATTAGGCCAGTTCATTAAGTTGTTGTCAGTATAGAAAATATTATCTACTTAATTCGTAGTTCTGAGTTGATTTTTGCAGACTGTTCAATTTATTAAATTATTTTCTGTTTTAGAAATGATATTGTTTTGAGAAAAGTAGTCGATAAAGTTTAAAATATGTATTAAAAGTACATATATTTGTTGATAAGATGGGAGAAACTGATACAGAAAATATAAATGAAATAAAAAGTGTTTCAGTATATTTCACGGGATTATTACGGGAGCGTATAAAAGTACAATACGCTTTACCTTTATAAGTATGACTTTTTTTTAGTACGTACTTAAGTAGACGGCATGTCTCCAGGCGGCACTAGTCACTTCACTGGATAATCGCCGAGCACAGAAGGCGCTCCAGCCTAAATTAAAAAAAAAATGCTAAAGTAATTTGTGACTACATAGTTTGACAGATTCATCACATAGTACCTGTAAATAGGTTGTCAGTAAGTTCGTTTTCTTAAGACTGTGGTATAAGTATGTAAATTTATAAATATATAAAAATCTCGTGTCACGTTGTTTGTCCGCGATGGACGCCTAAACTACTTTATTAACTTGCACACCGTGTGTGGTTTAATCCAACTTAAGAGATAGGATAGTTTATATCTTTAGTAATGTCATTGTGTATATAATTGCGCCCGTGCGAAGCTGGGCCGGGCCGCTCGTAATTTGTAGGTAAGTTTATGCTGGTAGGCATTCTTACATACGAACGCTCACTTTCGAAGTATAGGTACCTACCATCGACGACACAACGCAGCTTCACCTAAATACTTACCAATTTTAATTTTATTACACAAATAACATTAGGGGCCGACGGCCTAATTCTAATGCTTTCGTTTAGCTTTGAGTTTGAGATCATGTTGTCAGTTTCGTATAGCCTAATTTTTTCCTGGAAGTGTTTTCTTTCGTCCACATGTATATACAATGTTTTAATAGGCGGTACGAAACTGACAAGATTAAGCGTCATAAACGAAGGCATTACAGTAAGGCGGACGGGCCCCCTTTAGGCCCCGAAATCTTCTATTAAAAACAAAAAGTAATCGTTTAAATGATATGAGTCTTGTACATGCATAATATCTGTTTGATTCAAAAAACCCAAGTTTCAAAATCATAAAATGAAAATGATATATATCTGCAATAATTTTGGGTTTACATCCAGCAGGTTAGGTGGCAAGTTTTATAAAGGTGAATGTGCGGCGATGTGCCGCACACAAATACAGAGAATGACGTCAAACGATGATCGTACAACATAAAATAATACTCTTATTTTTTAGGGTTCCGTAGCCTACAACCAACCGTTATATTTTCACCATATCCGTCTGTTCGCAGCAAAACTTAAGAATCTTTTTGTCTTAGAAAGCTGTAGTTTGGCATCAATATACCTACATTCTAGTAATTCCAACCAACAAAGTGGTAAAAATAAATGTAATAAATAAAATTTTTTTTTTGATTGCTACTTACACATTGGGAATACATTTTTTTGCGTAGATACCCTATGGTCTTTAAACATATTAGATTTTTTGATTAGATGATTCATCAATCGTGAAATAGTACTTGAATTAATATTTCGTCAAGGAATTTTATATTCCGCATACAAGCTTAATTTTTATTCAAATTTGTATTCATAATCAATTTTTTTTTATTGAAAGCAGGAAAATGTTTTTGCCTAAATATGTATAACGTCGAGGTACAAATTTTATAGTTACTAATTAGGCTAAATCATAGAGCAACACCGGAGGGGAGTAGCCATATGCAGGCTTTCCCATCTGTCAAAGTACAAGCCCAAATGAGCCTATACCTGTCGGCTAGATGTTTAAATGTGTGCGTGAAATTGTTTCTGTATTTTCTTAAAGTCCAAGGTGTGAGTTTCGTAGTAATAGACGATTTCTGTAGTGTGCGTTTTATTATATTATATTATTTATATTTTGGTTTCGGTAATCTGGAATTTCGACGTCGGTATTTATTTGTAAAGTTTTGTTGCTACTTTGATTTATCGTCGATAGGTATACCGCGCTGTTTCAGTCAGTGTAGCAAATAGTGATTAACTTTAACTCGTTCGTGATAGTTCGAATGTGAAGAAAGTCGCAGTCGCAGTGGGCACATTGATATGAAGATGGATTGAAGATAGTTGCATCTTATATTATTTTATAAATAATAATGTGTAGACATACACCATAAATTACATGATACAATGTTTAAAATGAGCACTATTGGTCATTTACCTAATATAATATAATTAATAATTTATTTACCTTACCCGTAAGTACCCGTATATCTATATATACGGGTACTTACGGGTAACGTACCGGGTAAGGTAAATAAATTCTAGTTTAAATGAATATTTTATCACAAGCTAATTTGAATCTTACGACTAATTTGGAAATAATTAAATAAAGCGTTACACAAGTTTATTTCGATTGACTAACTTGAGCGGTCTTTAGGTTTTATTACATGCACTTTTATTACACGGTATCTCAACAGAATTAATATTAACTTTGTACCTACTAGTTAACCAAAACCGCCTCAGTTACAAATTTATATTTTGAAATATACTTTCGGTACACGATTTTATTGTATTTGGATGGCACATAAAGGGGTTATTTATGCCAATAAGCATTTTCTATCAGTAAACTTGTCTAAATAATGAAATTGAGGAGTTGGAAAAAAAAATTATTGCCGAAACAGTGTATGAGTTGAATACGTTATAAATATAATATATGTTGTGAGTGAGGAGGAATGGCTAGGATGAGATTTTCCGAAGAACAAAGGTTACGAGTATAAGAAACGTGGATATATTACCCTAAAATTTAAAACATTTTAAACGTTAAATAGTGAGGAGAGTATTCTGACAGATCTTCGCTGACGGATGGGCAGCCTTCATGATAGGATGAAATGTGAAAACGAAGCGTGTGTAATTATTGAAGAGGCGTTCCAGTTCGTTCAAATCTACCTGGGTTAATTCAGGATAGCAAATATAGTATGCATAGTCAATAATAGGTAAACACAGAGAGAGAACTAGAATCAGAAGCCTATCGTTGCGATAAGTAAGAAATCATAACGTGACTGCAGCGAAAATGTGACAATTGTTAGTTCCCAGAATGATTGGAGTCAAGATGTAGATAGTCCTAGATCTTTTGCACTAGGCAAAAATGCAATTTGTGAAAATTGTTGAAGACTATTGATGAAGTTACTGGAAAGTTACTGACATAAATGCTATTTATTAATATAATATCTACCCAAGATTATGGTCGATCACAAGAATTTACCAGTTTAAAGTACATTGCTGCTTTAGCGTAACTTGTAATAATTACGATCTTTTTAGAAAACCAGGAACGTCCTGTAAGATGGCTTTAAAAATGATGGTCACGGAGTTACAGAATACGGCTGCAAATATCTGTTACTCACTGAAATATGGATTGTGAATTCAGTCCACTGAACGAGTTTGAACATGATAGTTGTAAATCTTCAGCATAGAGATAAGAGCAGTTATTATCCGTATTCCCTCTAAAATTTCAACTTAAACTTTGATTTTCCGAGTTGATATTTCGGCTAAAATAATTTGAAATTTAGCTTATTACATAAAGTATCAGTGGCTATTACACAATAAGTTAAATTATTTTTAGTTGATTTCAGATCAAACTTGAAATATACTAGCACACAAAAGTGCATATTATATTATTAATCAAATATCTAAATATCGTAACAAATTATTCATATTTATTTTATAATATGCAAAGTTAGCCACTTTTTACTCAGAAACGTGTACGGGTTTTTATTGCATCGTACCTACTTACATGTTTTCAAGATGTACGTAAGGCTACTATTTTAATGGCGTATCAGTTGATATCATAAAAACTGTCTTGGTATTGTAACTCGTATACTTAATCGGGATGAAGAGGCCTCCACGGTTTTTTATATAATGGAAATGGCAAACTAGTATCCAGTTCACATTCATGTTAAGTGATATGCAGCCTATAGACACCCACACACAGATCAGAGGTCAAAATGCAGATGCGTTCCTAAGGCCTAAGGAGTTATGCCTCTGTGCTGGAAATTACAGGGCTGTACATTACCACCTGTTCGGAACACGATAGTGTTGAACACTACCATTGAGCGGCAAGTGTATTAAGTAATGCGGTGGTGCATACATGCCCGCGAGCTCCGTCACTGGAGCTACCTCTACATTCATAGTGTCTATTATTTTATTTATTTTTATTTATTTATTTAATACTTTATTGCCACAATATAAAACATATTGACAAATGGCGAACTTAACGCTAAAAGCGCTCTTTTCCAGTTAACCATCGGGAGTCTAGAGAGCTATCTGAGCGGCATAATAGTTAAAGAACAGAAAAGAAAAACTTATTGAAATTATCTTAAACAAGATTCATGGATTGAAAACAAAAGCATTACATATAATAAAATATTATTAAGTAGTAAAAAATATACTTACACACCAATAAAATAAACATAACGATGATGAATTCAGATAAGGATTTCCATTTAGGATTCACATAGATTGATTCAACTATTACAAAAAATGTTTCTTTAAATTATTTTTTAATGTCAGTTTCGAACAAGATCTTTGGAGAACATCTGGCAGCGCATTCCACAAGCGAGCTGCCTGAACAGTGAAATAGTTAGAAACGAAACCAGATCTATGAAGGGGTATAGAAAGGGTGAGAGATTCATTAGAGCGGAGATGTAGAGAGTGGGAAGAGCAGAGAAACTGGAATTTATTTTTTAAATAAGTAGGAGAAGAATCGTCAAATAGGATTGAAAAAAGTAAACACAAAATTCTTGATTGTCTTCGTTGGCGGATGGTTAGCTATTTAAGGTCATTACGAAAAGTGGACACATGGTCAAACTTACGAAGACGGAAGATGAACCGGATTGCATTATTGATCACTCGATCTAGTTTATCAAGACCTGCCTTATTTAAGTCCAGATAACATGCATCAGTCTATTGCCCTGACAGGTACCTACCATTCTTCCTTATAAATTCACCTTTCATCTAAAAGCCGCAGGGGTTATGAAAGTCAGCGAATTATCGATAACAGTTACCTACTAGACCTACTCAAGAGAAATAAATTGAGAAAGGTGACGAAAAGAACTGTTATAATTTTTATTTTTCGTACGTACTTTTTTTGTAGTCTGCACGTCTCGAGACTGCACCAGTCTACTTTACCGGGCAATCGGCGAACGCAGAAGGCGCTCCGATCTACACAGAAAGGATACACTGTTGTAATGATCAGCCAAGACATTAATAACAATAATTTATTTATGTAAAAAAAATCCTAATAATTTTTAAGTCTAAGTAAGGGCCGCAATTGGGCCTCATAAAGCTGTAGTAGTTGCCCCGATGTGAAATACTGCCTCGCTTTGTTGAGTACCCCTAGCTTTTTTAATGCCAACTTGGTCTTACAATCAATGTGACTCCCTAATTGCACTTCGTTCGATATGTCAACGCCCAGGATACCGATACTCTTACCAACGGCGAGCGGAGTGCCCTGGAACTGTGGTGCTACAATGAATGGGTTTTTATTTAGCGGTGAACGCGCAGACTTGTGTCTCCGAGGGGTTGAACTGCACCAAATTGAGTCGATCCCAATCCGAGACCCACTCCAAAGATTGCGATAAGTGTTCGAAAGGAATTTGTGTAGCAATTTTGCTAAAGAAGGTGTTTTCAATGTTACAAAAACATATTTTAGTTATCCACATTTGGCCAGAACAACGCGTGGCAGGGTGAACCTATTGGGTACCTTTATACTATACCTATATACTGTAGGTATCTATAAGATAGGTAAGAGATTTGCTAGTAAAAATAAAAATGGGTAAGCACCAGTTTCGGTAATATAAAAATAACCAAGTTACGGTCATTGGCAAGGTCGAGAGAAAGAGGCCGCGGGGTCGTTGCGGTGCATTGAACGGATAAAACACGCACCCTCTCGAGGCTACGAGATTGTAATGTATAGAATATAACACAGATAGAGACAAAAACTCGGGTTTCCAAAAAGTTGACATAATAGGTTGGGGAAAAGTCTTTTCGCATTATAGTATGTATGAACTCGTAATTAAATCTCTTTGGCTGTAGTATTTGTATCTGGCTGGTATTTGGTATCATTGAAAGTTAAAATTTTAAAGAACATAATTCCAAATTCAAATTAGGCAAATGTGTGATTTTCATTTGTTTTTCGTACTGTCAAGATGAGTGAATCTAATGAAGAATTTCGATACATTTTAAAATTCTACTACAAAAAAGGTAAAAATGCAACGCAAGCCGCGAAAAAAATTTGCGATGTTTATGGACCTAGTGCAGTGTCTGTGATAGTAGCACAAATTTGGTTTAAGCGTTTTCAATCCGGAAATTTTGATGTCAAAGATGCACCTCGCTCTGGTCGCCATATTACGGATAAAATGGATGCCATTTTTGAAAAAGTGGAGCAAGATCGACATATCAGTAGTTACGACGTAGCTGAAGAACTGAGAATTGATCATAAAACAGTTTTGGCGCATTGGAAAAAAGCTGGGTACAAAAAAAAGCTCGATATTTGGGTACCTCACGAGCTCACTGAAAGAAACCTAATGAACCGTGTACTCATTTGTGATTCTTTATTACGACGTAATGAAACCGAATCATTTTTGAAGAAGCTGATAACTGGTGATGAAAAGTGGATCACGTACGACAAGAACGTGCGAAAAAGGTCGTGGTCAAAGGCCGGTCAGGCTTCACAGACTGGCGAAACCCGGGTTAACTCGCAATAAGGTGATGTTTTGTGTGTGGTGGGATTGGAAGGGCATTATTCATTATGAGCTATTACCACCAGGCAGGACTATCGATTCTGAACTCTACTGCAAACAACTGATGAGATTAAAGCAAGAAGTTGAGAGAAAGCGGCCGGAATTGATCAACAGAAGGGGTGTGGTGTTTCATCATGATAACGCTAGACCTCACACATCTATAGCCACTCAGTAAAAATTAAGAGAGTTTGGCTGGGAGGTGTAAATGCATCCGCCGTATAGTCCTGACCTTGCACCTTCAGATTTCCACCTGTTTCGGTCTCTTCAGAATTCTTTATGCAATATTAGGTTAACATCACGAGAGGACTGCCAAATCCACTTGTCGCGGTATTTTGATGAGAAGTCCCAGAATTTTTATAGCAATGGGATCATATCCCTACCTACAAGATGGCAAAAGGTTATCGAACAAAATGGTACATACATACTTTAGTTAAATTTAAATAAACTGTATTAAAAAATGTTTTGAATTATCTTAAAAAATGCGAAGAAACTTTTTCCCCAACCATAATAAGACAAAAGAACCATAGATCGTTCTTAGTAGAACATTGCGAGATGAATCGACGCAACGTAGATAGTATGACTGTACCATCACCGCCCAGGCGCTCATGACAAGGACACGAAATCCCGGAATAGGTACACTGTAAAGTATAGAACCTTGGTCAGACAGGTTGCAGTGCAGGAATACTTGCTTTAATTTTTCTGTAATATCGTCATCCTTTTGTACTCATTCACTCTTCCATGCGTCCAACGTGTTCCTAACTAATAATGATAAGATGGTGACCCACTCGAATTCTTCCGAGAGAATTGGACTTCAGCTCGTCTGCCGTACGGCTGGACCGAGCATCAGGTCTTTCGTCTCTGGCTTTCCCACATTGGCCGATCAGAGTGGGCGCTAGAGGTATGGCACTTGCAGAAATTTGGATAGTATCCATATGTATATGATGATGATGTATACGGGCTGGGCATACATAGGTATATGGGCTGGGATCCAAATTTCTGTAAGAGCTATGCCTTCGGGGGTGTCTAATGTCTTAATAGCGGGGAAGCCCACTCCGAGCAAGTGATTGCTCGGGAAGGGCCACTACGTGTTGGACCGCCTTCCCCGCGCAAGCCCAATAAAGGTACGGGGTTTACCCCGTGCTGACGGGAGACATTATAATAAAGCACGCTTACAGTCACAGCCTCACAATTAGCTATAAAACCCGTATCATGCGTGTACATATGCAACACAAACACAATACCCGGACCCGAAACAAATATCTTTCAAGCCGTCGTCACACACCGCTGGACTCACCGGGTCGTCAAAAATACAGCCTCGGAATATACAACCAAAAGAAGTAGCTACTTTGACCGTATTTCGCAATATCATGAAATCGTACAATCTTTATAAACTATAATAACAGTTTATATAAATTTAGTGTGCGCACATGTAGTTAGTGTAGGTGCTCAATAATATTTCATAGCTGTTCGATTGACGAGATGCAAGAGACATCAACGACGCTGATGAACTGACCGAAAATATATTCTTCATGACACGGGAATTGTGACCTAAATAATTATGTCGAGATGTTCCGACATTATGTCACGACAGTGGCAAGCAAGCAATTCACATGCATGGCAAATATGACAAATGAATATATGTAGACATCTACATACATACTAGGTATAGACTAGAGCTCAAAATTCAGATGTGTTGCAACTTCTGAGGCTGATTTTTTTTGTCTATATAATACTAGTCACGGGGCCATACGTTACCATTTAACCAGAACACGATATTGCGGAACACTACCATTTGACGGCTGATAGAATAAGTAATGCAGTGTCAGCAGTAGGAACTCTACCCCCCCGTAAACATATTAGCATAAAAGTTATTATCATAGGTTCTGATAACAGAACCATTTACACATACAATTCAAACACAATTTCTTTTACTATTGTGTTTTACCTATGTATTGTGTTGAAATTTATTGCAACTAATTATATTTAATGTATAATACGTAACAAAATATTATTTGTCTTAAAATATAAGGAGATCAGTGTGAAAGTTGTGAATAATCTTACAGTGCACTTTAATGTTAAGGCATAACAACATTAATAATTTACAACAATATTTTTATCGACACTCTTCATCGTGCTTATGGCACTCCTGAATGAGCCAAATTAGATGCCAAGGGCTTGGTGCGTAATGACAGGAAGAGATCAAATCACATCTTGCTCATACCTTAGAAGAAGGTGTGGCACGCAATCTGTATTGAAACCCTCGCGTCATCCCATATTCCAAATACAGTGCGTTTATTCGGCGCTGCTGCCGCGAAGTATGTTAAATGTAGAAAATATCTTCTGAACAAATTTGAGCAATTTGAAATCGAAACACTAGGTCCGTGTTATCCTAGTGCTGATCTTTTATTTGAGGTCATTTCCAAAGGTTTGGTCAACGCTTTACGTGGGCAGAGGGCAAATGATTAGCATTGTCATTGGTAGTGACATGAGTATGTATGTGTGTAAATGGTGTATGGCTTTGTAAATGAATGTAAATAGGTGGTGAATAGCACAAATCATCGATGGCTTTGTAAAGGAATGTAAATAGATTGATAGATGGTTAATAAGGATCGGTGGTCTGTGGTTAAAAGATAGGTGATACACTGATACAATGCGAAGACACCTATATGTAATATAAATATCTTATTTAAGTCATTATTAATTATGTACGATCACTGTAATTAAAATCTGTCAGTAAATATTCATTAATTAATTTACCTTTTATTTAATGGAAACATGGGCTGAAAACTGGTTACAAAAACAATAAGCAGGTAATGTCTAGGTAATTATATCGTTGAAAATCGACCTCCAGTAATAGAAGGCCTTAAAATAAAACATTTATTACTAATCTTTAATTAAGCTAATACTAAACTGCTAATATGAAACTAGTTTCAAGTAAAAACAATGTTGATGTCAATAATTTTGGTCGCAATGCCAACAATTTTCAATGAATATTGGCAGAATGGCAACACTTAGTGATGGCTTTGTGGTTAGATTAAATTAATAAATAATGTAAATGTAATAGCTGCAACGTTCCAACGCGATCGTTGACTGTAATACACGTGTTAAGTGCACCTCCTTATGCATTCGAGGTAACCTGAACGCTTAATTGTTTTGTACACTCGTAATTCGTTAATTAAACCTGTTTACTGTATGTAACCTTCGTTATAATTCATATCACGTTATTAATATAATAACACTCAACTAACTTATTGACATTGTCTTTACAGATGAGCCAAGGGTTATTTATAACGAGAGTCAAGTATATTCATGTACAGTGTCGGCTTAGAGTATGAAGTATAAAGAAGTAGAGAATGCAATCCTGTAAGGAATTTTCAATCCAATGGGTATCCAAGTCTGCAATCTCGCAAACACTGTTCCAGGACTGCTGACTACTGCCTTAGTTTTCCGCTAGTGCAGTCAATCAACTGAACTATGTCGGTCAAACCATTCAAATGGGCGTTCAAATATTATAACGCAGGGCATCCCGCGTCAAAACTACCGCCATTGCTTCCTCCAATCCTCTCGCTAAGCGTGGAACAAGAAGATCACCAGACTAGAAAATTATAAATTATCTACCGCTGGTAGTTGTGAGAGGTACGTCATCTTCAGAATCATCACCAGTAAGGTTGGTGTTTGTAGGTATTTGATTACTCATATACCTAGTGAAATAAAAAAAACAAAAATACGCTTACACTCTCAGGTTCAGTGAGAGTAAGCTTATTTTTGTTTTCATAACATAAAAAGATATTTTATTGTTCTAAAGTATCTATTCTTTCTTTATTTATGGTTCTAAAGTTTAAACAAATATATATGAATAGAATTCATCAAAAAATACTTGGTAAAATTTCTTGGTTTTATCTGTTTAGGTTACGATGGAATGGATATTTAGTACTTAATATAAAATAAACTATTTTTTACTCTCTTCAATTCCGTTGACGTAGTTAAACATGTTGCTGAATCATTAAAAATCTCATTACAGCATTTTATTTTGTTATTAATTTTATAACCTTTCGATAAAAATCTACTGAATACGTAGAAGGTCTACGGCTATCTACGAGCACCTACCTACTTGAACGCTGTATAATTCTTGCAAAGACTTGCGTCAGAGATCTACTACTGGACTGTACAGTACTACTGTACTGTTCCAGACAACTTTTGCTTTAAATATATTAATATTTGTAAAGCATTGACGTTTTTGTGTCCTTGTATTTTATGCAGTAGTTACGTTAGTGGTTTTGTTTGTTTATAAAAAAATCACCTTTTTCCAATACGCGCTTCCTGATCTAAAATGTCATTTAATGTAGGATATATATAAGTTAATTGGTCTGTAGAGTTATTAATGAAATAAAAAAAATAAGTAGTTTAATTTGACATTAATCTCGTCTCATCTTTATTTTGTTATAAATGTTCTTGTCCCTGTTCTTAACAACATGTAAGTAGGTATTTAACTTACTTCTTTAAAGATCTTAGCAGTTTCAATATTTTCCCCATCAATTATCTTATTTCGTTACTCATCGTTATTTTACGAAAATATCAGCGCTACTTCAAACCAAGACAATTTTGTTTTTGATCCAATTTTATTTTACACTGAAGAGGAAAAAAAATTAACATCTATTATGAAGTGGCACGAAAAAAATTGTTTAGAGACAAAAATGTTTTGTGCGTTATAAATACTCGAGTATTATAAGTAGAGATGCCAAGAATATACGACAACTATTCGGTATTCGATCACTTTTTCGTAAGAAAATATACACCAATGAATAAAACACTTTTTCAATATTTGGCAAACAGTGATATTTGGTGATAAAGATGTAAACGCGAACTATATGTAACAAAATTTGACGTAACAATGAACAAATAATACGTTTCTCGACACGATCTACGCGCAAAAGAAACAAATCCTCAGCTGAGTCGTTCGCATACTAATCGCAATGACAAAAGTGGTATGACAAAGCCGAATATTCGGTATTTGGCCCAATCACTATTCGTGGCAGCTCTATTATGGTCTGCAACATTGACGCTTGATTGACGTAGACGAGTGGTCAGATGGACGTACCAACCTAATGGTATAATTATTTTTTTCTCAATTTTCCTGAAGTCAAAACGAAGTATGTATGTTTGTATGTATGTGTCTTCACGCGAGGTCCCTAATGGGGTAGGCAGAGAGTATGGAGCGCCGGGTAATCCGGTCCTGACACACCTCCCGGGCCTCATCTACCTTCATCATTCCCTTCATTTGACTTTTGACCCCACCATCAAGTTAAACGAAGTAATTTAACCTAATAAACCCACATCAGTGACCGCTCCATGATTAAAGGCAATAAAAACAAACTATTATTAAATATGTACCTACGTTCTTAGATTGTGCTATTATCAAATATTTTTTTTTAATAATAAAATTACATTCGTCCATTTTTTCCGTGACGCATTCGTTGTGTTAACAAGAGGTAGAGCAAAATCATCATCGGACCACGCTAAAGCATTAATAAAACATTTAATTTAGCACTACTCGATAAGATCAACATCTTAAACGCGTCATCCTAGTTACGTTGCTTCTATCTATAGGATACACGAGTATTATAAAACAAAGTCCAGCCCCGGTGTCTGTTTGTCTGTTCGCGATAAACTCAAAGACGACTGCACGGATTTGGATGCAGTTTTTATCAATAGATAGGGTGATTCTTGAGGCAGGTTTCTGTATATAATTTAATAAAGTTTGTGTAAATTGGGCACTATGGGCCTCAGAAGAGCTTTGGAGTGGCGACCTCGTACCGGAAGACGAAACGAAGAGTAGCCATCTAGCCTCCACGATATGGACCGACGACCTGGTGAAGGTTGTGGGCAATCACTGGATGAGGGCGGCCCAGGAACGTTCGTTGTGGCAATCTTTGGGAGAGGTTTTGTCCAGCAGTAAGCGTCTTTCGGCTGAATGATGATGTGTAAATTGGTTGGAATAGATAAATGTTAGAGGTGTCGGAAAAAAACTAGCCGCCGGGGAGCTTTCATCAAAGACGCTGCCTAAACCTTTTGAGATATATATCAAAACAATGTACCTACCTACCTATGGTGAAATATTTTCTCTTTGATAATTCTATAAAAAATGGCGGGATAGCATATTGATAGCTTACTATACTATACCCATTATTACTTCCAAAAAATTGGTGACTTACAATGTGGTAATTGGAAAGCTATTTAGACCAAAACAGTATTAGGTAATCCTTATCAAATTAAATCAATTTTGTTACCTGAAGCATTTTATGTACATTATTTTAATATACTGCAATATATAATTAAAATGAATATCTTGTATAAAAGTTGTCAAAAGAAATAGCGCGCATGAAAATAAATTTAATTCAACCGCGTTGCTCACACAGACGATGCCATCCGTGTTTTAGACGGACAGACGATGGCACACCTGTCATTATTTTTTCGGCCGCAGTTTATGGTATGCCAGAACGACGTTTGCCGGGTCAGTTTGCTCACACCGATAATGAGACTCGCTTGATGTGTTCTTTATTTTTTTGTCAGGCAATGGCTTTAAAATTTATTGGTTTGCAGAACTAGGTTGGCCGGGTCTGCTAGTATTTATTTGAAAGTCTGTGAAGTTGACGCAAAAAAACAGCGAATTAAGAATTTAGCTAAAGTAAGTTTATGAAAGTTTAAACATAATAATAATTAAGATATTTCCTTTTTTTTTCTCTCACTAACAATGGTTGACTGGCAGAGAGCGCTTTTAGCGTTAAGTCCGCCATTTGCTAATATGTTTTATATGTTGTGGCAATAAAGATTGAATAAATAAATAAGATATCAGTCGTACAGGTCTTGGTACATTTGTCGCTCCGACCGAAAGATGTCCACTGCTGGACAAATACTTCCCCAAAGACGCTCACAACAGTGTTCAGCGACATTAGGGAAGCATATGCCATAATCGCTGCGCTTGGCAGGGTTGACGATCACTGACAGTGTGGTGTGTGGTAGCTTCATCGCGGGACGCTGCCGCCCATGCCGCGCTAATACATTTACTACTGCCCCATTCTTCACATCGTAATCAAAGATTATTGTTACCTATTTTTCAGGAATGTTTGCCTGAAACAAAAGTAGCTAATCAATATTTTACCTTATAGGTGCAAATCATGACCGACGATTGCAAAATATAATCCAAATTTATAAAGTAATTTTATTTTATACAAACATTCAAGTAGGTACTTATTGTTACTTGTAAGTTGCATGGTTGGATGATGGTATGGATGGTATTAAACTTAAAAATAATTTTAAGTTGCACACATTTTTTGCCAATGCGCTAATGCCGTTATGGGTGAGTGTATTGTACGTAAATATAATGATGATACCTACAGCTTTAGTCTGTTAAAATAATTAAGACGGTAAATCTTTATACAATTCACAATCAGGTTTTTCCCATCCTGCAGGCATGGATTTACCAGAGTTCTCCTTGAAATATTATAAGATAAAATAAAAAGATTATGTCTACTGTTAATTAATAAATAATTCAACTACAAAGGTTGAAGCAAAATATATATAATTGTTTGACGTAGATAAATGCGGTTAAATGTTGTAGTTGGTTCGTTATGAAATATATTGTAGGTTGTATTAATAAGCAATTGCTTAATTTGTTTTGGACATTCAGGCAATTCAGGCACTGCTTACCGTCTGGCGAGGCAAGAGGGAATAATTTATTGGTATAGATACCGCAGTACCAGGATTACAGATAATAATTACAGGTCTACCAAAAACCTGGAAAATCTTCATTCTAAGGTTTCATACCAGCTCGATCTTTACAATTCGCTTGCATTTGTGAATGCACAAAATACAATGTTACTTTGAATATATTATTAGGTTGGGGAAAAAGTTTCTTCGCATTTTTTAAGATAATTCAAAACATTTTTTAATATAGTTTATTTAAATTTAACTAAAGTATGTATGTACCATTTTGTTCGATAACCTTTTGCCAGCTTGTAGGTAGGGACATGATCCCATTGCTATAAAAATTTTGGGACTTCTCATCAAAATACACAAGTGGATTTGGCAGTCCTCTCGTGATGTTAACCTAACATTGCATAAAGAATTCTGAAGAGACCGAAACAGGTGGAAATCTGAAGGTGCAAGGTCAGGACTATACGGCGGATGCATTAACACCTCCCAGCCAAACTCTCTTAATTTTTGCTGAGTGGCTATAGATGTGTGAGGTCTAGCGTTATCATGATGAAACACCACACCCCTTCTGTTGATCAATTCCGGCCGCATTCTCTCAACTTCTTGCTTTAATCTCATCAGTTGTTTGCAGTAGAGTTCAGAATCGATAGTCCTGCCTGGTGGTAATAGCTCATAATGAATAATGCCCTTCCAATCCCACCACACACACAACATCACCTTATTGCGAGTTAACCCGGGTTTCGCCACAGTCTGTGAAGCCTGACCGGCCTGAGAATGTGCGAAAAAGGTCGTGGTCAAAACCACGACCTTTTTCACACATTCTTGTCGTACGTGATCCACTTTTCATCACCAGTTATCAGCTTCTTCAAAAATGATTCGGTTTCATTACGTCGTAATAAAGAATCACAAATGAGTACACGGTTCATTAGGTTTCTTTCAGTGAGCTCGTGAGGTACCCAAATATCGAGCTTTTTTTTGTACCCAGCTTTTTTCCAATGCGCCAAAACTGTTTTGAGATCAATTCTCACTTCTTCAGCTACGTCGTAACTACTGATATGTCGATCTTGCTCCACTTTTTCAAAAATGGCATCCATTTTATCCGTAATAGGGCGACCAGAGCGAGGTGCATCTTTGACATCAAAATTTCCGGATTGAAAACGCTTAAACCAAATTTGTGCTACTCTCACAGACACTGCACTAGGTCCATAAACAACGCAAATTTTTTTCGCGGCTTGCGTTGCATTCTTACCTTTTTTGTAGTAAAATTTTAAAATGTATCGAATTCCTTCATTAGATTCACTCATCTTGACAGTACGAAAAACAAATGAAAATCACACATTTGCATAATTTGTATGTGGAATTATGTTCTTTAAAATTTTAACTTTCAATGATACCAAAACCAGCCAGATACAAATACTACAGCCAAAGAGATTTTATTACAAGTTCATACATACTAATGCGAAAAGACTTTTTCCCCAACCTATTATATACAGTACGTAATACAAAACAGTATATAGGTTATTTTTTAAATTTTGTTCATTCGTTTTCTTCATAGACCAATCAGCCTTCCTTCAAGCAAAAAAAAACAGAAATAGATATCATTCGTGATAACATAAACGATTAATAAACACGTAAAAGTAGGGGAGCCCAAGAGGGGATTTCTGAATTTACTCCAGCGCGTCAGATTAAGATATAGGAGATACCTTGCACCCTGATCAGTATCTCCACCAAATCTAAGATTTCCATAAAGGGCCCAACACTTAGGGCTTCTGCCACGGGCTTGCCTCGCATCCAAATCATCAGAATTTTGTATGGGTGCTTTGATTGGGTTCACGTTACATCCTCTCTGACATTCTTGAGTAATTTTTAACCTTCATTTTTGAAAGAATCAAATGTTTTTGAAAAGGGCGCGGTTTCAACGTCATTTTTCAAGAGCGTGTCAGATAAATAATATATAAATATAATTAAAATAAATAAATTATGCTCCTATCCAAAATTCAGATGATTCGGAAGATGAGTAGTGATGCTCGCTGTCGGGCTACCCTTCGGGCGCGGCTTTATATACCAACTTTAGATTTAGTGGAGGTAATCAACAGGGTGCAAGGTAACTCCCATCTGACGCGCCCGAGTAAATACAAAAATAGCAGCCTGGGCTCCCCTACAAGTAGTCTATACATCTATACAAATAAATAAAATTGGAGTGTCTATTTGTAACATAAAAATAACCACTTTTGACGACCCAGTTGGTCCAGCGGTGTGAGACGACCGTTTGATTGGTCGCGGGTTCAATCCGCCGGACAAATATTTGTATGGCTTACAAATATTTGTTTCGGGCCTGGGTGTTTGTGTATGTGTAGTATGTGTACAACGGAACCCACGACACAGGGTTATACCTAATGTGGGGCTGTGAGTGTGAGAGTAAAAAAAATGTATGTGTATGTATGTATACACGGTACATATACCAAAACAACATTTTTTACAATTTTTGTCTGTCTGTCTGTTTGTTCCCGCTAATCTCGGGAACGGCTTTACCAATTTCGACGGGATTTTCACTGGCAGATAGCTGATGTAATAAGGAGTAACTTAGGCTACTTTTATAGTAGCTGCGCCCACGACTTCGTCTGGCTAGATACTGAACAATCATAAAATCTCAAGCGGACGGAGTCGCGGGCAGAGCTAGTCAACAATATAACAAGTAATCAACAATGTAAACGAAAAGTTCAGGTTTGTAGTTTTACAAATGATTCTTACACAGATTAGAATATAACACTTGAATTTACTTACGTCGATAGCTCCTTAGCCACCCGGTGACCGGCCACAGTCGTCTGTTTCGGCTCCTACGCGTTGTGGACAAGTATATGATCAACTATCAACCAATGAACTTTTCGTGATCAAGCAGTGAATCTCACGTGGTTTATGAATTTATATGGTTTGGTCAACGAGTGGATATTGCGTGGTCGACGAATTGCCACGTAGACAAGTATATGATCAACTATCAACCAGTGAACTTTTCGTGATCAAGCAGCGAATCTCACATGGTTTATGAATTTATATGGTTTGGTCAACGAGTGGACATTGCGTGGGTGACGAATTGCCAGATTATCTACCAGAAATTGAAATTGCATGATCGGTCTATCTATTGCTAAGCCTGCTACTAAATATGGCTGAACAACAGAGTAGAACTAGTAAAAGCTGCAAAATTGAAATGAAATTTCATAATAAATATTCAAAGTAGGTGTGTACCTTTGTTAAAACCAGAATGCCATGATGTTTTATCCTTATTTTATATATGTAAGCAAAATGTCTCATTAATTTTACCACACGTTTCAAATGATGAAACGTGACCAACACGTGATATTTAGATATTTGCGTCGATTATCATAAAAAAGTGGTTTCCCATAGACCTGTTGGCAACACCGTATGGCACGGGTGAACACCTACGTCATTCATATGATTGAATCTTTGTAACCTTGTTTTTGATAATTATGACAAATATAATAAAATTGGACTTGTCTACTGGTATTATTTAGTATATCTATAAATACTTGTACCGGTCAGGTGGTGAGGCCATATTATGTAGATATATATGTACCTACTATGAAAAAACTTTATAGCTACAGATGATGATATAAGTAGTTCCTTCATATTCGTCCGTCCGTCCTTCCGCAGCTAAGGTCAGAGATACTCAGACCTTATAGAAAGCTGTATTTCTGGCCTGATTGAATATAACCTAAAAATCCTGATAGTAGGACACCGGTCCCACTAGAGAGAGAAGAACAAAAAACTTACTTTAAGAACCTTTTCGGCCCTGTAATTTCCGGTACAGAGGCATAACACCTTAGGCCTCAGGAGTGGTATCGCATTTGCATATTGACCTTGGTCTTTGTGTAGGTGTCTATAGGCTGCAGTCATCACTTAACAACAATGTGCTCATGCTTGTTTGCCACATCCATTACATAAAAAATGGCCTCGTAGTAACTATTACAGAGACATAACAACTTAGGTGTCAGGGGTGGCAAAGCCTCTGCATTTAGACCTCTGGTTTTTGTGTAGATGTTTATAGGGAGCAATCTTCACTCAACATCCAAGTAACTGCGAGCAGATCGAGTAGTTTTACACTTATATGCAACAGCACGGCCACCTGTTAGTAGTCCGGCAGTAGATCCTAGCTGGACTGATCCTTCACTGAAGTTATCCCGGACGCTTGGACGAGATTTGCACGGCTCTCAAACAGCTCAAAAATAAGTAATAAGAGTAGGTATAACCAGTCCATATATCCAGCGTTTGTGGACTTAGAAAAAGCCTCCGAAATCAGCATTTATACAAATAAATAAAATTGGAGTGTCTGTTTGTAATATAAAAATAACCGCTTTTTACTAAATGTAAATGTATGTATACACGGCACATATACCAAAACCACACTTTTTACAATTTTTGCCTGTCTGTCTGTCTGTCTGTCTGTCTGTTTATTCCGGCTAATCTCGGGAACGGCTGGACCGATTTTGACGGGACTTTCACTGGCAGATAGCTTATGTATAAAGGAGTACCTTAGGCTACTTTTATACTAGCTGCGCAAACGACTTCGTCCGGGTAGGTACTGAACAATCAAAAATTTTCACGCGGACGAAGTCGCAGGCGCAGCTAGTAATAAATATTTTCACTGGTGGTAGAGTTTCAGTCTAGGAGCTCGAGGGCGTAGGCGTATTACCTAATCTATCTGCTCCAAATGGTAGTGTTTAGCACTATCTTGTTCCGGTTGGATGGTAATGTATGGCCCCGTAATAACTTTTCACAGAGACATAAATAATGACTAAAGTCTCAGGAGAGGTGAAAATGCAACGCATTTGCATCTTTGTGTGGGTAAGCGGGTATAGGCTGCAGTCATCATTTAACATCAATGTGAACTGCATGCTTGTTTGCCGCCTTTAGGTATTACATAAATAAAATGTAAGTACAAAGTTCCATATTTATAAGGTCTCGCTATAGGGTATACCCTAGCGATAGGTTTCATTAATATTATACTAACGAAGTTAAATTTATCCCACTATAAGAGGTGTTTATATATTCGTTAGGATATCTATAAATAAATTAAATTTATTTATTTATTTTTGGAACAATACAATACTGCTACTAACTATACTGAAATGTGTTACCGAAAAATGGGCACAACTAAGCCTGGGTTACACCACTATATTTGTTAAAGTCATTGTAACATTTTACATCCTTCTCTAACTTTAACACATTTCTTTAAGTGAGAGAAGGATGTGAAATGTACAATAACTTTAACTTTAACAAACATCGTGGTGCAATCCAGGCTAAAACTTTTTGTGAAATTGAGTTATATACATATTCGGAATCAGAAAAAAAGTCTCATCTGCCTGATTTCTTGTAGATTTCTAGCTATAAAATAAACAGAGATAGCATAAGCTTAAAGGGCATAACTGCACCATTTTTTAAATGTTATTACAATGAAAAGAGTAATATTACGCTTAAAAGGCACATATAACCAAAAATGCCTTTTCAGAGTACAATTAATCATACTAATGACGTAACTTCAATGAATGGAGGATTAATCATAATTCGATTTCGCATACCGTAGATATGTAGACCTTAGTATGGATTATGATAATATTTGTGGAAACTACTGCCATTATATTTTGTCCTAGAACTTAAGGTCGCTTTCACGTCCGATATGTTAAAAATGTGACATTCTTAAAATTACTTATTACTCATGTCATATTTGATTGCAAGTTGCAAGGTTACAACCCGACGGTACCAAGTTCAACACGAGCCTTAAAAAATCTACAGTAATGAAATGAATAATAAAGGGCTGCTTTTATTAGTTTTGCTAATTGACTGTCGAAGTTATATTGTTTTACAGCAATATGAAAAAGCTCAACCTAACCACCTAACGGTTGAAGTCCCAATGAATGGTTGAATACCAACTACTCGTACAGTAGTATCTTTATAATAATTTAACAGAATGCGAGCAGGTGAATTTATTCTTGACTATAGTGATATTATTTAGAAATTGACATTTGAAGTTGAATATTCAAAAGTACTCAAACCCTGCGGAGAGCCTCAGAACCTCACGTAGTGACATAGAAATGTAGTTTCCAGAATCCTGCGTGGACTACCGGCTACCGGGTAAACCAGGCGAATTTTGTGTACAGTTACATCTTATCTTACTATACAGTAGATAGAGTTAAATCTTATCTTACTTACTATAATACCATTATAATAAATGTGAAAGTATGGATGTTTGTTTGTTGCTCAATCAAGCTAAAGTCGGCTGGACGGATTTCTATGAAATGTTGTACACAGGTAGAATATATATGGCTGTAATACATAAGATACTTTTTTAAAAATAGATCTTCACATTGACTAACAAGTTGCCGATTACAAAAATTGCCGTTGCTTTAAATTACATCCGAACGCGGACTCGTAGATAGATGACAAATGACGTCATGATTGACGTTAATCACCAATTAGACAACAGAAGGTTTTTTTATGTAAAGAAGTAGGCAAACAAGCATGCAGCTCACAGTGATGATTGCAGCCTATAAACGTCTACACAAAAACCAGAGGTCAAAATGCAGATGCGTTGCCACCCCTGAGACCTAAGTTGTTATGTCTCTGTGATAGTTATTACGGGGCCATACTTTACCATTTAACTGAAACACGATAGTGCTGAAAGGTAGTACTGACAGGTACAACCATCGACCACACAACTTCTCCAACACGACTCGCAGTGCTATTTCGCTGTAGAGAATTCAATTTCACTAAAATAAAAAACGTTACGTCCTTGATACAAGATAGATGTGATTTTAAAAGATGGAGCCATTAATATATAAACTATTAGTTGGTTTATTACGTCAATCACCAGGTAAAAAGTAAGTACCTAAGTGTAAAAAGCTGAAGGTGTTATTTATTTACATATGTTTCCGTGTTTCATACAGTAAGTAAGTGTAGTAACTACCAATCTAACATCATTGAGTAACTACAAAAACTATTCTCTAATGTAGGTAACTACTTAATTAATATTTGTAAAAAAAATTCTTTACCTTTTTGCAAGCTAAAACGTATACTCTTTGGCTAAAACATTATTTACCTAGTGTCCTTGCTTGGTAGGTACCTATTTTAGGTCGGTAATTCCAACCATACCAACGTATCGGGATTCTTACACGTAATCAAAGCTCAGGACTTTTTATTTTATTTATGAAATTAAATAAATGAATAAGACAGCTGACGACGAGATTAAGCTTTCTTTTTTATGTCAGTGAGGTGACAATCAGGCATGCAGCTTACATTGATGTTAAGTGACGCCTGAAGCCTATAGAAATAACGGAGGTCAAAATGCAAATACGTTGTCACCCCTGAGATCTAAGTTGTTACGTCTCTGTGATAGTTATATACAGGGCCATACATTACCATCTTTCCGGAACACCGTAGTGCTGAACACTAAGTACCATTTAGCGGCAGATAGATTAGGTAATGCGGTGGGTCCAACGTCCGCGGGCTTACCACCAGTAGTTTTGGAAACCTTGAAAGAGGCGTGTGGTGCTCTTATTTTATTTAATTTTCTTGGTGTATTTTTGAGTTATATTAAATAAAGTTGGTGGCATTTTGTTTGATATAGGCTTATTACAGTGCCCGTGTATAGTGAAATAGAATAATAGTGCGAAAACACGTCCTTTCGGGTTGCCTCCAAAACTTCATTGTAAATGTTCTGGTAAAGTAGCCATCGCTTTACTCGAATTACTGACTGTGACTGATTGACGGACTGATAAATTGATTGACTGACTCTGACTTTTACGCTGCCTATTAAGAAAACGAATTTTGCTACTGGAGCCGCCGGGCACTTGGGGCCTTTCCCTTGTCTGCATTTCCATCTGGGGGGGTTAGACCATAACCCGCCACGCTGGTCCAGTGCGTGTTGGGAGGTCGCCAGAGCCTCGTTTGTTGTGCAGCAGGGTGCACCACGTGCAGGTGAGGTTGGCTTGAGTCTCGATGGTGTTGGTTGAGACCCCTTACACCCCGTTTCTATATGCGTAATAGCGATGCAATAATATATAAAAAAGTACTCAAACTCAAGAAGCTTAAATCAACATACCTAGTTATATAGCTTTTAGGAATTCGTAGGTATTCTTGAGGCATTATCCCATAACGCTGGATTATTAACCGAGGTATCTAATAGTATATCGGGTAAATCAATAAGGGAAATTGGCTTGCATGTGGAGCTTCTGTAGCTTAGTAGTTTTGTGAGCAAAGGGCACGTTTTTCTTCGCCTATACTTTTGTCAATCTATTGTTTTTCTTGGATGATTGAATATTGCTGAAGGTACTGAAATAAATGCTGCCGATGTAACTGGAAGTGAAATAAATTTAACAGCTACTTTACTTAAAGCTTACGCACAAGATATCATGATAATTTTAAGCCGCAAAAAACTTTCGAAAAAAGTTGTTTTGCAATGTAAGTAAATAGGTATGTTGGAACTTTGGAAGGTAATGATGGTAATTTGATATACAAAAAAGAATAACGATAATTACTCAATCAATGTTTATTTTAGCATAAAAATACAACTCTACAAAAAACAAAACATCTGTTTCACGTTACTTTTTCATCTCTTTTTTAATCCTTAAAAATGAAATTTCTTACAACACTATTCAAAATATTATCGAGTCTTAAAATTTTGTTTGAAGTAGGAACGATAAGATTATGACAATAGGTACACATAGGCAATTGTAGAAAATGTTGATTAATATCGCGCTATAAGTACTTACCTACGTAGGCAGTGTGCTTCCTAAAGAGATAATATAATACCTACTCTACGAACTCGAAACTAGCCGAATTAGCCGATTGTCTATTTCTTAAGCTCGATGTGCAAATATGTATGCACGATGCTTCTATTATCTATATACTTATAATAAAAACTGTAGGAGTGTAAATTCTGTACATTAAAAATGTTGAAAAAATAAATACCAGGGGATGTTACTAGATCGATACCACTCGATACAGAGCACAAATACCTATGTCATTAGAAAAAATTTTGTCTGTCTGTCTGTTTGTTCAAGCATCACATAAAAACTACCGGTCCGATTACGATGAAACTTGGTATAATAATACTTTAACGTTTGGCGCACAACACTACTTTTTATCCCGGAAAAATGTTTGTTTGTCTGTGTGTTTGTGTACACTAATATCAGAAACGGCTTATCCGATTTGAATTTTCATTAATGTATTGTGGTAAATTTCACATAGCATTCAGTGTTTGTTTCATGTCAATCAGTTCAGAAATACCAAAAGTTACATCGATTTAAATTAATTTAAAGAATCATATCGAATATTTTAAAGCTATTCTGTATCTATCTTCTATCTTTTTAGGGAAAACGGACACTGCGGATTACTAATCCTCCGCTGTCTGTCTGTCCGTCCGTCCGTCTGTCTATCACCAGTCTGTATCACATAAACAGTGATAGCTAGAGAACTGAAATTTTCACAAATTATGTATTTTTGTTGCCGCTATAACGACAAAATTAAATACTAAAAATACATAGCCGTTAATAATATCAAGAAAAATATACGAAAACAAATCGCGTTTATTGTAGGTAGGTTGTTTTAACTGGTGGTAGAGCTCCAGTGACGGAGCTCGCGGGCGTAGGCACCACCACATTACCTAATATACTTGCCGCTAAATGGTAGTGTTCAACACTATCGTGTTCCGGTCAGGTGGTAATGTACGGCCCTGTAATTTCCGGCACAGAGGCATAAGACCTTAGGCCTCAGGAGTGGTAACGCATCTGCATTTTGACCTTGGTCTTTGTGTGGGTGTCTATAGGCTGCAGTCATCACTTAACATGAATGTGAACTGCATGCTTGTTTAACACTTCCATTACATAAAAAAAAAAAAAAAAAAAAAAGGAATGCCCCCTTGGATTTCTTAATATTTTATATTTTCTTCTTTCAATAGACTTAATTAGGTTTTTTCTCTGTTAGTAACAATAAGCATACCGCATAGCAGCGTCCCGGCATGATCGCCGCTATGATCACCAATCAGCATGCGGAGAAGGATGGACGTCTTTCGGATGTTATTATGATGATAGTGGTAGTTATGGTGGCGTTAATGGCGTTTGTGGCATTGGTGGCGTTAGTGGTAGCGGCGGTGGTGGCGTTGGTGGCGTTGGTGTCATTGGTGTCATTGGTGTCGTTGGTGGCGTAGGTGTTGTTGGTGACCTTGGTGGCAGTGGTGGTGGCGTTGGTGGTGGTGGTGGTAGTTTTTGTGGCGATGGTGGCATTGGTGGCGTTGGTGGCGTTGGTGACGTTGGTGGTGTTATTGGTAGTTTTGGAGGCGTTGGTGGCATTGGTTGTGGTGGTTTTTGTAGTAAATATTAAATTTTTCACTTCTGCCGGCTCTCACGGAGTCCAAATATTATGTATAGATCTATATTTTATCTTTCATTATCTATGTCTAATTGACTGAAACTTTACAAAACTTTATAGTAATTGTTAATAAAAAATATTACGCATATATAATCGTTTTTTGTAAGGACGGTGGCAAACAAGCACTGATGCAGCTCACATTGATGTTAAGCGATGACGGCAACCTATAGACGTCCATACAAAAACCAGAGGTCAAAATGCAGACGCGTTGCCACCACAAGTTGTTATGTCTCTGTAATAGTTATAACGGGGCCATACATTTGTTTCTGGTCTGGGTGTAATATTTCTTTTTGTCGTTAGAGATGCAAAATCATAATCCTTTTCAACTCTTAACTCTCTCGGGTTAAGGAACATATTAATTCATATTTTACAGTTTACATATTAGGTATACCTAATGTTATAAGAAGAATTAGCATTGGATATGGAAAATTTATGAAACCGGATGGTTAGCAGTAAGGCGTCCAACCGTCTCGCATTCAGTGGGATAGTCCCGGATTTCTAGATAATAAGCATTGAAAAAGCGTCCCGCTATTTTACGCATTCTTAAAGTCTGACAGGCAGAGCGCAGTTTCGCAGTCGCAGTGCATTTGTTGTTGTTGATAATAGGCTTCAAGGCAGGAAAACATTGCCATGGCCATATCTCAATCACAGTAGATCACAGTAGACGGACGGCAGAAGAAAGCAGCACAGCACCTCGTTTTTTAAAAAAAATAAGTACGCTTGCACTTACAGCCTCACACTAGGATGCCGTTGTACACATACCATGTATGGCCCTGTTATAACTATCACAGAGACATAACAACTTAGGTCTCAGGGGTGACAACGCGTCTGCATTTTCACCTCTGGTTTTTGTATGGACGTCTATAGGCTGCCGCCACCGCTTTACATCAATGTGAGCTGCACCGGCGCTTGTTTGCCACCTTCCTTACAAAAGAATATATACATATCTGCTGGCCATACAAATATTTGTCACGGTGCGGGGATTGAACCCTTGACTCTTCGAATCAAATGCTTGTCTCATACCGCTGGACTAACCGGGTCGCCACTCTCCTCCTCCCTCGCTAACAGAAGTCCCGCATTTCGTTTTCGAAAAGTTGGCCGCATTAGTTAACGAAATTAAACTTGTCTGGTTTTTGAACTCAGGGCTTTGACCTCTAAGGAGAAAGATTTTAATATAGTATATTGGCTAAATCCGAAAATTATGAAATTGATTTCGGCGTTAGCAGAAAGAAGTTTTACTTAGGACAGGGATAAACTTGATAGGTACACTTATTATTTTATTTATTCCCTTGGCATACAAAAATAAGAAAACATTTATATTTTCTATAGGTCAGTACCACGTATTTTGTCTCCTTTCCAGGAAAGACAGGACTAAAGAGCCATAATTTTTGGCATTTAATAGAATTCTATAACTCTAAACTAGGTAGGTAGGTGACCATGGTCATTTTACCTTAAAAAATTGGCAGCAGTTTATCAACACCCATATTTGTTGTTTCGTCTATGTTTCGCGGTAAATGTTGACCTACTCATCTCTTAACCCATCTCGTAAGATTCTATTTGAAATACAAAGACAGATAAGATAAGATAAAGATTATTATTTAATTTCCCCACAATGTTTTTTTAAGTTATGGTAAAAACATCACATGAAGCTTATTTTATTTTTAAAATTATATTGATTTATTTTAAAACATTTATATCAGGGTATTGTGGAGACAGGAGCACTCAAACTAGGTAAACCGTGTGCTAAGAGTCTCCTGGTCTCCGCCTCAGGATTTTGTCTACTTAATTACTAGTACAATTTTAGTAATAGCTCATGAGCGCAATAAAGAGAATTAAACACTATATGGGAACGCTTATGTCCAAAAACAAGTTTGCAGACGTCAACAAAATGAAACAATTAATCTTTTTAGAAATTAAAATAACATAACTTCAAAAACTCGGACTCTGTCCAAGTCGCTTAAGGCACGGTGACTCGTATCATCTATACTATTATAATAATAATATTACAAAGAGGTAATATTTATTTGTTTGTTTGTTTTTTTGTTTGTTTGTTTTGAATAGGCTCAATAACTACTGGACCGATTTAAAAAATTATTTCACTATTCGAAAGCTACATTATCCACGGGTAACATAGGCTATATTTTATTTTGGAAAAAATAGGGTTCCGTAAGATATTTGGGTTTTTCAGACACAAGGTGTGAAAAATCTACCAGAAAAGTTACTTATTTTGCGTACGCTGCCTAAACTATAAAAGATATCCTCACTATTCGAAAGCTACATTACATTATCCACGGGTAACATATGCTATATTTTATTTTGGAAAAAATAGGATTCCGAACGATATTTGGGTTTTTCAGAGACAAGGTGTAAAAAATCAACCAGAAAAGTTGCTTATTTTGCGTACGCTGCTTAAACTATAAAAGATATCGTCACTATTCGAAAGCTACATTATCCACGGGTAACATAGCCTATATTTTATTTTGGTAAAATTGGGTTCCTTAAGATATTTGGGTTTTTAAGACACAAGGTGTAAAAAATCAACCAGAAAAGTTACTTATTTTGCGTACGCTGCCAAAACTATAAAAGATATCGAGGAAGACTTTATTTTATATCTATGTATAATCATCACGCTAAGACGAATAGGAGAGGGTAGGCAACATTGCACCGCGCGAAGCCGGGGCGGGCCGCTAGTAAGTGATAATTTAAGCTTGACTCGACGCCGCGCCATCTGAGTTGATTCGAGTCGAGTCAACAATTTGTGGGGAACATACAATGCAACGTACTTACCTATTATTATGAGATAGATGATTATGCAATTTAGTTTCAGCTATAACAAGCAGTTATTATTTTACCAAATAGTGATCAAATAATATAAAACTTGGTTTATAAGTAATCTGTAAGAAATAATAATAATATTGCAATTTCCTTGAACGTGCACGGACCTGTAATTTCCGGCACAGAGGCATAGCACCTTAACGCATCTGGATTTTGACCTTGTTCTTTGTGTGGGTATAGGCTGCAGTCATCACTTAACATCAATGTGAACTGCAAGCTTGATTGCCACTTTCATTATATAAAAAATAAAATCTACGAATCTTAAATCTTTAAGTATGATATTATTATTCTGTCAGTAGGATTCTGGTGATTTTACTGCGAATGAAATACCCAATTGTATTAGGTAAATGTTAACTAATTGGTACTAACCAAAGTAATAATAAATACTTGTGGTAGAATGTCAAAATTCATGACAATCTAAATATGTATATGGAACTTTATGGAACATCGCTTATGTAGATATAGGTAGGCAATTAAAATAATTCAGGGTCCCGCTCATCTCTGCGACGAGATTAAGTAGATAATAAACCGATTTGACTATATCGTAATTAGCGCATTAAACTTATCACAGTGACCGAGATCAGGTTTTTAAAATGTTTTATTTTCAAAATTGTTTTAGTGGTTTATTGTGACATATCCGCATCGCACGGGGCCACTGTCAGAGACGCCGCCGCCGCCACGGAGCGGCGCGGGCGCAGCGGCCGCCCGCCGGTCGCCTTGGCTGCCCCCAAGGTGAGCCCAGCCACCGCCTAGCCTTCTTCGCCTCCGCGATTACCTACGAATTACTGAAATCAATGTCGTGTCGTGTCAATGTCCTCAAGGGTAACGCCGAGCTCATATTTGTGTTTGCCTTAAAAGTCAAACAATAATGTTTGCTAGTAATTGAAATACTAAAAAAAAAAACACCCTTAATTAAATGACAAAAGATTGATTGATTAATCGATCGTTGTTGTAGAAATCGAACAATTGCATAACTATCCATTGTACAGTAATATTTGTTTTAATTATCTATGTAAATATGTAAAGTTGTCTACAGGAAAAAATCTGTAATCGACCTCTGCTGCGTATAATGGACTTCCTCCTTTTAGGTATAATTAATCAGCATATTACTTAAGAATGTTCTCATGTTAACAAATGTTTTAGCTTAATTTACACTCTGTAGTATATGCAATGTAATAAGTATGTAAAACGTTCCAGTTTTCGATTATAATTGACACCAGTTTTTAAGGAAATTATCATGAACTGACGTGAGGAAGCCTTGATATTATTTTAAATCATAAATAACGCGTACAATTAATATCATTCCAGTGATAAATGACACACGCCAATTTCATAATTTAATTACTTCACGCTGCAAAATGTAAGTTTCAGCCCCACTAGTAAATAAGTTGGAAATAGTGAAGAAATGGTCGTATAAATACGAGTAGGTACGTCTGATGACCTGATGATGGATCATTCGATCCAGAATAAAGTCTTAAAAAAATGTGCAAGCACCTATGACTTAGGTATACTAAAGTACTAGACAGGACACTTCCCTTGGTAGCATGGTTCCAGTTTTTAAGGTTCTGTAGTAAACAAGGAACCTGTCTGTCCGTTCGCGGTTTGGGCAAAAATTATTGGTACTAAAGACTCGAAATTTGGCATTTCATTTTTTTTTTGTTTTCTTTTTCGTCTTTATTCCGTATCATTTTTTTAGACAAGTAATTAATGTACAGACACTCGATTTTTACTTTCTTATTATATAATATATACCTATTGATTATTTTCGTTCTTGTCTTGGTCGCGATTTGCGTTTCTCTATTTTAAATAATAATAATAATATAGTCAATACTTAATAATAATTACGTTCTTCCTCAACTAAGAACTAAGTAGGTAGGTACACATACTCGTATATGTATAATAACATTGCAAATATATTTGTCATAGATAAGTACTTGTAGGTAGGTACATTTAATTCTTAATACCTGTATACAATTCTTATGTCACAGTGTTTTGCAACAATACACATGATACCTAAGGGTGACCAACCCCATTTTCTGTGTTGTTTTATATATATCGGTATATGAATCTCCACTTTTGATCCATTAAGCATACTTAGAAATAAAAATTAGTCACCGAAATGTAGGTATGTAGTAACTGTGACTATCAATTTGGGAGCAGAAATTTCTCTTTTTCTTCTATCATATGAAGGAATTGAAAGATTTGATGTATAAATCGGTTAAATTTTAATTTTATTTAATTTGATCTCTCGTCAGCACGGGGTCCAATTTGAATCCCGGACCTTTGTCAGGCTTGCGCGGGGATATAGGGGGTCCAACACGTAGATGCCCTTTCGAGAATTTTGAACTACTTTGTAATGGGTTATATTCGGCGGGACCTCTCTCTGACTGCATCAATAGTTAATACAGATACAGACAGACCCCGCAGAATATAATGGGACTATTGTAATGAAAAGTGATTTGCCAAACTTTGGGCTATGTGGGTGAACTGGGGGGACTAGCTGGCTGGGCCTATGGAGTGAGATCCGGCACCTGCCTATATTCAACATCTCACATTATCTAATCCTACTTTAGGCAGGTGGTGACTCGCCTCTCCTTGGTGGGCCCCCCAAACAGCCAACCCGTTAGTCGACAGGGGGCAACACTGTTGAGAGAGGCTGGGGGTGTCGAGTGGTGTGGCCCCGGTTTCACCATCACGAGCGAATAATCTCGAGCTCGGAGCGGGCTCCCCCGCTATTATGCCTTTAGACACTTCCACCCCCAAGTGTATGGCTCTTTCACAAATTTAGACAACAGCCTATTATCTAAATTTCTGCAAATGCCATACCTCTAGCGCCCCACTCTGACCGGCCAATGAAGGCAAGCCAGAGGTGAGAGACCTGATGCTCTGTCCGGCCGTACCTCTGTATGGCGGACGAGGCGGAGCCCAGTTCTCTCGGAGGAACTCGAGATGAAGGTAGGGGGTGGTGTCGGTACTCACCAACAGCTCGCCACAAGATGCTCTGCCCCCTAATTTGATTATTATTAGTACCTACTGAACAATAATAATTATTATAAGTCATTTGCTATAGGTAGCTTGTAAACTGACAATGCAAAAGTGTCCTTGCAGACCAATTTGAAATAAAATATTTGAGTTTGAGTTTGAGATGCGTTGAAGTACAGGTGCGAATTACAAAGCAGTTGTCGGAGCACCCCTCACGTCAAATAAAGTTATGTAACCTTGATGTTCCGGAGAAGACAGTCGGAAGCGGAGATTCGATGAGGACCAGAAAGACATTTATAATTGTACTGCGATCGCATAATTTCGAAAGCCACTTGGAAGTACCTACATTGCTGTTTTAACGCAGCGTCGTAATTACGATATCATTTTATGGGTTTATTTTATTGAAAACTAGCGGCCTGCCTCGGCTTCGCGCGAACGCATTGTTACCTACCCTCTCCTATTCATTTTAGCGTGATGTTAAATAGCCTAAAGCCTTCCTCGATAAATGGGCTAACACTGAAATATTTTTTCAAATCTGACCAGTATTTCCTGAGATTAGCGCGTTCAAGCAAACAAACAAACAAACTCTTCAGCTTTATAATAGAAGTATAGATTTAGAGAGCATTGACGCATTCACACCTCTTTCAGGCAGCCTCTCTTCATGAATCCCAAAAAAATGTTCTACAACTTATTACAAATCTTGATGATCCAAAAAATAAAAATAAACAACAATATTCTACCAAACGGTTGACTGGTAGATAATGCCTAGTGGCGTTAATTCCGCCTTTTGTATAATTTTTGTGCATAAAAGATTAAATAAATAAATATAGGTACCTATTTTTGAAGGTTCAAAAGAGGATTGCCGCCGCTGCTGCACGTAGGGATATTTTGCCTAGGAAAGGTGCGTGGCATACCTACGCTCAAAGTGAATGCCAGTTCAGAGGCAAATATTTAAATTTTAAAAACTATTAATTTTAAAAAGTTGTTGAACAAATGTTTTAATGCTGCCTCATTAGCGTAGTGGTAGCAGGCCACTACTACTGCACTGGGGTCCTGGGTTCGATTCCCGGGTCGGGGACTATCAGAGATAACGGTTTAAAATCCTTTATCTCTGATTATATTGGGATTTTTCCATTTTCTTGAAGTTTCCCAGTACCTCGGAGTTTGGTAAGGTGCCCAGAGATGGCAACAGGTTCGCCACCTGTAACATGGGCCAAAAACGTAACCGGTGATTCGTGGGTGTATGTATGCTTGAATGCATGCTTTTAACTCTGCCTACCTCTTCGGGGATTACAGGCGTGAAGTTACGATTTTTATTTCAACAAATGTGTAGAGAGGCTGCCTGCAAGAAGTGATGCGCTTATTTCTAATTCCAATTACCTAACCCTGTATAAAATAGATAGAATAATAAAAAATGAATATGAAACAGTATTAAATGAGAGCTGAATTACTAGTTTTTATATTATTCTGCTTAAAATACGCAGGTATGTTAAACTCAAGCAGTAATATATTCATAAATATTAGATAAATAAAAAACATAATTTTAGTTTCATATGTTTATAGGCACCAACCTTAAGCAGTTATTTTGATTTGAAACGACAATAATGTGTTGCTAAAGCATTTTATTATAGAAACTTAATGTTTTGTTTTGTCACTAGGTAGATAAGTTTTTTTTTATGTCATTAAGATGACAGACAAGCAGACGGGCAACCTGATTGAAAGTGGTCACCGTCGCCTATGAACATTTGCAATTCCAGGGGAGATGCCAACGCGCTGCCAGCCCTGAAGGATTATTTTGACGCCATTTTTGAAGAACCTTATATTGTAGCACCGAGGGAACACCTCGGAGGGAAGTTCGTTCCACAATTTACACGTTTTAGGCAGAACGAGAAAACCGCACCGTTGAGGTTGCCAGGTGTCCAGTCGGTGAGGGTGAAACTTCTCTCTGCGGCGGGTAGCACGGTGTAGGAAAAGAGACAGTGGCACATGGCACCATGTCGAATAATTATTATTCGACAGAGCACTCACATTTTGTCTCTGCGCAGGCTCAGATGTTCGAGCCTGTCAGTAAGTCCTGGATCGTTAACAATACAAACAGCGCGTCTTTGTAGGGGGTCAAGTGGACCACAGCTGGTATTTGGGGGCTCCCGCCCACAAATGAGAGCAGTGTTCCAGATGGGGCCGCACTTAGGCCTTATAAAGCTGTAGTGGCTGCCCCGATGTGAAATACTGCCTCGCTTTTTTAAGCACTCCCAACTTTTTGGATACCAACTTGGTCTTACACTCAATGTAACTCCCGAATTGCACTTCGTTCGGTATTGCAACGTATACAAGTATATTAATAGTTAGTTATAAATTTATTTTTCAGTGGTTTAAACATTATTTAGATGGTAGATACATATTATGTAAGTACGTACACTGCTAGATTTTTAACCCCAAGTACGGCATCCAATTGTAGTAGGTATCTACAGATACTTACTGTAATAATTTCTAACGATATAATCAGCCCATTTCACATTGTCAACTAATAATGTAAACGTCAAAAAATATTTTCAACTAGCTGAACCGGCAAACTTTGTATTGCCTCACAATTAAATTTAAAATAAAATATGAATAAAGCTCCCACCCTCTCTCGACTGACGATGCGTGCCTCCTCCACCGAAGCCCTCCGAAACCGAATCCCAGGGTACCCAACGCCGACCTACATGGCAGGCCAGAAGAAGCCGCAGCAGAGGGGGCCAGCTCCGGCGCTGCTTCCGTGCCGCGGGATTCGCGCGCGTGACGTTCAACTCATGATGAATGAAATAAATAATGTGTCAAAGGTTTGATGGATACGGACTATTTGTATGGGAAAATAAAATTGCGGTTTTTACTATTTTCCTTCAATTTATTCATATTTTCTTACCTTTTAAACCTTCCCTGGATTTCCATAAATCATTCAACACGAAAATTAGCTAAATCGGTCCAGCCGCTCTTGAGTTTTAGCGAAACTAACGAACAACAATTGATTTTTATATAGGTATATAGATAAGATATAAGATAAGATTTGCTTCTTAGATGGATTTATAAAACATTCATAAGTCATACACATATAGTTTATACCTATAAGAATTTAAGAACTTTTGACCGTCAGTTACTGGCTTAGACCTAGCATTTATTAATCGTGATAATGAAGGTGCCTCCTCCTTTATAATTATTATTTATCTGTCAACCAATAATTAACGAGGATCTCAAGGCACTTTGGTTAATGTGCCTTCTTTTGCGATGATTCCATGTGATACCCATGATAACAAGTATACATAATAATAAATATTTGCTGATCGTTATATTTGCGTATAAGTACAAAGGTCGTCCATCATTGCCAGTAGATTTAAAGTGTTTGTTCTACATATTGAACATAGGGAGGAATGTCAAGAAGATATCAAAGCCAAAGTCATTGCTAGTAAGGTATTACTACTACTTCCAGCAGAGCTATTCTTAAATAAAATATTTTTATTTTTATGTTTTGGTGAATGGAAAAACAACACGCGTGCGTCACGTACCGTTTTGATTAATGATTTTAAAGGAAACCCGTATGACGTTCATTTCTTTGTGTGGCTAATGTAGATATAGAATTACTGATATTTAGTCAAATGCTTAATCTTAGGATCACCGTTTTGTACGTCTGTTGTGTCGTCAATTTATAGAACAGGAACTGGTTGTGGTATTTTAGCATAACTAGTAAAGTAAACACGTTTCAGTAAATAGCGAACGTCTTGGGCTATGTGGTTTTAAAATGAATGGTTTTGACATAGAATAACACCTAAGTCCTACTAATTATGTTTACGTTTGCATGTTTGTACGCAAAATTAATGTTTTTTTTATTAAATGTCGTCAATTGCTCCTTTGTGGAAACCGCTTAGTTTTTTTGACGTAAGAATAATTAGATCTGTACGTACCAACGTAGATTAAATATGTTTTACGACCACTTCTTGGCACTAAGTGTTTGATGTAATTTATTATTAAATAGATATGAAGAATATGTGCTATTAAATTTATTAAGATATTTCAAGTTTTCCGGGACGTTATATTATTAAATTTATATTTATTTGAGTTTTTTCCATGGTGCTCACTTTAGAATTGAGCCACTCGTATAATGACTTATTGCGAGAGGCATATAAGTCACATCCTATTGCTTCACATTTTATTGCTTCGTCATGCTGACGACGCACATTTGCAAAATATGTAGGTTACCCACGGAGGTTAAAGTAGGTACTTATCAATCTAAAGGTTAAAACCTAGGTAGGTATATCTTTCAAGTCGTCGGTAGACATCTGTCATTTTATTACCAACTTTGTTGTTTGTTGTAACAATTTATAGAAGAACTCGTCTTTCGGAACATGGAATCATCCCAGAAAATCTTTATATAAATTTAAAAATAACGAAGGTAGGTAGGTATTCAGATATCTAAGTTAGTGAAATGGTAAAATATTGTTAGAAATAATGAAAAAAGAAATAAATTGTTAAAAATAAAAATAAATTGACATGTATAAATGATGTTATATGTATAACAGTCACTACTTCAATCAGTAGGTACCTAAGATCATAGATTTATAATACTAAGTAGATAATAAATCTATGCCTAAGATATATTCAATTCATCACCACTTTCACCGTGGATTCTGTTAAGATGCCTACTTTTAATCAATCAAATTATTTTACAGTTCATGTTGCTCTCATTTTGAGCACAATTAAAAAACATATGCCCACAGAGTTGTATCCACAACTAAATACCGCTGTAGCATAATAATTTAACTGGTAATTTCAACGAAGATGTCTACGTAGGTATTATACCTAGACAACAGTATTCACTTACCAACCATGTGAATTGCAGATACCTATGCTTGTTTACAGACGGTAATTTTGAGTGTATACCTACATCTTGTGTCAGGTATAGCACCTAGTCTATGTGTGATATTATGCAGCTGTCTAGGTGTTAAAAATAACAGGCAAACAGATTTCTATATTAACTTTCGTATTTAATTAATAATAGGTATGTTATTAACCATTTGACCTCTCAAACGTCCTTCTACTACTCAATTAATGTTAAACCATGGCCGGTTAATAAATATATTTAAAAAAAAATGGGTCCCATCCATGTCCTGTCGTTGGTGTGAGCAACGCGTTTGTATTAAGTTTATTTTTTCGCGACAATTTCTAAGATATTTCTTTTCAATAGTGTAATAACGGCAGCGCCCGTGTGCATTGCACACACATAATAGATAATTTATCTATTCCGTGATTGCACACCCATCACTATAGGTTAAGCCGCCCCTGGTTACACTTATTATGAAACATTTAAGTAGGTACCTATAATAATGAAATGCTTAAATTGAACTATTTAATTTGATGAGAATTAATTGGTCTAAATAGCTTTCCAATTTTCGATTTTTTTCCCATTGTGAATTACCATTTTTTTTGGAAAATTGTAAAGAATAATCGTGAATAGACAGACAGAAGCGGGAAGAAAAGGCAATGTACCTATTATAATATATACCTAGACTGTAATATATCGACTTTTTTCTTTCATAATATTTACAAGATAACAATATTGCAGAGCAGCTTGTGTCAAGCTGTTGGCGAGTAGCGACACCTATTTCCGCCAGTTCCTTCGAGAGAACTGGGCTCCCCCTTACGCCTAGACTGAGCGTCAGGAGTCTCACCTCTGGCTTGTCTTCATTGGCTGGTCAGAGTGGGCGCTAGAGGTATGGCACTTACAGAAATCTAGATAGATGGATAGGTAGCAGCTAGCAGCATATTTCTTAACAGTTTCACAGTAACATTTCTGTAAGAACTCACCACTCAAAGCATATGTTACCTCGCTTGTGACGGTGAAACCGATTCCACGTCTTTCAAACCTCCCAGCCTCTCACGTTAATATTGCCCTTCATCGACCTATATGGGGTGTTACCACCGGGAATAGGGTTGCCAGCTCGCTAAAGCCTAAAAATTATGAGAAAGTCATTATTATGTTGATTACGAATTCAGTTTTAAACTAAACTGATTAGTAGCAGCTAAGTTTTAAAAAACAGAGACCAATCAGTATTTTCTATTTCAAGCAAAAAGACACATCCCAGAAAATAAATTATTTGTCAAACAAGAAAATGTTCATATTACTTATGGAAAAAACGTTCTGTAATATATTTATGAAAAACCATCCAACTTTCAACTTCTCACATCATTTTTTTTGTGTAATGACGATGGTAAACCAGCATGCAGTTCACATTGATGTCAAGTGATGACTGCAGCCAATAGATACCCACACAATGACCAGAGGTCAAAATGCAGATGCGTTACCACTCCTGCGGCCTAAGGTGTTATGCCTCTGTGTCGGAAATTACAGGGCCGTACATTACCACCTAACCGGCACCCGATAGTGCTGAACACTACCATTTAGCGGCAAGTATATTAAGTAATGCGGTGGCGCCTACGCCCGCGAGCTCCGTCACTGGAGCTCTACCACCAGTAAAACAACAGGCGGATATAAGTTGCGTTTTACGGTATTTTACAAGACAAATTAATTTTATTTGCCTCACAGAAATATTTAGTAAATACTACCAGTATTATTTGCGATGATGTGTACCTATATCTACTCGTATTTGCGATGATTCTTCACAAATATATTAGCGTGTCGTGCATATTTACGTGGCTTTGCATCGGAAATCACCAGATTGAGTGATGGTAGAGTCATTTCTAGAAAACTGTTTTAACTTCTTGTTTTATCACTCTGGGAGAGTAGAACAGTTACATACCTAACGTTGTAAAAAATTGCTTTTATTATGTAATAAAAGTGGCAAACAAGCGTGCAGTTCACATTGATGTTAAGTGATGTCTGCAGCCCATAGACACCCACACAATGACCAGTGGTCAAAATGCAGACTCCTGAGGCATTAGGTGTAATGCCTCTGTGCCGGAAATTACTGAGCCGTACTAATCTAAATGTCTGTAAATGCTTATCTCGACAATATTATAACAATTTTTAGAGTGTAAAGATTTAATAATAATTTTAATTAGCCTTATAACATTTTGTTATATTTTATACAATCACTAACAACTTATCGCCGTATTTTTTTACAATTAGTTATAAAAACGTTAGAAAACAAATGACATGCAACATTCTCTAACGTTATACCTATGATTGCTGTGTGGAAGCTTTGTGTTTAATGAAACTAAGAACCCATCTATAAATGTCTGAAGTGATAGGGTCGATTAAAGAATACGTAGGCACAACGATTCTTTAGTTTGCCACTCTACCTCTTCACTCTTTTATGTAGAGATGTCCCTGTAAGTACTTCAGTAAACAAATACAGCCGATTACTATTATAATAATGTGTAAGATCCTCATTTGTTTGACAATAAAATAAAAAAGATCTTAAATTCTATTCGTTAACCGTATAAATCTGTAGTTTGCTGAGCGAATCACAAGTTTATTTTCTCACATCACATTTGGATTTTATTATTACTTATAAATATTACATTTATTGCAATAGATATAATTTTTTCACGTCTTTTGTTTTTGTGAGTACTTAATCTATAACTTACTTTTTTCGCATTGTTTTAATTTAATACAAGGTTTAATTTGTAAGCGACTCATTTTTGTAAATGATTGTTTTTATATCTTCATAAATTATCGTTTTATGTCTGCTTTACATATAGTTACCTATAGTTTATAACACGTTTTACAATAATATTGGTTGAGTTACACTATTAATGGTCTATTATAATATATATATGGTATATAATAACATACGTAAATTTCTTAACAAAATATAGTAGACAGATTTAACGTGTCTCAATACAAGTTGTTATAAGTTTTCCTCGAATTTCGGTGTTTCCTTAAGATTCTAGTTTGATAAGTTGATAGTAAAATGATGACTAATTTAACCACATGCTATAGGTAGTAGGTAGGTAGGGTACCTATGTAGGACCATAATGAAGAAGGTACGAGTATATCGAGTATATACGACTGTAGGTTTAAGTACCTACTTATCTAATATTATAAAAATGATAGATTTGATTTTTTGTTTGTTTGAATTGAATATGCTCCGAATCAACTGGACCGATTTACAAAAATGTTTTACCACTGCAATCCTACATTATCCCTGATAAATATAGGCTATATGACATTAATTGCACCCGTGCGAGATCGTGGCGAGCGACATGTATCCTTTAAAAATGTTAGCTACGCAAATTTATAAGATACGTAAGATACGATATTGTTTAAGTGAAAAAGTCGAATGAATACCTATCTAATCAGATCTGTAAAATCCAAGTTTACAAAATTTTGTTCGTTTGTAACATTAGGTAGGTATAGGTCGCGCCACGTAAAAAGAACGCTGGAAGAAAGTAGAAGGGATGTGTTCGCGCATCGGTACACTCGCGCACGAAAGTACTAGCCCTATTGGTTTATTTTTGATCTAGCTTTCGCTTGCGGTTTCGTGTATTGGTAGGCAGATTGAAAACTATATTACATAGAATAACATAAAATGAAATAAAAAACATGACGGGCAGCTTGACCGCCAGCGTTCTTTTTACCTGGCGCGACCTATACCTATAATAATATTTCCTCAACGGTTTACAACGCTATTAATATTGCCATATTACAAGAGAGCGTGTTGGCGGCATTTTTTAACTTGATTTATTATTATGGTCAATAATTCCCAGGTTAATTATTTCGACGTTACAAAATAGATATTTATAATTTAATTTATGTTGACTAAAACCATTTATGAGGTTCAAAATACACAAACCGGGTATCTGTTTGAGCTTGAATGGCTCTCGAGTTATAAGGTCAGTAACGGAAATATCGGTAAACTGACAGACATTTGACTTGTGGGAAAATAACTAAATCAGTGACGTAGAAAGGTATGCTCAAAACTAGTATTTAAGGAGAATTTGATAATCCTTCTTGTTTTGTCACCTTTTTTATCCATAGTGACTATGAGTCTAACTCTAAATAATAATCTGAGCATCACGTGTATTAAACGAATATGAACATGGTTTATGCTGAAGCCAAGTGTACCTACCTAGCTCTTAATATGGATTGTGGCGGATAAACAAGTCCTCGCATAATTCATTCGAACGATATACCACTACTATGCTGAAACATCTATATTGAACTACAGCAGATTGCTCTAAGAGAGCGATTACGTCTATCGAAACCTCTAAACATCAATCATTATCATAATTTCAGCCTTAAAACTTCCACTGTTGGACAAAAGCAAAAGCTTCACAGCAGGGTTTCTCAAACTTTCGGCTCTTACGGGTAACGGGTACGTGACCAGTGGAGTGCACGTTACGTGTTGAAAAGGATTTTTCCCCCCCAGACCCTCCCCAAAAAACCAATAAAATGTTATTTTAAGGAAAAATGGAAAGAAAAATTTGACTTCAGGCGAGACTCGAACTCGCGGCCTACTGGGAATCTAGTCCAGCCGCTCTTCCAATTGAGCTACTGAAGTCCTGCCCGATTTGTCAAATCTTTCCTTCACATTTATTGCCTAACTAGCATGGTTGGCAATAGATGGCGCTACTGCTACCATAAAGCAAGGCAATAAATGTGAAGGAAAGATTTGACAAATCGGGCAGGACTTCAGTAGCTCAATTGGAAGAGCGGCTGGACTAGATTCCCAGTAGGCCGCGAGTTCGAGTCTCGCCTGAAGTCAAATTTTTCTTTCCATTTTTCTTTAAAATAAAATATATTTCACAAGCATGTGTTATTGCGAAATAATATAAAAACAACCAATAAAATTGACTGGTGAAGAAAAAGTGTTTTGATTTCAATAAAATGTGACAAATAAAGTGGCATAAGAAATATATTCTTACTACTATTACAAAAGGTCCTAATGAATAGGAATTAAAAATATGTATTTGTAGATAAATAAGTGTACAGATAATAAATAAACAGGTACCTTGATATTAAGATTATAAATGTGGACTTTTTAAATTAACATTACCGTTTTAGAGCATCGGGGTTACATCCGGGTTGAAACGAATTGGTATTCGTTTATTAAGAGAACCCAATTTGCGATACAGGTTTTTGCATCAAATTCTCTGATTTGAATATGAATTTGTTCATAAATTTTATGTGGTTAAGAACGTGATCGATGGGCTGCTGCACGTGCTTTATCTTAGTTTAATATATTATTCTCTTTGTTAAATTAATAGTCTTGTTACCATACACTAGATCGAATCGCAACAACTGTGTCAGATCGTTAGATATTAAAACGACCAACGACTTTATGTACCCACCCTACTTATAGTAAAATACATTATCTAATAATGGTATTTACTAAAAGGGCGTTCTTGATTTTTTTTATGTAATGAAAATGCAAATAAACGTATAACGATCGATAGTCGATATTTCATTATACGATACGTACAGTATCCAACAACAAATATTGCTCATCGACCGTAGGAATGAGTTTCGGCTCATTTCGGATCTATGGATCGTTATCTCTTTCGCATACACCCTACGTGACTTTTTTGGCCCTTTTTATCTAGTTTTGACCAATAGCGGATTATCTGTGCTTTCGTAGACCCGAGACGTAGGCAGTGTGCAGCAGAGATAACGCTCTACGAAGTCGAAATTAGCCGATTATCTCTTTCGTCGGAAGCGCGCATGGCCCAGTGGCTGGTGTAGATCGGAAGCATAGAGCAACACCGGAGGGGAGTAGCCATATGCAGGCTTTCCCTTCTGTCAAAGTACAAGCCCAAATGGGGCCCTATACCTGTCGCCTAAATGTTTAAATGTGTGTGTAAAATTGTGTCTGTATTTTGTTAAAGTCAAGGTGTGAGTTTCGTAGTAATAGACTATTTTTGTAGTGTGCGTGTGTGTCGCACGCATTTGTGTGATGAGTGACCGCTAGTGGTACATTAAAATGCGCGTTTCCGTGCTTCGGAGGGCACGTTAAGCCGTCGGTCCCGGTTGCTATTGATAGATAGCAGTCGTTAAACCTTGTCGGAGCCCTTATAGGCGGTTTAAAACATCGGACAACGGGTTGGCCACTAACCCTTATCTCTACCAACCCGCATTGGAGCACCGTGGTGAAATATATATATATATATATATATATATATATATATATATATTCTCTTGACGCCAAAGCTGTTATAAGTGCATCAGAGAAAGTGTCAGAGAATATGTAATAATACCTACTACGTATTGAATGGACACTTCTACGTCCCGCCCGATTTCCCTGCCTCACCCAACTTCCTCCCCTCTTATGGGCGACGTTTGGTTTTCTCTTCGTGCTACGCACACAAGTGCGCGTGTAAATACACGTCACTCATTAATGTATGTGTAATAAAGACCAAATTAAGGGTTTGTATGGAATTTTGGCTAAGTGTCCGCGGTGTGCCTATGTGTCGGAAATACCCGGACCGGAACATTATAGCGCTAAACACTTATTATTATTTAGCGGCAAACAGATTAAATAATGCTTTGGTGTCAGGTGCCTACGCTCTTGATGTTAGTCACAGGTGGAGCTCTACCACTAATATAATAGTTCAACTTTTTACTTTATTGTACATATACCTGTTATAACAAACTACGCACACATTTAATAAACACACATAAACAGATACATGTAGTAATACGTACCTACCTATACGAGTATGTACATAAGTACTTATCTCCCTTTATACCTTGACGAATTTAAACATTCAATCATCATGTTTGATCTACCTATTTCGTAACATCTGATGAGATATTGCGCGCAGAATTAAAAGCTATGATGAAAAGGTACCTATAAGATATACTCGTATTATAAGTGGCATGGAAGGTAAGTTACTTTTGTAAGAATGTTGAAAGAGGAATACAAAATAATATGCATAATATGAAAAAGGTGAAGAAGAAGAAGATGTTTTGTTATTCCTTTCTTATTTCTATAATAATATATTTTTAATGTGAAAAGGCTTGACGCTTGATATTTTTAAAATTTTACTTCGTGCGGCAATGGCTTCAACATTTATTGTGTCTATGACGAAACAAACCGAACGCAAACTTAGAACGGCAACACACGACCCGATAATCAGACGTGATATCGAGGCAGTGGTCGGGAGGACCCCAGGTCGTACCCTAAATCGCCTCGTGTGTAGGCAAATCGTAACCAGAAAGAATTGTATCGCTTTCGGCGAGCTCATGATTTAGGGACGATCATCCCCACCACAACTGTCCCGATATTGCGTCTTATCACAGGGTCGTATGTTGCCGTTTTAAGTTTGCTTACACTGATGATGGGATTCGCTCACGGTTCGCTTGATGTTTTTTTTAATTTTAGTAATGCAATGGCTTTAACATTTATTGTATAGCAGAACGACGTTTGCCGGCGGGTCAGCTAGCTGACGGACACACCTCATAGAGTGTGACCAAGATTTTACGAACTCCTGGTGTTTTTATCCATACTGGATTGTATGTCATCTATTACTAAGTTAATCCTGATAAACTGGATTTCAGTCGTGATGGGATACCGTATGGACACAAAGCTTTTCATATCTATCAAATGTACGTAGTACCTACTCACGAAAATCTTCGGGGAAATATTTGCATAAGATAACGCTGATAAATTATTTGAATATTATTTTTAAGTTTTTAGTTACTTTAAAATGCGAACTAAGTTTGAGAATGAATGTAGTTTTAAGAAGGTAAATATAATGTACCTATACCGGCAAAGCCGGTGCTGTAATGCTATTTGTGAATTAATTATGGTCACATGTAAATATTTAGATTCACGGAAGATGAGGAGAGTCATGGACGACAAAAAACAGATTGTCGTCAGTCGTCAGTCGTTCATACGTAGTTGCAGAGTAAACGAACTAGGTGAATTAAGTATTTTGTAACGTTCCAAGGGTTCCGCACATCAAAAGGAAAAAAAACCGAATTCGTATAGGATCACCTGGGCCTTTATCTGCCTATCCGTCTGTCACAGCCACAGACCAATCAGCCTTCCTTCCTTTGGTTCCATAGTCGATGGTCACAAATAAACAGCAAAACTGGCGGGTTAATCGAGTTGAAATTTTGCTAAATATATTACCTAGTAGGTATGTAAATCAGTGACTCAAACATAGACGTGCAACGTGAATAAATAAATATTAAAAAATGGCAGTCAAATAAGTTTGTGTTGTGTTAATTGTGGTTTTTACTATTTACCTTCAATTTCTTCAAATTTTCTCACCTTTTAAACCTTCCCTGGACTTCCATAAATATCATATTTTTGTATATATATCTATATACTCGTATATAAAAATCTATTGCTGTTCGTTAGTCTCGCTAAAACTCTAGAACGGCTGGACCGATTTGGCAAATTTTGGTTTTGAATGATTTTTGGTAGTCCACGGAAGGTTTAATGAAGAAATTGAAGGGAAATAGTAAAAACCACAATTTCATTTTCCCATACAAATAGTCCGTCCGTATCTATCAAACATTTGACACATTCTTTCATTCTTAGGCAATACGAAGTTTGCCGGGTCAGCTAGTACATATAGATATATAGATTACCGACTGTACTTTGCTCAGTGACTACTGAGATAACTTACGATACGTCCTTTTTCACAGATGTACCTATTTACTAAGAAAAATAATTACAAAATTAATTAAATGTTACAAAAATAGGGTTAATGTGAACGTTAATATTGTTGCTTGAATGCGGATGCGAAAAAACCCTGACTACATTTAAGTATGTGTGTGTTATACAAGCCGAATGAATACAGGATACAGTCTCGGTAGCCTAGTGGTAGGAGATCACTACCTTCTACTACGCTGAGGCGGAAATCGAACCCGGGAGGTTCGATTTCCGCTACGGGGGATATAGAGATAACGGTGTAGAATCCTTTATCTCTGATTCTATTGGGATTTTTCCATTTTCTGGAAGTTTCCCAGTACCTCGAAGTCTGGTAATGTGCCCGGAGATGTCAATAGGCTCGCCACCTGTTTACATGAGTCAAAACGTAACCGGCGAATCGTGGGTGTTTGCATGTAGGTATGAATGAATGCATGCATTTACCTCTGCCAACCTCTTCAGGGATTACAGGCGTGAAGTTACGTATATATTAATACTTATTCAGTTAATTACATTTTGCGTATTAATAGCGAAAAACTTTTAACATGTAGCTATCTAGACGCACTTTAAAATTCGAAGTAATTAGCTACTGTTGAGGTGATTGAATAGGTACATTGGGACTCTCTCATATTTTTTTCCGATCGGGCCAAATGAAGTACCTTTATCCAGAGAATATGTAATAATACTCATCATCATCATTTCAGCCGAAAGACGTCCACTGCTGAACAAAGGCCTCCCCCAAAGAATCATACAAAGAACGGTCCTAGGCCGCCCTCATCCAGCGATTGCCCGCGACCTTCACCAGATCGTCGGTCCACCTCGTGGGGGCCTGCATAGGCTTCATCTTCCGGTACGCGGTCGCTACTCCAGAACTCTTCTGCCCCAACGGCCGTAATAATACTACGTACTATAATATACATATGTATAACAAAAACGAATATATTTTATTAGCTTTTTCGAGAAGTTTCCCTTTTATGTTATCAAAGTGGCAAACGACATAATCTATACTACGTATATTAAGACAGTAAACATCCAGTGATTGTAGGTACATTCAATATTTTCCAAAAAACTGATAGGAGGCGATTAAAAGAGAGTAAGAGAAAGCAAAAACAATTTTTGGAATTTTCGTCTGTCTGTCGGTCTGTCTGTCTGTGTGTCTGCCTAGTACGTTATAACTATAGATACCACTTCGAATCTACTCAACGGATTTGAACGCGGTTTTCACAGGTGGATTACATATAATAAGGAGCGTTGTCAAACCTGGTAAAGGAAAAAGAAGTTATGGTAAATTAAAATTTACTTCAAGCATTGCTTCATAACATTTAAACAGAGTCGAATGCGGTTTACATTGACGTTATAGGCGTTTGTGGTGTTGATGTCATTGGTGGTGGTGTTGGTGGCTTTGGTGGAGTTGGTAGCATTGGTGGCGTTAGTCTAATATCGTGTACAGAGAAGTATTAATGTACCTATACCAGATTTTTTAAGCTATCCGTAAGTGTTTTCGTATGATCCAAAATTAATCAATACTTATATTTAAAAAATGCTGCCCATAATCACTATTCCACGAGAACGAAGTCACGGGCACAGCTAGTGATGTAATATAACTACCCTACTAGTTCCGTCCCTGATACCTACTTGGTAGAGCAGCAGGAACAGAACAGTATAAGGATTACCTTCTCAAAACTTTAATGTGTTGATAAGCACTCGATGTAGAAAGTAGTTCTGCAAGACTGGACTGTGCGTTTAGTGAGGAAGTATCTCAATATTTTTTACTACTGATACCTTGGGTATCTCACAACCGATCTGCCGACCATCAATTAACACTTAATTACGTAAAAATGTAAGTAGGTATTATATTTATAAAAATCAAAGGAAACATTTTTTTGTAGACATAAACTTCCATACGGAAAAATATACGCTGAATAAAATAATATTTATATCTTAAGTACCTATGCAATTCTATTTGCTTCTTGTAATTAAATAGTTTTACAGAATATTAATTGCTAGCGGTTGAATAAGCTACTTTTATACTAGCTGGGCCCACTACTTTGTCCGGGTAGACACTGAACAATCATAAATTCTCAAGCGAACGAAGTGGCGGTCACAGCTAAAATAGAGTTGTTCTTGAACCCGGGGTAGTACTTACACACAGTACAGTTTTTGACACAAGTGTTTCACGGCTTCCTAAATGCACTGCTTTTGTAACTATACCATCGCTTTATTTTTTATTTTTTATACCACTCCCGGCTCCCGGCGATCGACGCGCCACCACACAATTGCGTTATAATTCTTCGATTGCATATCTAAAATATAAGTAGATAAAAAACATCTTATTAGATATCATAATAATATTATGATATTTAATAAGATGTTTTTTATCTACTTATATTTTATTTACTTTGGTATTAATCTATTTATTATTGTTTGTACCTACTAGTATGTATTACATTTATCGTTTTATTAAGTATATTATTTTAATGGCTTATTATCTGTTTTATATCCGTATGTATGTACCTTGTATAAGTATTAGTACAATTATCCTTTATTATAAATTTGACATTCGTGGTTCACCACTCACTAAGGGTCCTGTTGAAAACCAGCGTCAGGTACCTTTTATATGAAGGTACCTGACATTTGCTGAACAGGACACCTTTTTGGCAGCCGTGAGACACATATTACGTGTATAGGTATGTATTAATTTTTAGAAAATGTGTTGTCTTTGCTCTGTTACCTGTTACGTTTTATGTCTGTTTTATGTGTCTCGCTGTGTGTCAAATAAATGTTTCTTATTGATTATTGCCCTTGCCTTACATACCAATTTATAATGCTTATTTATTCGATTAGATTAGATTATATCATATTAGATTAGATAAGAAAAGATTAGATAAGATTGAATAAGATTAGATTATATTATAAGATTAGATAAGATAAAATTAGATAGGATAAGATAAGATTGGATTAGATTAAATTAAATTAAAAGTTTGCTAGTAATAGTCGACCAAAAATGTAATTCTCGATTTTTTTAACGACTTCATAGAAAATATTTATGTATTTTTTTATTACATTAGACAAACCTAAAAACAACGGAACCCTAAACTGCGCGTGGTCCGACACGCACTTGACCGGGTATATTAAATCAATTCAAATCAAATAAAACCTAATGAGATTTGATTACATTAGATTAGATTAGATAAGATGAGATGATATTAAATCAGATAAGTCGAGACGAGATAAGATGAGATTTGATAAGACGTGATAAGATTTGATAAGATGAGATGAGATTTGATAAGATGAGAAGAGGTTTGATAAGACGAGATTTGATTGGATACTATAACCTTATTTTAGATCTGTTAAATTAAAATGAATTAGATTAAATAAAATCAGATTAGATTACATTACATTTTTATGATTAGATGAGATAAGATAATAATCAAGACAAGATTAGATAAGACTGAAATAAGATTAAATTAAACTAGATTGAATTAAATTTTGATGATTAGATGAGATTAAATTCAAAAAGATTAGATGAGCTCAGATTTGATTTGACGAGATAAGGATGAGCTCAGATTTAATTATACGAGATGATTAAGACGTGATAAGTTTGGATGACACGAGTTTAGACGTAATGAGCTTAGACGAGATGAGTTTAGACGAGATTAGTTTAGTCCAGATGTTTAGATTAGTTTGGATGAGATGGGATAAGATAAGATTGGATATGATTGGATAAGATAAGGAATAAGTACAAAGATTAGATAAGATTAGATTAGATAAGATTAAATTAGAAAATATTAAATTATATAAGACTAAATTAGTTAAGATTAAATTAGATAAGGCGAGATTATATTCGATTCCATAAAATATATTTAGATTAGATGAGATGATATGAGATAAGATTAGACACGGTAATACTTAATAAGATTAGATAATTTTATTCATAAAAAAGGTCGTGCATCAAAAAAGTTCACATCGCCGTCGTACTGGGGCAAAGTTCCCAGAAGGCTGGCAGAATTGCCACGTTGAATGGCAATGACTTATTCTCTGACCGAAATATTGGCCAGCCCTCACGTCACACGTCCAGGTCACGTGAAGTGTCGACCAATCGCTTCGCAATGTCGCCAAATGCAATCCGAGCATTAGGACTGGGAAATAGGTAATCTGGAAGACTACTTGTGGCGCTTTAGGGTCTCCGTTGATGCAGCAGCAGTGCCGGCAGAGCACGCCGTGCCTGGGAGATGGTTAGGTACTAGGGTGTCAACGCATGTTGCGTCCCACACCAAAGGCCTGCCCAGCTTCCAAGGCTGTGACTGATCAGATTAGTTAAGACGAGATTAGTTTAGATGAGATAAGTTTCGATGAAATAACTTTAGATGAGATGGGATAAGATAAGATTGGATTTGATTGGATTAGATCAGATTAAAGTAGATAAAGTAAGTTCATATCATATACTATTATAATATCAGTTTCTATATCAGTCGTCATTGATTACTAAGCCGTCAAATTTATGAAGACATATAATTATGTTTATATAAGTATGTATATATTACATATATATATATATATATATATATATATATAATATATATGTATATATACACATACTTATAGAAAGAATGTCGAATGAGCGAATGACTAAACAGATATACAATGCGAATGTGGATGGTTGCAGAGGCCCAGGAAGACCAAGACTAACCTACCATGACCAAATAGGTCGAGCTCTGTCTGATGGTGGGATCAAAAGTCTTAGGAATCGGCGTGCATGTATGAAGAGAATGATGAAGGTGGACGAGGCACGAGAGGTTTGTCAGGATCGGGATATCTGGCGCTCTACACTCTCTGCCTACCCCGTTAGGGACCTGGCGTGAAGATACATACATACATATATATAATATATTTATGTACCTACTTTATATACCTCTATATATAATATATTTATTTATAATATGAGTATATTGTTATGACTTTTAATTTTTGTATCTAAAATTTTCTTTCTTTCGTATTGCGCCACCAATGTTCGTTTTCCACACAACCTTATGGTTGACTGGTATAGAATGCTTCCTAGTATTAAGTCCGCCTCATGTACGCTCAATGTGCACGAAAGTTTAAATAAATAAACGTAACTTCACGCCTGTAATCCCCGAAGGTGTAGGCAGAGGTAAATGCATGCATTCAAGCATACATGCAAACACCCACGATTCGCCGGTTACGTTTAAGCCCATGTAACAGGTGGCGAGCCTGTTGACATCTCCGGGCACATTACCAAACTTCGAGGTAATGGGAAAAGTCCAGAAAATGGAAAAAGCCCAATAGAACCAGAGATAAAGTACTTTACACCATTATCTCTGATAACCCCCTACCCGGGAATCGAACCCAGGACCTCAGCGTAGTAGTAGTGGCCTGCTACCACTAAGCTACCGAGGCAGTTAAAAAAATTAATAAATAAATAATACTATTATAATTTAGATAAGATGAAATGAGATTAGATAAGATTGGATAAGCAAGGATTAGATGGTATGAAATAAAATTAAACCATATAAAATTAAATCAGATGAGAATTAGATTTGATGATAAGACGATAAGATAAGATGGTTTTTATATTATTACTAGCTGACTCGGCAAACTTTGTATTGCCTGAGAATGAAATAATGTGTCAAAGGTTTGACACTTTTGACAGATACGGACTATTTGTATGGGAAAATAAAGTTGTAGTTTTTACTATTTCTCTTCAATTTCTTCATATTTTCTTACCTTTTAAACCTACCCTGGACTTCCAAAAATCATTCAAAACCAAAATTAGCCGAATCGGTCCAGCCGTTCTCGAGTTTTAGCGAGACTAATATTTTTATATATATAGATAAATATCACAGCAATACAATATTCGAAATTTTGAAATTGAAGTTTGCAAAGTTTGCTCAGCTGTCAGTTGCGTTTTGATAAACCATGTTTAACAAATGAACCGCTGACTTATATTTTGATTGAGCTGTTTTGTTATTCCATGTCAGTGGCGTTTTGTTATACCACGTTTTATGTCACATCATACGGAAACGTTGGGTCGGGAATGGGTTAAAAAGTATCTTATGTCCTTCTCCCAGTTCTTAGCTACGTCTTTACCAATTTTCAGCCATATCGGTTCAGCCGTTCTGGAGTTATAAATAGTGTAACTAACACGACTTTCTTTTATATATATAGATTTCGCATTAACACATGCTTGTGAAATATATTTTATTTAAAGAAAAATGGAAAGAAATTTGACTTCAGGCGAGACTCGAACTCGCGACCTACTGGGAATCTAGTCCAGCCGCTCTTCCAATTGAGCTACTGAAGCCCTGCCCGATTTGTCAAATCTTTCCTTCACATCTATTGCATTGCTTTATGGTAGCAGCAGCGCCATCTATTACCAACTAGACTAGACTAGATTCCCAGTAGGTCGCGAGTTCAAGTCTCGCCTGAAGTCAAATTTTTCTTTCCATTTTTCTTTAAATAAAATATAAGATAAGATGATATGAAATTAAATTAAACTTTATAAAATTAAATCAGATGAGATTAAATTTTGATGATAAGACGATAAGATAAGATTTTGAATTAGATAAGATTAATGAGATAAGATGAGATTGGATAAGATTAGATTATGAAATTGGATTATATTTTGATGATGAGGTGATAAGATAAGACAATATTAGATTAGATATGATTGGATGAGATTTTAAATTATATAAGATTGATAGACGGGATGAGATTGGATAAGATTAGATTAAGTGAGATTAGATTAGGCAAGATGGCATAAAATGAGATAAGATAAGAGCGAGAGATTGTGGGGACTGGTTTGTTGTGATTTGCGGGTGTTAAACTCTATCACGATATTAAGCTGTTGATGGGTATTTGCGTATGTGTTTATATGCAAATATTCATATGCCATGGACGTTCACATTATCTTTCTTCTATTAAATAATATTTTTATTATATCTTAGGTTTTGACAAAATAGCAGCACGCTGAGTTTATTGGGTAGCGGAGTTCTTCTCAGTAGTGCCTGCACTTGGAACTCTGCTAAGTGAATGACTATGATTATGACGAACAGATTTATCTTTTTCTTCTATCAAGGAATTGAAAAATTTGATGATTCACGTATTGGTCAAATATTATTATTAAATTGGTATTTATTAATACCTATTGGATTATTATTATAAGTCATTCTCTCTAGGTAGATTATAACCCGACAATGCAAAAGTGTCCTTGTAGACCAATATGAAATAAATGATTTGAATTTTGATGAGATTAGTTTAGATGAGATTTGTTTAGTTGAGATTTTTAGATGAGGTTAGTTTGGATGAGGTTAGGTTAGATGAGATAAGATAAGATTGCATAGGATTCGATGAGGTTAGTTTAAATGAGATAAGATTGGATAGGGTTAGATTGTATTTGATAATAAGATGATAAGACAATATTAGATTAGATTAGATAAAATTAAACTAGATTGAATTTAATTTTGATGTTTAGATGAGCTCAGATGAGATGAGATTAAATTAGATAAGATTGGATTGTTATCCATTATCTGATATTTCAGATTTAGTAAGATATCTCATCCTCTGATTTCTATCTCATTTATTTCCATTTTGCCTACACAAAATGGAATTATATATGGGATATAGCTTGAAATGTGGTAAGGCTGCGGGTATTGATCAGGTTTCTGCCGAAATGATCAAATATGGTGGTGTTGCCCTTTGGAATTCTTTCTGGGTGTTGTGCAACATTTGCTTTAGATCCGGAAGAATCCCAAAGGATTGGCAGTGTGCGTCATCGAGCCTTTGTATTAAGCCAAGGGTTCACATATGGACAGGAAAAGAGATGTTGCAAAATTGTATGGACCTCCGGCCATGTATTGTACACAATATCATTAACAGGCAAAATCAATATAAAAACGTTTTTTACTGCATATATTCACTTATTTAGCTTTGTTTGCCCTTACAAAACATTATTTGCAGTTAGAATTACAACTCAAAACCAACATGGCGAATATGGCGGGCATTAGGACATTTTCATTTTTTAAATTGTTTTTTGATTATATAAAAGTTATTATTATAGTACTTGGATAAAAAAGTAATATTTTCTAAATACTATCGAAATCAATTTTATGTGTGTGTAATACTATACCAATCGATTTCTAATGGCTGTATCGCCGCCATGTTGAACATGGTTGAAAATGATAAAATCGTTTGAATTAAATGTGATTGTAACTCTAAAATATATTCATGAATAAATTAATTGTATTTTTTTCGGATTCTTCTTTTATTTACCCATTTTTTGAGGGCATGTACGAACCAGAGCCGAGCTCGCAACATCTCCTTTATTGACATCGTGTAAAGGCTAGTTGCTTTTTACATTTGACTAAAAGTAATCGAATCATGGGTGGTTGAATGTATGCACTTATCTCAGCCTACCCCTCGGAGAAAACAGGCGAGAAGTTCCTATTACAGCATTATAATATTGTTATTCGGGCTTAAATTATTTACTATCCACTGGCTCTAGCAAACTCCCACGAATTATGTAGGTTTTATTTTATCGCTTGCCGTTGGTTCGCTGGTTTAAATCACGATCAAGTTGAGGAAGTCCAATGAACTGAACTCAAAACTTTACAGTTAGCTACTACTAAAAACAAAATCCAGTTAGTTAATTAATAACTAGATGTGCCCGCGACTTCGCCCGCGTGAGAATTTATGATTGTTCAGTATCTTCACGGACGAAGTCGTGGGCGAAGCTAGTATAAAAGTAGCCTATTACTCCTCATTACATCTATTCGGTATATGTACCGTGCATACATACTTATGCACTTAGTAAAAAGCGGTTATTTTTATATTTCAGACAGACACTCCAATTTTATTTATTTGTATAGATATGTACCTTACTTAGGTATCGAAAAAATGGTGATAAATAAAGCTAATGATAGGTTGATAGGACGAAAATAAACTGACCTACGAATTTGCCTCCATATAAAGCAGGTAGTTATTACTACCTATTGTAGTATACGGATGGTAGTTATTGTGTCTTGTTAAACTTGTAACTGTTTCAATAACTGTCTAATTATTCCAAAATTATTATTAACCATTTTCTTTTAAATTCTGTATTGATTTATTTTGCAGTACCTATAAGTACCTACCTATGTCTTCATTTAATACATATTAATATGAACTGTATATTTTCGTATAAAGCAGGTAGGTATGATAGATTATCGTCTCTGCTAAAAAAATTAACCAAGTTTGCTATTCATAACGTAGGTACCTACAATATATTTTATACTAGTGTTGGTTGAAGTGAAATGGAATGAACATTTAATATGACCTCTACTGGTTTTGCTGTGACTGTGAGGGTCTACAAAATAAGCATACCTAATACTATTGCAAATGATTGGCTTATTGGGAAATACGTAAATGTGGTCGCTTACCAGCCATGTCCTTGGTCAACGTTATTATATGTTAGACAACATGCAACCTCTTTGGGCCCCGATGTAGCTAACTGATCCTTTAATTACAATTGGGTAACACACACATACAAAAATGGAGCCTTGTACATGTTAATTTAGCCCCTTCGTTAGCGATAGCTATTTAGGACGCATTTCACCGTTTGCTCTGAGAACTGAGTTTAATAAATCGCGTTTTAGCTTAAAATTTGCGTTCAATTTTAATCTTATTACCTACAAACAATTTTCATCTTTGAAATCCAAATTATGTTAGTGAATTGGTTTAAGAACGTAAAACGCGTCTTATTACGGCGCGGCGGTGAAATATTTCTACTGTAAGGTACCGTAGGATGATAGGTATGTAGTAGGTAGGTATATCATCCTATGGTAACAGTAGAAGTTATACGACAACTTACGTTTTGATAATAGAGGTGGTAACTTTTAATAAGATACAATCAACTTGTATTGTTAACAAACGTAAAAACAAAACGTAAACGTAAATACCAACCTAATATTATAAAAAAATAACAATAGGTATCGTAGATACCTACCACAGATATATATTATTCGGAGTTAATTGAAATGAGATATAAATACATTAAGTTGAATCATAATTAAAACATGAAGAGATTAAACAACACAATGAGATTAAATTCCATAGTCTGAATCAAATATTTTAAGTACCTACCTATTATTTTTGTTTTGAATGAATTTACTCTGCGTTACTTGAAAAGCGTTAAATTTTGTGAAGATGCCTATGTATAGGTACCTACCTACAAAGGCATGTAAAAGCAGTGTGTAGTGTGCATAGTTTGGAAAAGCATTAGATGTGTCGGGCAGTGTCGGCGATCAAGCTACAGTAATGGAGGTGTTTGTTTCGTGTATTTTTCGTGTGATCGTATTGTCGTTCTTACTAGCAGGATCAGGCGTTGAAATGATAACTTAACGAAGCTGGTATAAAAAACGTATAATTCCCTTTTTTAGAAATTACATTACAAAAAACGAGTACATATATCGTAGGGTTTATAACGAGAGCGATTAATGTGCACTTTTGAAATTTGTATAGCCGCGGTAACAGGATTTATCATTTATCAATGTATTTGATTACAAGGCATCGACGATATACTCGTACCTAACTTACAAGGAGTAGGTACGAACCCCAATGTCTGTTTTAGCAATTTCTTCGTATCGCCATCAATTGTCGCTTTGTACTTACTTAATAAAAAATAAAATAAAATATGCTGACACTCACAGCCCCACACTAGGTAGGTCTATACCTGTGTCGTGGATGCCGTTGTACACACACAAACACCCTGACCCGAAACAATTAGGTACCTACCTATCTGTAGATCATACAAACATTTGTCCTGCTGCGTGTATCGAACCCCGGTCGTCAAATTTCGATCTATCGAAGATATTATGTACGGTCGGTTACGTCGGTGCCATTTGTGCGAAGATTAAGTCCCTTAATCATAAACGTATTTTAACTGAAGTGTTGCTGATCTCTCTTTTATCTTTTATATCGTATAGTAGTGTAACACATAAGGCGGCCAACTTTCAGAAAATAGCCTGCGGGACTTTTTTTGGATAGATAGGGTATGGTGAATGCGAAGTATGAAGTTTTGTTAGTAGGTATACCTACGTACCAAAATTACATAGAAATACAAAACTTACATACTGAAGTCATTATTTTTAAAATAGTACTTATTTATCACTAGAGTGACACTTTTTTCAATTTTTATTTGCTTGTTCCATGGTTACATTATAAGGTCTTACTTTTTAAGAAGAATGCAAAATGGAACAAAGCGATCACATACACACACACGCAAACAGTTTTCAGTTGAATTCACACAATGCGTGTTGATGATATGCGTAGGTATACATATAGATGCTCCGCTGTTGTTTGCATGTTTGCATTGTTGTGTGTGTTACTGTGTGGTTATGTCACAGAAAAAACAAATTTCAAATCAAATTCAAATTTCATATCGAATGCGGGACACGCGGGACGCATCCAACGTTTTGCGGGACTATTTTATTAATATTTTGCAAAGCGGGATTACATCCAGCATTACGGGACGGTCCCGCAGAATCCGGGACTGTTGGCCGCCTTAGTAACACACGACGGGATTCTGTCGGGGGTCGTGTGTTACGTACCTACAAGAAGCTGCGTTGTGTCGTCGATGCGTATTTGTAAACTCTTTGCGTACAACTATTACGAAATTGACCAATCAACTGACAAAGACTAAGGTTCGGTTGCACCAAAATATTTGATAAAGTTATTGACTATGTAAAATTCTACATCATTCTCTAACTTTAACGAATTAGCATGTTATAGCTAAAGCGTGTCGAATGTACATTTATGAATAAGGGGGTAATTTGCAATGTTTTTGGATGTACATACCCTGCTTGACCTTACTGCATGTATACACGATAACAACACGACAGAAAAGAAACAGTACGTAGGTATGTACCCGGACCCGGATATGGCAGACATAATGATCAGATATTCAATGTAAATCAATAGCTATTAAATAGAATTTTAATCTCGGCTAAAAACTCATCGTTTCGTCAGCAAAGATTGCCCTTGGAAATTTTCTACCTCTATAATAACCGTTTATGATGAACCACGTCATTACATTTATCCGATGCTGACGTTACTGAACCCAATTAAGCGTAGTTACGAACAAAGTGGAAAATATTTACCTGTTCTTAATATTATTTTTAGTTTTTGTAATCTATTATCACATTTTCTTACAAGTTCAGTGTTCCGGCTCGAGAGGAGGCAGATAGATAGAGTACAGTGCAGGGTTGTCCTATTTGTTGTTTATCGTACCTACCTACTGAAAATTGCGTATTTTAAGTTATCAGAATAAGAACCGTTGTAGGTATACCGTAAAATAACACAAATTTTTATTATTGGCAAGATTTGATTAACATTTTTCAGTATTATGTATGTATACCTCAGTTTAATGAATTTATTTCTCAAAAGAATTACATATAATTCACTTACAGAGAAACATTAAATTATATCTAAAAGTATAAGTAAGATTTGCATTTAGCGTACAGAGTTACGGAATTTAGTACCTACAAGCTTTTTTTAGGTAAGGAAGGTGACAAACAAGCATGCAGCACACATTGATGTTAAGTGATGACTGCAGCCTATATACATACACACAAAAACCAGTGGTCAAAATGCAGATGTGTTGCCACCCTTGAGACCTAAGCTGTCAGCCTGTCATGTCTCTGTGATCGTTTTGTTATTACGGGGCCATACAACTTAAAACCTACGTATTTTCTTAAAGATTTTGGTTTGTGGCTATTTTAACGGAACCCACTCTATCAAAAGGGGACCCTTCAGATAAAGGATATTTTCGAAGTCAAATCTAAGTCAACAAGAATATAATATTGTGTGCAATGGTAGTAACCTTAAGTTCTATAATAGAGGTGAGAATAAAGTTAGAAATGTGATAAGATTAAAAAATATAACTCCGAAGAGTAAATTACTGAATACACAATATAATATTGGGGGGAAAGTTAAGGAGCCCCAGACCATCGCCCCTCAGTGTGAGTACCAAGCCAGGAATCTATACTCTCCAGACGAGCTTGGAGTATATTTGGTAAATGAGCGTATAAATAACGCATATATAATGACCATACTATGATGGAATCACATTTATTATCTGTCATTTATATTCTGTTGTATTATTAACTGTTGTAAAACAACAGATATAAAGGCAAAGCCTCAAATTGTAGATGGTGTATAAAGACAAAGTCTTAATAAGCTGACATAGTCAGTAAGTTGTAGTAGACTGTTGTAACCAACAGATTATGTGGCATAAGCCTCAAATTGTAGGTATTGTGTTAAGACACATATTTCAATGTTAATATAAGCCTTTAACAGGCAATCAGTAAAAATATACTCGTTTGAGTATTCCAGTGATAAAGCAAGTATGCATATTATCAATCGTTGTAGACACCGTTAGGCGTAGTAATTGTTGCAGTAGTAGATCATGATCATAATATGGCGAAGCCATTATGTTGTTATACCGTAAACATAGTTTACTCATTCTGACATAGTCAGTAAATAAATATTTCAGGAAATGTCCTGTAATTATGGTTTAACCATATATGAGTTTAACCATATATGAGTGTTATGTCATTATATATTGTCAATAATTGACATCGCAAATAAATGCGATTATGCAGTTTCCATAAAGTATATACTTGTCGCTAAATGGTAGTGTTCAGCACTATCGTGTTCCGGTCAGGTGGTAATGTACGGCCCTGTAATTTCCGGCACAGAGGCATAACACCCTTAGGCCTCAGGAGTGGTAACGCATCTGCATTTTGACCTTGGTCTTTGTGTAGGTGTCTATAGGCTGCAGTCATCACTTAACATCAATGTGAACTGCATGCTTGTTTGCCACTACAATTACATAAAAAAAAAAAGTAGGTGCATAACACACAATAAATGTAACGGTTCCATGACCGATCATCGCAACAAGGCGGATAATGATCTGTTGATCATATTATAATATGAAGTAAATGTTGTGTTTGTTCTGAAGTAACACCTCTTCATCCAGATGGATATTATCTCCAACGTTAATGGAATCGACCTGTAAGATAATGTATAAGTCAAGGCAAAACCAGACCCAAGGTACATCACAGGTGAAATTACAGCACCACAAAATAACATTTGCTAGGGGCTCTGCCCATTATCGCAAGAACGGGTAGTGTGTAACTCACAGAGCACAAGTACTAGCAAGCCAGACAACGTCGATGAGGATAGGCCGACCCACAACTGTTGATACCCACAGACCAGACCAAAGGTACACTAGGCGGAGACCGCGGAGACTACAAGACTACAAAAATAATATTTGCTAGGGCTCTGCCCATTATCGCAAGAACAGGTAGTGAGTAGCTCCAGTATACAGGCCAGCTGTCAGTAAATATAATATGTTTTTAATATTCCAAACTGAACGTCGAAAGTATACGTACAGAATCATACAGAACAGTATAATGTATCAACAATACAGGTGTGATATTTATAGTGATTACCTGTATTGTGTTTATATAATGTTTTGGATTTATACATAAACATGTATTTTGCACACTGCCTTTAGGCACAACCTTATTACTCACAATATGCCCCGTCAATATGCAGAACTACTTGAATGGTGCCTGACATCTGGCTATCTAATGTGGAATGGGGAATTCTACCTACAAATAGACGGAGTTGCCATGGGCTCCCCAGTTTCTCCCATAGTCGCCGATATATTCATGGAGGACCTTGAGGAGAGAGCCCTGAGCACTACAACCATAACACCTCGCATTTATAAACGATATGTAGATGACACATTCACCATATTGGATAGCAATAATGTTTCTGTTTTTCTTTCACATCTCAATTCCATACACCATAAAATCAAATTCACTATGGAATTGGAACAGGACAATAAATTAGCCTTCTTAGATACTTTATTAATTAGAAAAACCAATAACACACTCAGTCACACTGTGTTTAGGAAGTCTACCCATACTGATAGGTACCTTAATGGTGAATCACACCATCACCCGGCACATTTATCTGCCGTTGGCTCATCTCTATTTCAGAGAGCACGAGGCATCTGTGACGACCACCATCTTCAGGGGGAGCTGAAGCACCTACGCCAGGTGCTACATAACAACAAGCTCCATGTACCACCCGTCCGTCACAGAGGCCGCGTGAAACCACCTACAGTAGAACGACAACCAGCCATACTACCTTACGTTAAGGGTGTCACAGATAAAATCAGCAACATTTTAAAAAAGAATTCCATTAAAACAGTTTTCAAACCATATAAAAAGATTCATCAGTATTTAAGACCCATTAAAAGTAATATTCCATTACAAAATTCTGGCATTTATAAATTAGATTGTGATTGTGGACTCTCATATATTGGTCAAACGAAGAGAGCTGTATCCACCCGCGTTAAAGAGCACATTGCTGATGTCAAAAACCGAAGAACAGGGAGGTCTGCAGTCTGTGAACACATAGCGGATAAGCCAAACCATTACATCCGGTTTGATAAAATTCAAATACTCGCTAGAGAACACAAACCCATTCCACGAATGGTACGCGAGGCTATTGAAATTAAAAAACACCCAAATTTCAATAGAGAAGATGGATGGCGATTATCAACATCATGGGATCCCATACTTAGCAAGATTAAATCCCAGCCGCAGCAGTCTGCAAGACCTCAAGATACCATAAGTAATTATTGTGTTAATCCTGAACGCTACGCAAGGCGTTTACGAAATCGATGGAGGTAGCTACATATAATTTTTCAAACTTCTGTCAGACAAATGTCACCTCAGTCTGCCCGGGACCACGGAAGCTGAAAAGCGACCGAAACGTCGGGTTGATTTTAAAAATCATTTTAGTTTAATATACGCGAGATAAATCCGTAAAAATAGTTTTATTTCAACAACCTTATTAGGTTTCTAGATTCAAATGAGTTTTGTAGATGTCTATAAGTAGCAGATTATTATAAAATATGTTTAGTGTTGGTTGTTCTGAAGTAGATACTACTACGTCCAGATGATAGTAAAGAAGAGTGTAGATGGAATCAACCCATAGTACCCAAGTTAATGGTGTAGGCCGACCCACATAAGTTGCTAGCGCACTAGACCAAGATACACCCCAGGGAGTATACATCACCACAGTGTTTTTCAAGCTTGGCCCTACTTTTTTTTTATGTGATAAGTAACTCCAGTGCACTGTCATAGCCGCGGGACAACGTTGAGTGTCTTTCAGTCCTGGATGTCAGAAGTGATGTAGCGAAAGAACGAGTCCAACGCCCCAACAAACCAGGCGTGTAATGCGTGTATTGTGTTAATAATGATAATGGTAAGTTCATTATAATCCAGAGTCAGTAATCGATAATATTGTTGTAGATATCATAATTCAATAATGACAACTAAAACGTCCATACTCGATAAATGTTCATAGGCAATTTCGTAATAAAGTATGTAATTGTACAAAAGTACATTAAAGATGTTGACAGATTTTAATGTCAATGTATGTCAGTAGTCCACTAACTATTGATTATTATCATTAGATGTCCATAGGCGAAACGACTACATCCAATCCTAAATAGATGTCCATAGGCAAAGTCACTTGCAGTCAATAATTAGTAAATGTTTATAGACCAAAGTCAGTAAATGATAAAACATCGCTATAAATTAACTAACAATGTCTATAGGCTAGATTAATTCTAGTTACTTACTCGCAGTAACAAAGTATGTATATAAACAAACACCAAAATGTTCAAAATAATTTAAATAATGTATGTTGAACATTAATGCGGTAATATTTCATTAAAGTATTAATTAATTTCAGCTTCATTGTCAAATTAAATAATATTCATCTTATATGAATGCAATACAGCACTAACTGTGTAGTATTAATATAATCTACACGTTCCCAATTGTCATATGATCAATAACTCCAGCTATGCAACAGCCACCTTGCTTTGCGATGCTATTTATCTGATTATAATAATACACATAAAGAATATGTCAATTAAGACAAAACTATTTAAAATAATATAATTACTCCAAGCTTATGGGAAAATAGAACTTGAGAACCAAACGGTGAAACATGTACCTACCTAAAATGAATAACAAAATCTATAAGTACGGACCCTAAAGTAATAAAGATGGAATTTATTGCTTTTCAAACTAAAGATTATTAAGATAGTGATGGCCAAATGTACGCACTTGTAATCCTAAACCCAAAATTGTTTTTGTAGCGTTAAAATGCACATGTCTAACTTGACGAATAGGAACACTTGAGATTTGTTCAACTCTAAATCCATTATCTATACAAAATTCACATTAGTGACCCACTTGATAATACTGAAAACAATGTTCGTTATAGTTTTTATTCAGAATCGTTGTGTTAAGTTTCTTATATAAGGTCAACACTTGTGCTTGCAATACCCTTAAACACTCGAAAGGATACTTTTATGTTTCTCTAAGTTTCGAATACCTTTCTCACACTCTACCTCTTAAAGATTGTGAACTAACAAAATATGTTAAACGATAAGCAAAAACATTTCAAACCTGTCAACCTTTTACCCTACGATAAATCACATCTAATAATGACCCATATGTGCTTTGTATTTATGTAATATCCTAACTTTTATATAGTAAATAAAGAGAGAGATGACGCCAAGTGTGTTATGTATGTATATAAACGTATTTATTAATTGGATTATTAAACCGCCTAATTAAGCCTATTGCAATACGAAGCATTAAAGGTTTTACCTAATAAAGTACGTATCGATCAATTTTATACAAACGCCTACCTAAATACATAACGACAATAGAAATACACACATGCACACGTATTTAGCATTTAACGATATACATTTGAAAATGATAATTATCCTAACACATACCTTGATATACATTATTTGAAGATGCTGGAAAGGAATTTGATTAGTCCCTATTTAATTACTACATTACAGGCTCCATGTATATACAAACATATATTATCATTGTTTAATACTTTTGATAATTTTATTATTGATCCAGGAAATTGAATCCTGTATCATTAATACTACTCACAAATAGCTAGGTGAACTATCCTGATGAAATAACGTCATTTACCATTTACTTATGTACGAACATCGAAGTTTAGCTGTAATCCCTTACATACATATAAAATACTCCTCATTGGCACTAATATTATCTGAATCGAACAGATAACTCAGTAAACTTCAGTGTGAATATAATTGTACGTTCTTGAAATTATATACATAGAGTATGACTTTTACTAGATAATTATTAAATTATCTACTGCTCTTTCGAAATCTAAATACACCTATTTATTTGACAATTTACCAATATTATTACTAATGTAATTGACTCGAACAGTTTACTTAGTAAACATCAATGCATTCCTGAAATTACATACATAAATTATGTATTTCTTAAATGTATTGTATATAATATTTTTGTTAATTTGTCATTTTTAATATTATTACTTCCCTCTGAGGTGTTCCCTCGGTGCTACAATATGGGGTTCTTCAAAAATGGCGTCAAAAGAGTCCTTCAGGGCTAGCAGCGCGTTGGCAACTCCCCTGTTGTTGCAAATGTCCATAGGCGACGGTGACCACTTACCATCAGGTGGCCCGTCTGCTTGTCTGTCAACTTAATGACATAAAAAAATATATATATCTGCATTTTATACTAACGTTATTAAACAATTATTATTTCTCTGTAGTGTTACGCTATTGAGTCACTATTATTTACCTATAGTTTATTCAGTTTGTCTGTAATACAAATTTATCAGAGAATATTATTATCTACCTATAATATATCATCTGCCTTCAACCTAATATTATCAATATTCTAATATTATCAGTATTACACTACAGTGTAATGCTATCAAAATATATTCTCCTGTAATCTAACATTATAACGACACTAATACATGACCACAATTGAACGTCTATCTGCCTGTAGTGTAACACCTTAAAACACTAATATCCATCTATAATCTAATATATTCGGAACACTGTAATGAGTATAGAAAATAATCTAAATTCAGACAATTTATTGAATATTAACTCACGGTTAATCGACGGCTCCCGCTCTGCTGGTTGGTGATAATGCGCATACGCATTACGTCGTGAAGATAACTCGATCGCTAATTTATACCTATTTATTTCTATACACAAATGCCTTTTCTAATATTTAAATTCCTGAAAATTCCAAACTGAGAATAATAGTAACCTACGATACGTTTCAATTAAGAATGCTTAATACGTTGTGCGTGGAATTGTGACTAAAACGGGTACAAAGTATTATAATGCCTACTTCTCCTTTTCCTAATCTGAAAATATAATTTTCTAGTGGAAGACCTATGGTTTCCCTATTGCATTTATACTACCTATGAATTCCTATCCGGTTTCGTTTAATTTAAATAAATGAATCTACTTTCTGTTCGCAAAACAAAATAAAGCTAAATTATATTGTAAGTGGTACTTCATATTAAAAGTTCTATTTGAATAGTAACACAACTAAAAATAATATAATTTAAGCCACATTTCCTAAAAATCACACAAAATAAAAGAATAACCAGAAAAGTAAAATAACATAAAATAGGTAAGGTAACCTTCAGTAAATTTAAAGTTAGCATTATGAATTAATTAAGTTAAAATATTATATGAAATAATTGTTACCTATTTTATATTTAAAATAAAAATCACTCACCAAACGCCCCCGCTACCACTACCTAAACTCCCTATTTCGCACCAATTCGGAATAATACGTCGCCCGGGCTCTCTAGCTAAAAACTCTTACCTCTCCCGTCAACATTCCCTTATAACGATCCTTTTTTCAGAATTTGGGATACGGTGGGGATGTGGGCTATGCTCGCATGTTTCATGAGCGTCCTATGGTTCTCAAACATACCTTAAGAATAATGTATCTCAACTATTTAGTTATGATACCTATAAAACATAGGTATATATTCATATAGTAAAATGCAAAAAATATATATCTATCGTGCTTTGATTAAATTCTATATGACGGCATATGGATGTCGTTACATTATGTGCGAGATTCACAAACCGCACTACGACTTTACTATGAGCAAAGTATGCTTAGAAATGTCAGAAATGTATGGGTTTTGACCAGTGGTGGATTTACCAGCAGGCTGAGTAGACTGGAGCCTAGGGCGGCAAATTTTAAGAGGCGGCAGAATTAGTTCATAATTTTCTATTTACAAAATTACTGTTAAAATTATCAAGGCTCAGATCATAGTTCCCAATGATTTGAAGTTGCTTACATCAACTTCAGGATTATGAAGCATAAAACATATAGTTGAAATTTTATTGATAGAAAATATACCTTATTGATATGATTGTAAATTACGATATCAAAATATAGGGGCGGCAAAATAATAGCCTACCAACGGCAAATTTGAAAATCCACCACTGGTTTTGACAGTTCGAAGCGCACTTTGCTAGAAAGTAAAGTCGTAGTGCGGTCTGTGAATCTCGCCCTAAGAGCGATTCATTTAAGTAGAAGTCAACCATTTGTTTCATAAAATTGTATTTTATGTATTATTTAGTAGGTATGTACGTACTAATATTCACATTTAAATGAATGACCACTGAATGACAACAGATTTGAAACGCTTTCATTTTATGTTGATCACCTCTTGACGTCATTGTTGACCCATTTTGGTTAAGAGGGGGCGTAACGTACCTACCTACGAGTTGTCATAGGTACTGATCACGCTTTAAATATTCGGCTTTGGAACTGCCGTACGCCGTATTTTATGAGGTGAAGCATGACATGTGGCTAATAACCGTTTAAAGGACGACACTGGTTCAGTGCAATCTTGTACCCGTAAGGTGATGTAGGCACTTCACGGCACTGTAATTTCTAGCATGCTAACTAAAAATCTAAGGCCTCGGAATGTATACCTATAGGCTGAAGTCAATCTGCAATATCTATTTCTTATTAATACTTATTAAGACTTTAATCAGTTTAACACGTTAAGCGCGTTACCGGACAAATATTCCCGGTTATGAACTCCACCGCGGTGCGAACGCCAATAATTAGGTTTCTCCGCTCGTGCGGACTCGTGTTAAGTACGATGTATTATGAGTAGAAAGGAGACAAATATATATTATTGCTTTATACTCCAAGTTGATCTTATTGACATAGAAAAAAGATACATAGCATTTTGGTCCTGTATGTACTAAACGAAAACACTTTGCGTTCAGTGCGTTACCGGACGTATACAGAATGTAAATTTATGTCCTGTATCGCACCAGCGGCGATGCACTATACGTTAGTGTGGATCTTGATTACCGTTAAACGGTTATCGATAATATTATGTTCGCCCGCGCTTTATTTTGCGTGATAAGTACGTTTTGAATTCATAATGAGGCGCTTTCGAAAATTGTTGACTAGTTCTTTTGACGAAAAAATTTAAGACAGTAATATCATATCCGACATAAGCAAAAATGAAAATAATTTCTCTCCGGATAAGAAAATCAAAGCTTTAGATAATATAATAATTCCATCACGTTCAGTAAAATCTAAATCTCCTGGGTCCTATTGGTTTAGCAGAAGATACATTTACTTAATAAATATAAATGTCATCGATAAATATTTGTTTTGTTTTTTAACATCACTATTTGGTCATCGACAATTAGAAAATTTTGATTCTTTAGGTGCGCTACATGACATGTATGTCCCGTAAGACGTTTATATCGATAAATCAAAAATCACTTAGCCAATTCTGCAACCAAGAAAAAAACATACAATTGAAGGTCTTAAGGTATAGTTAAAAGTCAAAAAATTGCCATAACTTAAAATTTAACGAGAAATACAGGTTTAAAAAAAGATTGTGTACCGGACACATTAGCCATGTTTCGCACCAAAAATATATTTAGTACATAGCAATATGGTCCTGTACCGCATCAGTGGAAATACTGTATTTTTGAACTGCGCAGTCAACGTGTTAAGGTCGTATGCTCAACACTCGGTCCGCATTACCTATTTACTTAATCAAAATTCAAACACGACAACAATTATTTTAATAGCTTGTGAAACTAATAGCCAGAAAAAAGACGATTAATTGTTAACCATTTAAATATTTTTTGATCATAATAAAACGCTTTATATGGTATGTTAACAATAGACCTATTAAGAAATAACATGGTGATTGATAGAGTAAATTTTTTTGTGAAGTAGCAAACGGGAATGTAACACACGTGTGATTAATGATCTGGAGCTTATGAACTTCTATAAAAAGGGTTACAAGTTGGTTTCAATGCTTGCCACTGAGGCTAGAATTCGTATGTATTTAAATACTTACTCCCTTATTCATAAACGTACATTAGATACGTTTTAGCTATAGAATGCTTTGTCTTTGTCAGTTGCATTGTCAAATGTGCAGGATAGAAAAAGACAAAGGGGAGATTAGAAACACTTTAGTTAAAATACGTTTATGAATAAGGGGGTTAGTTACCAGACATTCATACTAATGATCTATACTAATATTATAAAGCTGAAGAGTTTGTTTATTTTTTTATGTAACGAAGGTGGGGAACAAGCATGCAGTTCAAAATGACTGCAGCCTGTAGACACCCACACGAAGACCATAGGTTAAAATGCAGATGCGTTGCCACCTAGGCCTTAGTTGTTCTCTGTGATAGTTATTACGGGGCTATTCATTACTATCTAACCTGAACATAATAGTGTTGAACACTACCACTTGGGCTTGGAGACAGATAGATTAGGTAATGCGGTGGTGCCTACTACCTCGAGCTCCTACACTGGAGCTCTACCACCAGTGTAGAACAAACCAGGACTCTCGTGGCTACTATATCATGGTCTAAGCACTTCAGCCGAAAGACGTCCATGGCTGGCCAGCCTTTCCCAAAGATGCCCTATGTTTTGCGTCTTTAGGGGAGAATATACCATAATCGCTACGACGGATACGCTTGACATGCGGATTGGCGACCGCAGTATACGTAGTTTTATCGCGGGACTTTGCTACCCACCCCGCGTTATTGCATTTACTATCGCTCTAATGTAACGGTTTGGAAGCCATTATTCGGTTGACTAACTGCACTAGAGGAAGAATTCTCCACAAGTGGGCGGTAAAGTCGTTTTGTTTCGACGCCTACACGGTCTAATGCTTACGTTTAATACGATTTGTAGGTGTAATTTTGATAGGCCATTTATATGATAAAGCCTTAAATTAAGCAAATGAAGTTAAATTTAAATTGTCACTCTCTAGAGTGACGCTTATATATATATGACGTATGATAAATCTATGCTTATATGTATGCGAAGTGTCCGTCTTCTTGCTTGTAGCTTGTCACTAGGCGCTACCTGCTGCTTACTATTCAAGCAACATAATTATACATCTGTAGAAAAATTTATATAATGTTGCTTGAACAAATTAATTAAATAATAAAGTATGGAGCTCACGTTGGTTTTTTTAAACCGGCTTTGTCTTTTAACTGGTTTTATGTTCAAATATTGTTTTTCGTATAGATGTTTCATTCAAGAATAGTTTTAAACTTGCGTAGCTATGTAGGGAATTGGCCTTGTCTACGAAATAACTTAATAATGATTTACTTTATGATTCCCAAACCAAGACTTACCACTTTAAAGTTAATAAAGTTTATGTTTACTGGTGGTAGAGCTCCAATGACAGAGCCCGCAGGGGTAGGCACCACCGCATTACCTAATAAACTTGCCGCTAAATGTGTTCAGCAGTATCGTATTCCGGTCAGGTGGTAATGTATGGCCCTGTAATTTCCGGCACAGAGGCATAACACCTTAGGCCTCAGGAGTGGTAACGCACCTGCATTTCGACCTTGGTCTTAGAGTCTACCGTCTATTGTCTGTAGTCATCACTTAACATCCATGTGAACTGCATGCTTGTTTGCCACTTCAATTACATTAAAAATCTATATACCTACCTACGTACCTTCAAAATATTTGTATGGGAATCGTAAAGTAAATCATTATTTCGTAGACAAGGCAAAACCATAGAGCAAGCAACGCGGGCCACCGGCAGAGAATATGTAATAATACTACGTATAGAATGGACACTTCGACGTCCCGCCCGATTTCCCTGCCTCCTCCCCTCTTATAGGCGACGGTTGGTATTTTGTACGTGCTACGCACACAGGTGCACGTGTAAATATACGATATATACTGATTGATGTCTGTGTAATAGAGACCAAATTAAGCGTTTGTATGGAATTTAGGCAGTGTCCGCGGTGTGTCACCGGTCGCGGCGGCGATCATGCCGACGCTAACCATCTAATTTGACTATTCTAAGCAGCTGTATTGTTGGTACTGAATTACTGAACAAATCACCAATTAACACTTTAGTTTTTATGTAGATGTGTATAATGATGTAGTACTTTTAATAGGATCCTCTGAATGTTTGTTTCTAACCATCATGATAAAAAAAATAGATAACACAGGAAAATAATGTAGACAATTTTGTAAAATACTTTATTAAAATAATAAATATAGTTGCAAAACAGTGTGTACGCAGCAAAACATTTGAGCAGATCCTGTAATGTAGCGAACGAGCCTCAAGCAACCAATGTTTGTCTGCCCTCTTCACATTGCACAACACTTAAAGCATCAATACACCAAAAAGTGATACAAAATAATTTTATAACATTAATTCTTGGTGATACTGCCGATACACATCAAGACCTTGCACACTCCATTTCGATACAAGGAGATCTCCGATTTTACATTTATGTACGTATATGTATATGGTCATAAAGTAGTTAATTACCTTAATAAGAAAGTACATAATTATACATTTGGAAAATATTAATATTACACAACATGTAGATAAGTATATAAAACGCTCAATAAATGGCGTGTGCAAATCTGTGAAATTCAATAATAAATTATATTTAAAAGTAAAATCTGTAAAACAACATTATTTAAAGAAGTTTAAATAATAAATAATGTTTGAGCACAGATGATGGAAATTACAACTTCGATTGAATTACAATTTAAGTTGTATTTCCATTTATTTCTTACGGATTTCTGGTAACATCATCATTAATTATATTTTATAAGTTTCGTTAAAAACCATATTTACATTGTCATCAAATACAAATGTTAATTGAATGTAGTATTTATTAGTAAGTTCGATCATCAGAAAACGTGTGTATATACAATAAACAAAATGCCCATCTCGCTCCGTCTTCCCAAGTTTACTTTAAAATGTAGGTTAATACTATTCCAACAATTCCACAACACCTCTTGTTCATTAAGTATTATCATAATTTAAATAATATTTAAAGAGAACCGTAATGTTCGAAAACTGCAATGCTAATATATTTTAAAGAACATCACTTCAACAATAATAGATTTATATTTTTTGTACTTAAAAAATATAAGGCATTCGATGATAGAAGATCTAACGTTAAGTGGGTCTTTGTGCATTTACAAACGTTATGTGTACATACTTATCGTAAAACATAGTAAGGTTTAAAACAATTATTTGTTCAAAATATTACATAGACAAGGAATTACGTTCGTCGTCATAGACGATCCAATACTTGCGTAAACAATGCGATCGCGTTTTAAATTACATGCTTCGAGCCGAACCCTACGGCCGCCAGTTTCATCTGCTCTCACCAACGTCCTGCTTTCATAGCATGTACTAAGTTATCGAAACCACTTGAAAATGTCCTGTTGAATCTATTATACTGTACCTAACAATAAATACTGCATATCGAGCCTACGAAAGAGGAAATCGGCTAGTTTCCACTTCGTAAGTAAAGCTCGTAAAACTTGATCAAAATGGTCGACAAATGTCAAACAGGTAAGGTGCGAAAGCGCTCTACAGACTCGAAATACGCCGAAGTCTCTTTCGTAACGTCGATGTGCAATATTTCTTGTTGGATAACTTACTTTAATTCACTATTTAGCGCAAGGACTTAGCTATAATAAATTAATTCACATTTCAAAGAGCCTAGGAGAAATTTATGAAAAAAAAAAACACTATTAACATCAATTCCGTTCCCTGTAATCATATATCGGAAACGAATTCCATCGTGTTAATTTCAAATCATAAGCGTATGATGTAAGTGGGCGCTCAAGCGGAGCGGCCCAAACAAATATCAGGAGCGACGCGGTGGGTTTAGTATGTGACAGATATAGCAAACGATCCACGTTCATAGCAGGTGAATACTCCAGTCCATCCATGGACATGTTCGAACATAATTTCAATGCATAACTATGCGTGTTCATCTCTTATCTCCGCTCGCCGCTGAATACACATTCACTCAGGCCATACGCAGTGAGGCAAGACGATGGGTCGCAAGCCGCGTGATGTTGTCATGCGGAACAGATATCAGTCTCAGACAGGAGACGGCTGGGTAGACGCGGAAAGTTTCTAACGTTACGTTATTAAAGCTACACCTTTATATACATTCGGTTGTACTATGAGACAGGTCGCCGCCGTACGAAGGCATCGGCAGCCGACGACGCGTAAGAGTTGGGCACCTTGGACTCCTCCTCTTGCTTGTAACCATTCTTGCCGTTCAGTGAACTTGTGCTTTCATCCATCACAGTCTGAAAATAAAGAAATCATTTCGTTAAAGTGAATACAACAAAAGTTATATAAGAATATTATTCACCAAATTGCTCATATTTGGGATGAATCGTGAGGAAAAAAGACATTATTTTTATAATTTAATTGTTAACAGCAGATCTGTGTAATACAAGTACAATTGCAATATCAAACGTAAAAAACGTAAACGTTCCCAAATATTGTTTTACAAATACAAAAAGATCGTCTTCGGTTATTGTTGTTTTAAAGTTTGTTTTGTATGAGTATCTCATACTGAAAGTAAATCTGATTATCATGAGCAGTAAGTAGTGTCTGTTTCTACAATAAATTGCAGTCATAATCAATAACCGGATTAAAGAAATTTTGAAAAACAAAAACAGCTAAATATAGTATTAATTACAGACTAGGACAGAAGTAGTTTTGTCCGAATTTTTATTCTATTTACTCGGGATCGTAACTCTAGTACCCCGAAATAGCCAAATTTAATTTTTCCGAGCCGAACGACGTCCACTGCTAGACAGCAGCCTTCCTCATATGACCATAAAAGTGTTGTGCGTTATCCCGCATTATTGTATTTTCTACCGCTCTATTGGAATGGAACATTGTTCGGTTGACGGACTACAGCAGAGGAAGAATCTTCATCCACTAGTGACTTCATATGCTACAACATCTATAAATATAAAAATCAATTGCTGTTCGTTAGTCTCAATAAAACGCGAGAACGGCGGGACCGATTTAGCAAATTTTTGTTTTGAATGATTTTTGGAAGTCCAGGGAAAGTTTAAGAGGTAAGAAAATATGACGAAATTGTAGGAAAACAGTAAAAACCACAATTTTATTTTCCCATACAAATAGTCGGTATACTCGTATATCAAAGCACACTGTTGTATTGACACATCATTTCATTCTGAGGCAATACGAAGTTTGCCGGGTCAGCTAGTATATTTTATTATAAATATCACCAAAGATCCTTACCATACAAAGTCCATTGGTGATTTTGGATTTCCTTCCGGCCTTGTTGTATCGTGCTTTGTAGAAATCGCTGAAGAGAAAGAGGAATAGGAAGCCATGCATCGCGATCCAGTAGACGAAGACGCGCGGGTACTGGCACGACGGTCTGAACAGTACTTGCAGTTGGTGACTGAAGATCAGCACGAATTGTACCTATGCAAACAAAAATACCACATAAAATTCCATTCAACATTCCAAATATCAAGTTTTCAAATACAGATTTAGGAGTCGAAGGACCAGCGAGCATACTATTACCATTTATTGCTATTTATATGCGAGCTAAACTGAATATCTATGGTTAATATTTTTCTTTATTTATACACGCCATTGCATAAACAGAAGAAAATGTAGTTCAAAGACATCTAATATAAGTATATAATAAAATAATTTAAAAAAATGTTTGAAAAATTTTTTTTGTACATTTGTAGTGGGTTATGTAGGTCGGTTGTAAGAATTTGAGTAAGTTTGTAAAGACTAGATTCATGTATGTTCTCGTATGCCTTATTCCTACCTACACACAATGAAATACACCTACTGCTATTGGAATGGAATGTTTTAAAATATCGAGAATCGTCTATTTAAAAAATAGATTATTAACATAATCCTTGCAAACATTCGTGTTTCGTGAATATATTTTTTTATATACCTACTTACCACGTTTTTATTAAAGCGCTTCGTATTTGCATTGTAATCGGATGACAATACCAGAAATGAATAAAAAATGTTGCAAGAAAATGATTGCCCCATGTTTTTAGTTACAAATCTTACAAGTAAGTATTACTAAATCTGTTTAAGATTCATTCACAAAAAGAAATACACAATATTTTAACGTTGTTAAGTAAGCGAAAAGACCTTAGAAATCTTTAAGAAAGTACATACAATTATAGAACGTAAAGGAGATGGAACATGCATAGAAATAAAACGGAGAAAATAAAACCTTTTATTTTTATTTTATTTCATTTTGCATGACTATCCAATACGACAGCGTAGAGACCGTAGTAATTACATCCTCTTTGGCAGATCGCGTATCGTAACCTACGCGTATCTTCGCATGGGATTATGGTATGGATTATTAAGGTTTGTATTAGGAATCAGTCGCAATAAATGTAAAATACATTAATAGTTAAGCAATCAATATTGATCTCACTATGTAAAGAATATCCGTCTTATTTGTTTATGAGGGATATAAGACGGCGTTTTTATTAGAAGTAACTACGGTATCTATGCAGCGTCTCGCTTTGTTTTGTTACTAGTTAGCCGCAAGAATTGGATATTCGTTTTTTAATTTGATGGTCTCCTCGTGTTTTCCTCCTTCCTTTAGTTCAATAATTTAAGTGGACTTTGGATTAGTTAATTTTTATATATAACCGTGCCATGTTGAATATCATTGACTAGTCAATTGGTTGTAAGCTGAATTTTGATTTAACTTCTAGTATTTTCCAATCTATATATATAAAAATCAATTGCTGTTCGTTAGTCTCGCTCAAACTCGAGAACGGCTGCACAGATTTGGCTAATTTTGGTTTTGAATTATTTTTGGAAGTCTAGGGAGAGTTTAAAAGGTAAAAATTAATTTAAGGGAAATAGTAAAAACCACAATTTCATTTTTTGTAATCTTTGACACATTATTTAATTGTGAGGCAAAACGAAGTGTGCCGGGTCAGCTAGTAAGTAATAATTTTTAAAGCATTGCAATTAAACAACTTTTTAAATATTTATTGCCCTGTTTTTCACCGCGATGGATCTTAACGGGCGTAATCTTGCACCTATGCGACTTTATATTGGCAAGTATAAAAGTAGCTTAGTCATTTAATTATTGACACGAAAGGTCTTATTGGGCTTAAAATATTTATTAGTCTGCTGATTTACATAGTAGGTAAATAAAAAACCGAGTTTTGAAAATAATATAATGACGTTCTGATTAGTCAGCATGTGTTAGATACTATGAAATCTAGTTAAAAAAACGGCGAGATCACACTGAATCAGAAATTCTAGATTTCTAACAAAGTATATTGAAGTTTCCACAAACAAGTTTATCGGGCATATTTTGTTTCAGTTCTTAATCCTCAGAATTTATTTATTTCAATTTCAGAGATAGCAGAGCTCTTTGACAAATGTTATTTTCCTTTGAAAAATTGTTTCACGATTTCAATGTTTTATATAGTTCGGTCAATTCAGACATTGACCCTTGCAAAAATTCCCAGAAAGCTGAAAATTTGCATAGATGTTAGGGACACCATTGTTATGAAATTGTGAAGTCCTCATCGATTCCATGTCTGCAAAAATTTTTATTCAATCCCACGAAACGGTTAATTTTATGATAAAATATGTCAGACAAAAATTTGTGTATCTACAAAAATTGTCCATATACATTTTTTCATAACACTAACCATTTACATAGATGTTAGGGACACCATTGTTGGTGTCTGGGTATTAATGCAAGATTACCCTTATTTTTGGGCTAAATTAACCGGACTATTAGTTAAAAATTAAACATTAAATATTTGATGTTAGTCAATGATTTGGAATAAATTAAGTAATGACCATTTAATGATATTAATTTAAGTGTTAAAACGTGACTACGATAAAAATTTCCAACACACACGATATCCGCGTTCGATATTTTGCTTGATAGATGGGTATAACGAGTATTCAAAACTACATGAAGCAATTTTATAAGTGTATTATCATCTTTATTGGATTATCATGATTCTTGTTTATTTTATTAGTTGACATAAAATAATAAAGGATAATAAATTAATCAAATATGTATAATAAGTTCATATTTGTATTATAATTTTATTGTTTGTGTGTCAATATAAATATTGTACCCAATAAGAATCAGGAAACTTAAAAGAGATTGCGTAATTTCTGAAATAAATTGAATGTAAAAACAATGGAACTGACATAAACATGGCAGATGGATGGAAATGGCGAAATTAAACATTTAATTACAAAATTAACATCAGAAAAACATACAACAGTTGTTGATCATGAAAATTTCCGCGTCCTAGTGACGTACCTATGTGCTACATGTAATTCATAGTAATTTCATATCATGTAATTACTTAGGTACATAAATAAATTATCGTGTGACGTTACATAACTGGACGGCTTTGAACAAGTTTCGCCAAGTCACAGGTTGCGTGAAGATACATACATATACATACAAGTTGCGCCAGTGCCTAGAATTATCCTAATAACCTCCGATTATTTTCTTTTATGTGTTGAACGATTTCTCTGCCGCGCAACGGTGTAGTTTGTTAGTTTAGTTTAATTTATAAAGGACATTTTAATATTTAATAAACCACTTCGCTTAAAACTAGTTCCAAGAATCAGGTGCGTGGTCGTCTATCCGTAATTTGTTGGTTGATAAATGAATTAGTGTGTGATATATCAATAGCAAGGTCCAAGTTTCCTTCCTCAATATTTAGATTTGATTCATTTATGCTAACTAGTAGTGCTCACCTGGTGGTCGGAATCCGACTATAACTACACCGGTTCGTTTTTAAGTTTCAATATTATTGATTCTTTTTTCAAATTTTATCATCGCCAATTCTTAAGGCGATCATCTCAACCCTGTGTGGAATGTGTGGGTGTTTATGTGCCCACTAATTATGGGTTTCACATCCACCATTTGTGTTATTATTTAACCATTAGATATTATATTTTGTAGTGGATGCGAGAGGGGCTAACTCTCGGAGGAGGAGGGGAGGGGGTTTACATGAAGTTCCATCATTGTCTGTAAGAAAATATATCACGCACTGTAACTTTTTCTGATGGTAGAGTTCCGCCATAAGCACCACCGAACCTACTTTACCTGTCTTTTTACCACCTTACCTAATCTCTCTGCCGCCTTATAGTCTTCAGCACTATCATGTGCCCGTCAGATAGTAATGTATGGCTCCGTAATAACTGATCAGAGTGACAACACATCAGCATTTTTGACCATCGGCTTTTGTGTAGATGTTTACAGATCAATGAATGTTTCCAAATATCATAACATTAAAAAAAATTCTGTACCTTTTCCTTACATAAAATAAAAGTAACTTCACGCCTGTAATCCCCGAAGTGGTAGGCAGAGGTAAATGCATGCATTCAAGCATACATGCAAACACCCACGATTCGCCGGTTACGTTTTGGCCCATGTAACAGGTGGCGAGCCTGTTGACATCTCCGGGCACATTACCAAACTTTGAGGTACTGGGAAATTTCCAGAAAATGGAAAAATCCCAATAGAACCAGAGATAAAGGCTTTTTCACCATTATCTCTGATAACCCCCTACCCGGTAATCGAACCCAGGACCTCAGCGTAGTAGTAGTGGCCTGCTACCACTAAGCTACCGAGGCAGTTTAAAACATAAACATAAACTTACATAAACTTCAACTATAACATATTTGAAGAAAACTAAAATGTTAAATAAATAAGGAAAAATTACCATTTGGAAGGCGGTGAGGTATTTCTTCCACCATATATACTTCTGGTACTTGGGGCCCATTGCAGATACCATGTAGTAGAAGTACATTACAATATGTACAAATGTGTTCAACAGGGCGAAGAATGTGCTGTGACCACCTGCGGAAGAAAACTTAAATTTTAACATATATTTTTTTTTATGTAATGGAAGTGGCAGACAAGCATGCAGTTCACATTGATGTTCAGTGATGACTGCAGCCTATAGACACCCACACAATGACCAGAGTTCAAAATGCAGATGCGCTGCCACTCCTGAGGCATTTGGTGTTACGCCTCTGTGCCGGAAATTACAGAGCCGTACATTACCACCTGACCGGAACACGATAGTGCTGAACACTACCATTTAGCGGCAAGTATATCAGGTAATGCGGTGGTGCCTACGCCCGCGAGCTCCGTCACTGGAGCTCTACCACCAGTAAAATGTATCTTCAAATAAGTCCCTCACAGAGAGATAGTTCAGTTCATACACACACTACGAGGGTCTACTTCAACGTTCAACATTATTTTCATTTATGTATCTACGCAAATTCCTATTTATTAGAACAAGCTTATAAATACATAAAAATCTATACTAGGATCGTTCGGTACTAGAAATTCTTCGATCAAAAGTCTCTAACAAATGTAGTTCGCATCCCCCGTTGATCCAATTGTGGGATAAAAAGGGGAGATATGTGGACAAGAGAGCAAAAACTATACTAACTTTTACTGGTGGTGGAGTTCCAAGTGTAGGAGGGCGTAGGCACCACCGCATTACCTAACCTAATCTGCCGCTAAATGGTTGTGTTCGACACTATCGTGTTCCGGTTAGCTGGTAATGCGTGACCCCGTAATAACTATCACAGAGACATATACCTTAGTTCTCAGGTGTGGCAACGCATTTGCATTCTGACCTCTGGTTATTCTGTAGATGTGTATAGGCTGCAGTCATCACTTTACATCAATGTCAGCTGCATGCAGGGGCGGATTTGATACGTTGGCTGCCTAGGGCAGATTGCCTATGAAAGATTGCCTCCCCCCGCCCTGTGCTGTAAAGCATAAAAAATTTGATAAACTATAGAAATCAAATTAAAATGAAAAAAAAAAACGATAAGTGATTTACTTAATTATTTATTAAGTCGTAATTGCCATACATGTAAATTTTTTCGCGAGATGCTATATGGACACGTTATTGTGATTTTACAAGTATGAGGGTAGGCAACTACTTAAAAAAAACGACCAAAGTTTGCCGCCTAGGCCCGGGCCTATTCGGCCTATAGGCCCTGGTTGCATGCTTGTTTGCCAACTTCCTTACATAAAAAAAACTAATGATGTTTTGCGCAAGGCCGCCAAAACTTGGCTCGGAATTTTGGGAACATTCTTGCCTCATTCTTGCGTCCTACCGTAAAAGTGAACATCAATGATGAAAGTGACATTTTGTGTTATGGTGTCTTCAGATCTCCATCAATATAATGTATAATGTAGTTACCAAGGATTCGGCTGGCAGTTAGAGAAATTTTGTTTTGTGTACAAAAATCAGAGAAAGAACTATAAAATACGTAAAAGTATATTTCGCGCCTATGTCACTTAACGGCGTTATACAGTAGGGCGGCAGGTAGTTCAGAAGTGGACCTGCTACTTTGGATTTATTACCGTCTAGCTAGAACAGGATGGATTATTATTAAAGAACCAAAAAAATCGATAGTCATCTATTTTGTTCAATTGTAAATATTTTTATGTAATCTATAAATTATTGCTAGATTTTGGATCAAATAGCAGCAACAGGATAACTGTTGAATATTCTTACCAGAATATTAAAGTACTTTCAGGAATTATTCCGTTTTCATTTTGTTGGCAATGACATGCATTTATACCGTACCAAATAGGAATACTGTTGTCATATAGTGAATTATAAATATTGAAACCAACTCTTTAAGTAACAAAAGTTGAACTAACAACATCTACACGCTCTTAGTGGTACTGCAAGCGCTTTACGAGGATATATTAATGTAAGATAGTAAAGAGAGACATAACTATTTATGGATCATGACAGAATTACACAAGGTCAATAAATAAACCAAAGTTGCGGCAAAGTTATTTCTAATATTTACATTGGTTTTGAATGGAACATGGTGTATTTTACGAATTCACCTCAACCCATTGACAAGCGTTTTAATGGAAAAAACTTTTACAAAATTGCATCTTCAATTTTTGCTAAAATAAGTTTAATGTACCTATGTTAACATGAGCATTTATAAACATTTATGTATTAATATTTTAAATAATATTTAAAATACTTGAACAAATATGTTTAATATTTATTAAATTACTTTCTTTGGCTATTGTTGGATAAAAAGTTCATTCTGCGAATACATAATGATACAGTAAAATAATCATCAAATATCAAAGCGCACATTACCTTATTTAATATTTATAATATTGTCAATTTATGGATATATAATTTATGCAGATTGCATTGAATGTTTAATGCATGCAGATTAGATAGAACAAGGGCAATAGTTATTGCAAACTTTTTCCAATCCAATTCATCCGAAGTGTAGTAATTCTCCAAATTACATATTATTTTTTAACCCAAAAATATTTGTTAAGCATTTAACGATAGTTGTTTTAACACATTTGCGCAAACTCGAAAGACAACTGGACTTATATTCAGAACGACGATAATTGAAAGAGTGTATGAATGTAGTAAAAAAAATATATATATATATGTCCGTTATATTACGTTTATAACGGATTGTTATTAGCTCACTGAATTGAGATATCACAATAATATGGTATTTGTGTAGGTAACACTTTCTCATCAACAACAAGAACTGCCATTTATGTATTCAATGGTGTTAATAAAACTTACTTCAAAGCTAGACTTGTAAATTATTGGTTACCAGTAAGGACCATTCTAATAGAATTTCTATTACCACTTGATTAGTAATCATTATGAACAAAACATTTATGGTAAGTGTTATCCCATCCATATTATGAACTCCATGCTTGTTTTTTTGCTAAATTGTGTTTAGATATGTAAGCATATTTCTTATTTTATGTGTTTCATAAAGTAACGTAAAAAAAGTATAATTACCGGGGGCGAACTTGAGTCCGAACCAGACAGACATCGGCATGATCCCGTGGTGTATCACATGCAGGGTTGACACATGCTCGTTCTTCTTGCGCAGCACGAAGAACAATGTGTCGAAGAATTCCGTGAACTTGCTGAAGTAGTACCACCAACACGTATTCGCCATCTATGACCACATTTTTAAGTTAAAGACTAACTTCTACCCGCGACTTGGTACGCAAATAACTCGCTTCACCTCTTTTACTGGTTGAAGAGTTGGTATGGTGGAAGGTGAGATAACGCAGATGCATTTTGATCTCTGGTCTTTGAGTGGGTGTCTATAGGCTGCAGTCATAAATTAACATCAATGTGAACTGCATGCTTGTTTGCCTCCTTACATAAAAAAATAACTCGCTCTACCGTATGAATTTCTCGAGTTGTCATATTCTTATTTTTCGCATAACACATATGCGCATATGATTAAATAACTCGCTTAAATAGATATTAAATAAAAATCGAGAGAAAAAATAGACTTAGGTTAGAGATTGACCCTCAGTCGTTGTGGGACTTTAATAACATAGGGGTAAGACTGGTTATCCTGAAGTCGCAGGTTCGATCCCTGCCCTAAGTCAAATTTTTCTTTACAATATTATCTTTTAATTCATATTCCTGGAGTTCCTTCCTTAGTTCTACGATACTTCACACGGAACCTTATTGTCAAAAGAGATGTTGCCAAGTGGCCTACGTCGTGTACACTCTCTCAAAAAAATAGGTAAAATATAGTAGAATCCCAAAAAAAAAGTACAAATAAACAATGTTAGCGAATATTATTAATTCTTCTGATGGTAGAGATCCTGTGACTGAGCGAGCTCAGGCGTAGACACCACCGCATTACCTAATATACTGGCCGCTAAATGGTAGTGTTCAGCACTATCGTGTTCCGGTCAGGTGGTAATGTACGGCCCTGTAATTTCCGGCACAGAGGCATAACACCTTAGGCCTCAGGAGTGGTAACGCATCTGCATTTTGACATTTGTCTTAATGTGGGTGTCTAAAGGCTGCAGTCATCACTTAACATCAATGTAAGCTGCATGCTTGTTTGCCACTTCCATAACATAAAAAAAAATATCTGTTTCTTTCAACTGTAATCACGTGTGTTTTTCATATTATTTTTTATTCCAGGAAAAAATACACTTTGGAGAGGATTTAAACTTATATAAATATCCGAAAGCCGATGTTTGTCTTTAAATCTCTGTAATTAACTAGCATATACTTAATATAAGATTTCATAAGTAAGTCTTCATAGCAGTTGAAATTATAACTTAGAAGGAAAACAAATATACCTACTCATACTTGATCTCTATTATTATTCTTGTTAATTTAATGCTCTATTTCATTACCTGCGTGGCCAATTTCATCCACATTAAATAAATGGATAAGTCAGTTGTAAATTTTTTGTTCTACATCTACGTTTATAAATTAACTAGCTGTGCCCGCGACTTCATTCGCGTGAGAATTTATGATTGTTCAGTATCTAACCAGATGAAGTCGTGGGCGCAGCTAGTATTAAAGTAGCCTAAGTTACTCCTTATTACATAAGCTATCTGCCAGTGAAACTCCCGTCAAAATCGGTAGAGCCGTTCCCAAGATTAGCCCCGCCAAACCAACAGACAGATAGACAAAAATTGTAAAAAAAAATGTTTTGGTATATGTACCGTGTATACATACATATGCATTTAGTAAAAAGCGGTTATTTTAATATTACAAACAAACACTCCAATTTTATTTATTTGTATAGATAAAACGGCGTTGTAATTTATGACACTTGCAAAAGATCTTAAGCTCAACGCACACGGTCTACCGGCGACAGGCAAAAGTTGCTGACCGTTAAATACTAATATGTAGCTGTAGCGCTAGCGGCCACAGACCACACCGCATCGTACTCCTACAAATCGTATACAAATAATAAACAATAAAAAGTGGTTGAAGACGGTGGTCTGTCTGTGCCGAGCCAAAGGTCTTATGTTGCTCCTATATTGCGGTCCCAATAAAAGGCTATAGAATATTATTGCATACTTTGAAAAACAAATTAAGTAAGTTAGTGTTTTTTTGTTTAATCCTTGAAGCAACAGATGAACCTTATAGGGTCCGTGAACAATAATCTTAAGAAATCAATTGTCATATTTCTCTGGTAGCCAGAAGGATTAATTTAGATTAAACATGAGTTTTAGTAACAAAGAGCTTGAAAGAGAACATAGATAAGTATTTACCCTCATGGCTTTTGGACTCCGCGAATAATCGACAAGCTGACAACTAAAATCATAGTGACCCCACCATCCACTCATCAGGTACTGTGAAGAAAAACAAAAAACATTTTTTTTAATAATTAGAAAAAAAATCGTTAATAAATATGTATCTCATATTGACTTCTGGAAACCTACTTCCATCTTTCTATGATATTCGATGCGAGACTAGAATGGCACACAAATAATAATAATAACTGGGAAAATACGAAGACAATAATAATGTTATTCTGTGAATTACTTTTAATTAACAAACAATCCGATTCATTACTCTCATAGAATTGAAATGAGTAGATAAAAATCTTCCTGATATAAGCTTATATTATAGAGTATAGATTATATTATTTATGTCTTCTACTAATATAATGTAAAAATCTCGTGCCACGGTATTTGTGTTCGTATTACTCCGAAGCGGCGCCCTTTATTCCGATTAGTTCAATCGTCGAACTAGTGAGATTTTTTTTCTCATCTGTTCGACCGTCGAACTAGTGAGATCTTTTTTCTCATCTGTTCGACGGTCGAACAAAACGTAATGTCGGACTGTAATGCTGTTTGGACACCTTTTATCTTGCGCAATGAACAATGGTCAAATTTCTAAAAGAGATGGACCTGAAATGTACGGAATCGAGTTCAAGTGAAATTTTATTGAATTCTGTTCAACCGTCGAACTAGTGGGATTTTTTTTTCTCATTCGTACTACTGTCAGAAAAAAAACCTTAGGAGCCCTTCGACCTAACCAAGCTAAATCACGCCTAACCAACACGAGACAAATGAGAAAAAAAATCTCACTAGTGCGACTGTCGAACAGATGAGAAAAAAAAATCTCACTAGTTCGACGATCGAACTAATAGGAATAAGCTAGCGGCTCGAACGATTTCAAGAACTGTTTGTGTATATTTGATGGGTATGAGAATAGGTTGTAAAATATATTTCATGGCGACAAGGCGATATGACGATCGCTGGGAAGGGTAGTGTTTTATAAATTTTGTATGAAAATGAGCGTAGTGAGAAGTAGTAAGTGCAGTAAAGCCTATTGCCACCATTTCTTCTATACAATCTCTTCTCTCCAATCGGGGAGGGAGGGGAAGGGCAGGTTGGATCTATGTAGGGAGCAGGTGTTGGTATGGTATATTATGTCTGTCTAATTTTGCTGTAAATTGGGACAATTTTTTCACCAGTTCCCCTGTCACTGATATTTGTGGAAGTTTAAAGTTACGCAAGACGTTTTATAATAATAAGGTGTACGAAGCAAAAACATAAAGAGTTACGGCATTTGAACAAAAAAGGTAGGTACAAGGTGAAATTACTTTGAAATAAAATTTTGTAAAACCACATAACATTTTTCGATTTTTACAATATATTTATCTCACCGAAATAAGAAAAATAAAATATTAATTAATATGAATGGCTACTATACTGCTGGCGGGAAAGATCAGTTTTTATTTTGTACAAATCAAAATATGGAGTTCTTAACAGAAAGAAACATAACTTTTGCGCGTTACGTTTAATTAGTACAACAGCTATGTTTAAAGGTTGGCCACACATTGTGGATCTGATACGTAGCTTTTGATGTGCAAGTATGATGAGTATGATAAGAGCAATGGTCAAATCGTACCAGATTACGTACAAATATGCGTTAAGTACCAAAAACCACTAATAAATAAAAAAAAATTTTTTTCGAAGTCAGAAAGAAAAGAAATTTAGTACTATTTTATCACTCGCACAAATAAACATTCCATTTTCTATATGAGATTGATGTATTTGAGATACCGATTTGATTATTCTATTTCTTCATGGTCAGCTAATATTTATAGGTTATTCAATTCAATACAATATGTACATAGGTGCTAAATCAATGTTTTACATGTATTACTATAGCTAGTTACTGTTTTAAATTAATTCGAAGAAAACAATTATATCGATGATTCCAGATTTAGATTATTTGCGGCATGTTGTGGTAGGTAATATCATCGATGTCATGTCCCAACCCAGACTGAAGAAAACGGTCATTCAGCGATTGTAAAATTATGGAGTGTAAAAATATCTAAACTAAACGGATAGCGACATTAAATTTCTTGACTATATAGATATTGTTTTTAAATGAGATTGAGTTTCTGATGAAGCAATAAAATTACACTTGAACTCGATTGTGTACATTTCAGGTCCATCCCTTATAGAAATTTGACCGTTGTTCATTGCGAAAGATAAAGCTCAAGGTAAAGGTGAACAAACAGCATTACAGTCCGCGTGTCCAGAAGGCGACCTTATTGTTGTTGTAGCATGTGAAGATATCACGTGTCGAACACATAAACGAGGGGTCAACACTAACTTACGCACGTACCTAACTACCACTCGGTCATTATATAAACGTCGCCATCAAGTATCTACCTACCGTTGTTAAAGGATAGAAGTGCACTTGTATGAAATATATTTAACATACAATATGGCCATATAACACTTGTATTAGATTAGTCAAGCTTCTGTTTTTGCTAGTTTTCCTCATTACATTTTCCATTACCGATGTAGGTGACATTGATGGGAATAGTTTTTTAAAATATGTTTGAAGTTAACTAACTTATTCAAAACGTCGCCGAATTTTTGGAAGGTGTGGAAACAAGATTATTAGATAAGGTTTCTATGAATATAATTACAATTTAATAAATGTACAGCAAAAAAAAACAATACATTAAATTGCCTTCATTGGATTTTGCAATTACAATGAAGCAAAAACCGTAATTATCTATCTACACAATATTGAATGTCGATGTCATCAATGTAAACAAAGTAGGTGTTTACCTCATAAAAGATCCACGCGCTGAAGATTGTTTGCGCAAAATTGTAGACTATAAGGACGTTCCTCAGCTCGAAGGGTTTCCGATTGGCCATGAGCGTCGGTCCCAACTTCCGCGCACAGAACGCGTAGCATAGGCATGCGGTCAGGGTGGGCCACGGCGACGACATCATTGCCCAGTCGTTCACGCGCGGATCTGTAATAAAACATTCCTTATTGAACCTTTACTGGTGGTAGAGTTCCAGTTTCATAGTTCGAGGGCGTCCACCGCATTACCTTATTTATTTGCCGCCAAACTGCTGAACTACCGAAAACTACAGAGTGTTCAGCACTGTTGTTAATGGTAATGGTCCCGTAATAACTATCATCGGGGCAATACAACTTAGATCTCAGACGTGGCAACGCATATGCCTATTGATCTCCAGTTTTTGTATAGACGTCTATTAGTTGCAGTATTCAAATTCACTTAAATGCGAACTGCATATTTGTTTGTCACAATCATTAGATAAAAGAAAAACCTATCAAAATCATATACATATTTAAAGAAAAACCTATAAATAGATCATATACATATCTCGAATTTGACGACAAAGAGAGAAGTTGTGCGTGTATGAAAACAATTGATGAGTAAAGAAGGTTTAAAGTAGATTGATATTTGGCACAAAGTCCACTATCCGTCCCGGCAGTACAATATAAGCGTATTGTTCAAACCTATATAAATTAAAAATGATATGAATCAGTGTTATAAATACGAAAATAATTTAAATGTTACACATAACAGAGGGCAGATATTTATAAAAATCAGATTAACGATCTCATACACGCAAAGCTCTAGCGCGCATTTTGATTTGCGTGTTTCATACGGATTCTTAAAAAGAATCGCAAATATTTATATATGATGAAGGTACAAAAAGGTCTTGAACCTTACGACCAATTAAAAGTTAAGGCCGTGTAAATGACCTGAGCTTGAACGTTGGCTATACATCGTAATTACAGCATATAAGTGAAGGATTTCCTTAAGCATAGTAGGAACGTCCGGATGTTTGCATACATAAGGGAAGACAAATTCGCACAAAATTAAATTACCGTGTTTATTACTTAACACAATATAAAATATCCTGCAATGGGATCTAAATATAATTACAAATAGTACAACAAATACAGGAAAAGAAGGCGCGAAAAGTGATTATACAGGTTGCCGCAAAAATACGTTCTCGTTCTTTGTTCTTGGAGGACATCTTAGTGTAGCTAGAGTAGCAATTAAGACTAATAGACTATACTCGTTTTTATAATTCTAGAAATTCCAGATTACTGCTAAAAATACAAGTAAACGAGTTTCTTATATGTATATTCATGTAGGTATCACATATTATGGTATAAATTTATCACTTGATAGTGTTAATTTAAATATTTATTTCAGAGTTCGAACTTTCATTTGCTTTTCAATAAGAATAAGATGATACTTTCAATGTGGATTAAGTTTCCAAGAAAAATGATCGGAAAATGCGTCAGCCTGTATAGAGAAAATGACGGCATTTATAAAGCAAATATTTGTTTATGTGTATTAAACCCTGACAAACATGCACAACACTAGTAATGCGACCCAACCCGAACAACACAAATATGGTAAACGATTTACGTACAGCATGCATGTATGTGTGAATTTGTGGCTTGATTAGTAAATAAATAATGCGATGTGACGAACGTTAGCCGTACATACATTTATTGATAGACCATGACAGGGTGTTTGTGGTACAAACTCCAAGTGTATTGACAATCATAAGGACTTCAAGGCGCCTTAGACTTACGAGTATAAGCAGCAACGAGCAAGAGTTGCACAGAGATAATGATGCAAGTGTTTCAAGCGATATACCTTCTGAAAGTTTCATCAATAATTTAGGTATGTTACGGGTATGACATTTCGGATCTGGATCCGTATTCATAAACCGATATATGAATAATATTATGCCGATTACGGATATGAAATTATTTTTGTTTATCCGTTACTTTGGGATAGTTTCGGTTACGGATACTTATTTGATTCGATACTTATAGAAGGAATGGCTGAAAAACTTATCGATTATCAGTTACTTTTAGTACAGATAGCATTCCTTATAATTTCGTTATATGTCGCTACTATTGCCGTACCGTTTGAATTTCTAACAAAACAAAGTACAAAGTAGCTACACACTGTTGTATGTACCAGTGTGCTGACATCCCTGAAGCTAAGAATTTACTATAATGCAGTTTTCGTTTTGGTTTAGGTGAATGTGGTGAATAAGACCATTCCATTATTGGTAGATGTCGCGCATAATAATGGCAACCCATTATACGTCCCACTGCTGGGCACGAGTCTCTCCCCTATTTTTTGTTTTTGGGAGGAGTCTTGGAGCTTACTCCACCACGCTGCTCCTATGCGATTTGTGGAGGTGGGTGGGTTAGTGGCCAACCCGCTGTCGGATGTTTTCAAACCGCCCATTGGGCTTCCGACAAGGTTTAACGACTGCTATCTATCGATAGCAACCGGGACCGACGGCTTGACGTGCCCTCCGAAGCACGGAAACGCGCATTTTTAATTTGCCACTAGCGGTCACCCATCACACTACCCGACCGCGCCCGTAGTGCTTAACCGAGTAGATCGCTTACGATCTACACCAGCCGCCGGGCCATGGGCGCTTCTAGATGTCGCGCATAATAATCTAGCAATAGACAGATTTTGAGATACAGACTGCTTCCACTTTTAACCTACGTCACAGGAGGACTAAACCTACTAACATCAATGAGTACTTCATTGATGTTTTGCTATGTCCAATCTGGTCCAACCCAGCCATGTCCCGTTTGTTATTTCGGCTATTTCTATCACATAAAAAGGTAAGTAAGGTTTTGTTTGTCTACATCATATGAGCCTAACGCAGAGTCTTTGTCGTTGTAAGTAAAAATAAAGTTGAGTGGTTAATATGTGCAGGTTCGCTGAACTATTTGACCTGAACAAGTCAACAGCTCACAGTACATGCCCTTGTTTCAACAGTGTCGCCGCCTCTTTTTCGTAACCAAGAAAACATACAGGTATTGATTATATAAACGTTGGCATTCATACAATGTTCTGAACGAACGAAATAATATCTTTGTGAAATGTAGAGCACATACTTTATCGACCAACCTCTATATTTTAGAATACGGTGCTAACTTTTTACTGGTGGTAGAGCTCCAGTGACGGAGCTCGCGGGCGTAGGCACCGCCGCATTACCTAATATGCTTGCCGCTAAATGTTAGTGTTCTGCACTATCGTGTTCCGGTCAGGTGGTAATGTACGACCCTGTAATTTCCGGCACAGAGGCATAACACCTTAGGCCTCAGGAGTGGCAACGCATCTGCATTTTGACCTATGGTCATTGCGTAAGGGTCTATAGGCTGCCGTCATCACTTAACATCAATGTGAACTGCATGCTTGTTTGCCACTTTTATTACATAAAAAAAAATGATTTCTAGGATTCTATGAACACACATATTATTTAATATGCGTAGGCAAAACAAAATAAAGAGCCTCCATGAACTTCTGAGCTGCAGAAGAGCCTAGCTAGGAAGTATTATCTAGTTACTACATTTTAATAAACGGTAGTTAACGGCGGCGCTAGTGTTTCAAATAGACGGTAATTTATAGTAAAGTACCTACCTACATACTGGTAGGTAAAACACCAAAAAAAAGACGGGAATGAATCTTTGTTTGGGAGTTTTATACAGATGTCAGTGTTTTTCCGTGGTCACCAACCACTTATGCACTATCTACATGGTTTTAATTTACATGTCATAATTACCATTCTTGTTGTTAATATTTCCACTGGTATAATAATTATAATAACGATAATGTCAATTATCTCACAAATTGAAACAGTTACGTTACGTGAGAGAGCATTTTTTTATCTCGCACTGTGATATACTGCGTTCTAGGTATTGTAAGTCGATGCAACACCCAATTGATGCTAACAAGAAAGAAATAATCACTATTTTACGTAATCTTTCTGGTATGGGAAGGAACCTATACTTGTTACTTGTACACTTACGCATATAAGTACCGATGTGAGTCCCATCGGAGCGGCCATAGAACAATGTGAAATATCATAACAAGTTTTACAAATTACACATGAAATCATGCATTTACTGATGTGGGTAAGTACCTACATCATATACCTACTATTTTCATCTTTCAACCAAAGAAAACATTACGACTATGTTTTAAGAGACGGCACTGCCGTCGTAGTAGGTATACAACGTAGATATTTTATTACCTATTTTGTTTATGTAGTTCCGCCAGATTTTCAACTACCAACTGTTATTACGTACCTATACCACATAATACTGAAAAAAAGAACAGTTTTTGAAGGCAACTAAATATATATTTTTTCTTTTTTTCCAGTTTCACGAATAAATAAATCAGTAAGTACTAAAAGTCTGGGAATCAGCCTAATGTTGTAGGTAGTATTTCTAACTATAATCTTATGATAACGTGCACGAAAAATGGTTCTTTTGTTTTCGAGTACGAGTACCTACTAACTACTGCTAAAGAGGTAAAACTTACTAAAAATAAACAATTCTCGTCAATCGTGCGGTATTTTCTTCATTTGACGCTACTCAACTGTGACGGTAAAAGAGATATACCTACCTAGTTCGTCTTTATTCTCTTCGAATATAAATCTGATCTACTACAACATAAATCATATGAACTAAAAGTTTTCATATATAAAGGAATAGTAGTTCATGAGTAAATCAGCTGCGACGTATCAGTGTGATTTGTAGACTGTAATGAATGCAGGTATCGAGATAAATACGTGAATTCGTTCATACGCCGTGTACAGTCAAAACACTCTCTGTTTATCCAAAATCAATCAAATATAGTTTTTATTATTGCCCAATTGGTCAAGCGCCAAGTTTCCTAATAGGTAGTTATAAGCTTTCAAGATGACCGTAGTGTACTTCACCGGGAAATCATCTCAAAGGGCTCTAGGCCTAATTCTTAAACAACTTCCAAAGGCTGATAGGTAAGGCAAACCTTAATGTATCAAAGTGCCATTTTTTCAAAGTTTTATCAAAAAAAAAAAAACAATGTGGCCAGTCGCCACGGACGTGCCTTCCAATATTTTTTTTATGTAATGGAAATGGCAAACAAGCATTCAGTTTACATAGATGTAAAGTGATGACTGCAGCCTTTAGACACCCACACAAAGACCAACGTCAAAATGCAGATGCGCTACCACTCCTGAGGCCTAAGGTGTTATGCCTCTGTGCCGGAAATTACAGAGCCGTACATTACCTGACCGGAACACGATAGTGCTGAGCACTACCATTTAGCGGCAAGTACATAGGTAATGCGGTGGCGCCTACGCCCGCGAGCTCCGTCACTGGAGCTCTACTACCAGTCAAAATATATATTATTACTAGCGGCCCGCTCCGGCTTCGCCCGCGCTGCTCTGCTCCTATTAGTCATAGCGTAATGTAAGCTATCCTATCTCTCAAGTTGGATCGAACTGCACATGGTGTGCGAATTTTGTTATAATCGGTTAAGTGGTTTAGGAGTCCATTGAGGACAAACATTGTGACACGAGATTTATATATATTAAGATATAGGTATTGCCTAATTATTGGAAAAATTAAGGAAAATATAGTAAGCCGCTTTTGCGGTCGGCAAAAACTGAATATATCCTATGACAAATTGCTCTACACTCTCTGCCTACCCCGTTAGGGACCTGGCGTAAAGATACATACATACAAATTGCATTAAAAATCTCGAAAAGACCTCTACGTTTTGGATCCATGTCCCCGCGCAAGGGTAAATGGGACACTATATGACAATTAAAGAATGCAATCCCGATCTTGCGAGATCCCGTGTATTTTTCGGGATCAATCCCGAAGCATAATTTGACGAGATCCCGTTCGAGATTGACGGGATTGGGCGATAATGGTCAGCGATATAATAAGCAGCCAATACGAACACACGCAACCCTGTCTGACACCGATGTCAACATCAAACCAGGGTGACATGTTCCCATTTACCGGCACACATGCTTGACAGTCCTAATACGTGGATTGTACTGAACGAAGAAGATTGCCGTCAATACCATACTCTGGAAAAAATGTCCCACAGCTCCTTTCGTAATACTCTATCAAATGCTTTCTCCAAATCCACAAAACTGCAAAAAAAAAACCTTCTGGCTCACAGTCGGATGCTTCTCTACGATGATGCGGAGGGAGAAAACTTTCCATACGTCCTCTACCAGTTCTGAAACCACTTTAACTGCCAAACTGATATAACCCATTAGGAATTAATAGAAATATAGATAAAATTCCATTCCATCCATTTTTTACTTATAAAGACTTAATTGTTGGATTTATTATTTTAATATTATTTCTCATTATATTAAATTTAATCATAGCTGATGCAGTCCATTCGTGAACCCTTGACTTTATACAAAGACACGATGACCGTACACCGCCAGTCCTTTAGGATTCCGACGGATCTTTTTTTTATGTTATGGAAGTGGCAAACAAGCATGCAGTTCAGTTCATTCAGTTCATTGATGTTAAGTGATGACTGCAGCCTATAGACACTTACACAAAGACCAAGGTCAAAATGCAGATGCGTTACCATTTCTGAGGCCTAAGGTGTTATGCCTCTGTGCCAGAAATTACAGGGTCGTACATTACCATCTGACCGGAACACGATAGTGCTGAATGAACACTACCGTTTAGCGGCAAGTATATTAGGTAATGCGGTGGCCCACGCCTGCGAGCTCCGTCACTGGAGCTCTACCACCAGTAAAAAATCTCCAGCAAATGTTGCACTGCACCCAGAAAGAATCCCAAACGGCAACACCATTATTAATAATTTCGGCAGAAAACTGATCAGCACCCGTAGCCTTTTCACATTTCAAACTTTCTATCGCCCATACAATCTCAATGCTATATCCTCACAAGCTGCCACCGTTATGTCAGTAACTGCGGCGTCAGTATTGTGAGCACAATCATACATTTTCCCATAATACTCGCCCATCGTTTTAACACATCTTGTGTGTTCTCAAGATTGTCACTCTCCTTAGTTTTTATTCTATTCATTCCAAAAAACTGGAAAAGAGCTTTTAGACTTTTTCACCGGCCAATAGAGGTCGTCTTGTTAGTCTCAAAGCTCTTCGCCAGTCTCTCGTCAGCTTCCACTTTATTCCTCTCACGCTTTTCATTCTCTAAAATCTTGGTGTCATTCTTGAGCTGACAGTAAATTTCTCTATTCTATTTAATTCAAAAGTACAAAGATTCTAAAGTGAAATTATTTTAATTTCTGAGTCAATTTTTTTTACTATTTTTCGTTACTAATTTTAGAATTCACCTTTTATCATATAATATTACATTTAATTTACATGAAACTTTCATATATATGATATGATAAAAAGTAATAGTACTAAGTAATAAGTACCTAGGAAACATCCCTATTCTTAAAGTTTATTGAGTTTTGATGAAATATTGGTATAAAAATGCTTACCGCTCTTATTGTCCATGAGATCATTGTACCAAGCAACGACGCTCTCCATCTTCCTAACACACTCACAATGATGAATCTGGAATAAAAAGAAACATTTTTGAATATGCCATTATACATTTTTAATCATCGGCCAGGTGCGAGTCTTGCTCGTGCGACGAGGGAGAGGAAGAGAACGAGGCATAATTGCCAGATTTTCTTTGCAACCTTAAATACTTGTATTCTATAGGCAAAGATTGGTTTTTCGTATTTCTCTCAACATTTTTGGCCCACGTGTTTCAAAAACAAAGGATGGTATGGTCATTTTCTGAAAATGTGTCAGGTGGACGTATGGGTGAATAAATAAACAGAGTCAGACAGACAGACGCACGAATGATGGGTACTATGTATAATGATTCTATTTTTCCTTTTGCGGCACAGAACTTAAGAAATAAATAAATTAATAGGATAAATACATTTTTTTTAATGTAATGGAAGTGGCAAACAAGCATGCAGTTCACATTGATGTTAAGTGACCGAGGTCAAAATGCAGATGCGTTACCACTCCTGAGGCCTAAGGTGTTATGCCTCTGTGCGGGAAATTACAGGGCCATACATTACCAAATGACCGGAACACGATAGTGCTGAACACTAAGTACCATTTAGCGGCAAGTACCTATATAAGGTGATGCGGTGGTGCCTACGCCCGCGAGCTCCATCACTGGAGCTCTACCACCAATCAAAAATAATGAGTAACCTTCTATAACATTGCATGTTAATAATGCGAATAAATTAATAGAAACGAAAAGTGCGACGTTTTCATAATTAGGTTGGTTAGTGATAGTGGGTAAAGGTGTGGTGTGGATGATGGCGTTCGTTCGTGACTTGACGGCTATTTGGGGCAGTCTAAAATTTTCATTTATATCCTCTTTGTGTGGGATTACCTACTTACTTTATTACAAAATTTTAGTATTATGTACTTTGTCTTTTTTTTAATAAAAACCTAGTGATGGTGGGATACAAGCATGCGGTTAACATGGATGATAAGTGAATACTGCTGCTGGTCTACAAAGAGACACAAGAACTGGAGTTCAAGAAACGTTGCCACCTCTGAGGTCTCTTACCTAATGCTAATGGCCGGGTCCACACAGTGCAAGCTGCCTCGCGAGCCTGCTCGCTTTGTTTGGACGCGCCTAATGCTGAATAGGTCCATTTTACGGTAGACAGATACGGCAATACTGTGGTGTCTATGCCCTCGAGCACAGCACCAGTAGGAATAGTGATAATGTGGTAGTCATAGTGGTGGTATAAGAAATAATGAAATAAATAACTAAGCATTCGACAATCTCACATTAGAAAATAGTTATCATGGACCTACCTGCTTAAATTTCAATTCCTATTTATCTTTGAGACTTCGAAAGAAAGGATTTTTTCAATAGTAGGTAGGTACTTATTTCCAAGTTTCTAAACCGAAAAATATTTTACTTTTCATATTTTAAATAAAACACTTATTAGAACAATTCAAATTTTTGAAAATCACCACTAATAGTTGTACTTATCAGAAAATGTTAATAATTCAACATTTTAATCTCTAAAATATTTAGGGATCCTACAAAAAATTACAAAACCTGTAGAAATGATTTCTATGTATGTCAATCGGAGAAAAAGGGGTAATCGTTGCTAAGACCAAGTAGATTCAGCTATTTTGATGACGAGATGAAATGTATAATAATATACCTACTTGTCTTTACATTATTATTACAGTTAAAATGTAGGTATTAAGTAAGAAATTTAATTTTGTCCATGAAGGATAATTTATTCATGTAACTTATGTATTTGTTGATAAGCTATTTAAATGAGAAATAAATTGTATAATTATGTATAGCAGAAGAACGTGTAAATTGTGTCGTAGCATCTTAACTCTTGTTTAATTGTCATTGAAATCGTTTAATTTTCATTGAACACGAATACGTGTCCACTTGACAAATACCTTTAAAGTGCGTGGTAAATACCGTCAAACTCAGTTCATGTAGTATGTGGCGGAAGTACGACCACGTCAACACATTGCGGTGCTGTCCTTAAAAACTGGCCGTTTGCTGATTTCGCATACAGAATGAGTGATTAAAAGAATTTCCGACAGTTACATCACAACACATCGCAGCTGTACTAAGAGAAAGGGGGGCGGCTTCGACTATCTCGCACGACCACAGAAACTTTTTTAGGTCTGAATATAATTATCCAAATGACATAATAAGCAATAAGATTAATGTCATTTGTACCATTAATATTATTCAATGCCGAACCGCTGTTACATTTGCGATAATCTCAATGAAACAATAATAATACTGTAGAAAGAGACATGCTTGAAATTCCTTTAGAACATTTCGTGATATTGTCACGTTCGTTGTATTATTAACACAATATCAATGATTGCGAGGTAACACTAGATCTTGTTGATACAAATAGCAATGAGCTCTATGAATCGGTGCGTAACCGATCACAAAACATGGTACCAGGAAACGAACGAGTCTTACCCATGTTTAAAATAGCATCATACCTAAACAAAAGTTACGAAGTGCAAAAGGTTCAGATAATTACTGACTTTATCCTTATTAATAATTATCACTGAGCTATTAAAATATATAGAGTTAATAAGTTAAAGACAAGGTCGGTTCGAGTTCAAAGTTTTAGATTTACAAATATGCAAATAATCTATATTGTTTTTGTCATTAAAGTAGTTACCTACCAAGTCTATATTAGTGTTTTTCAAGGAATCGTTGTTTAAAACGTATTAGTTCCATAATTACAAACTTCATAGAATACGACACTGCAGAGTACCTTTTATTACCATTCAGCTCAGCAAGATAAATTAGTAAAATACTTAGCAAGTACCCAAACTCTCGAGCTCAGTCATTACAACTTTATCATTAGTTGAGAAATATGCTGTAGATCAGAGGTTCGCAAATTATTTTTTCTTGTAGACCCCTTTCAATTTTTTTCTGTTTTCCGTGGACCCCCTTTCCTCCTTGCTACATTTATATCACATTACCATATATCCAAATTTTATTCACGCCTACGTAGACCCCCTCGAGTCTCCCATGGACCACTTTGGGAATCACTTGCACTGGTATGATGTAAGTAAATTGGTACTATCAGTGTATGTGTTGAGATCCATTATCGTGGACCCCTATTTTCATTTCATGGACCCCCAATTTTTTTTCGCTGACGCAGAACCCTTTCAGTTTGTCATAGACCCCCAGGGGTCGGTATAGACCACTTTGGGAATCACTGCTGTAGATAAACATACTGGCACTATTAAGGAAAAAAGAACTATTATACCTAGTTCACAAAAAATAAGAAAACATAACAAAGAGTTTACAAATGATGGACTGGCAACTCTTATACAACCGTTCATTACGTGCGACCTTGACTCGGTCTTCGCGGTAGAACGAGACTCACTTGCACTTGCATATAATTGACATCTTTATATTTGCTATCTAGTTCAATTCAATGAATAAATATAAAGTTAGACGCTGACGTCGCTAATATTAACTATGTAGGTGTATACCTATGTCCAAATTTTATGAATCAATCTTTGGCATTTTAATTTTATAAATTAAAATGCCAAAGATTGATTCATAAAATTTGGTACGTACAAAACGTAGGTACTTTTTGTCATTGTTTGATTAAATAAAGAATATAATTGAATGGGATTAAGTAATAGTAATACAGTAACACTAAAATAATATTTATCTACCAGCAATTAAAAAAGGGTTGGTATAAGATACCTACAGGATTACCTATAAGATTAGAATTCGATGACGTTAATGAGTTAATGTCTATCTTATGAATCGATCGATCTATGGGGTCTAAAATACAACATGCAACAAGTCACACCCAGCATGTATGGAAAAAAAACTTAAGTAAAAATACGACAGAGATAAATTTTAGAAGCGTATTGACCTCGAGTTAGGAAGAATTAAGTGTTATATTATATAACAGCCACCGTAAAAAACTCATTGGTTGCTACTAACTATGGAATCGGATGGATCAGGTGACAATGTTCTGTCTTAAATTTTAAGTGTGAAGATACAACTTTCACTGTGGTGTGGCGAGCGGGGGCCGCAGCGTGCGCAATTTACGTAAGGACATTGCGCCAGAGACGATGGCGGGCGCTGCGGCTGCGGCCTGCGCATGCGCCCTGCGGAACCACTGACCCACTGCCCGTGTACGCGCAACCCCACCAACTGCCATCCCATAGAACGTTCTCAAACATTGCGTTACACATATTACGTGCCTTTGAGTACGAAATGTTACTTATGTATACCGTATTTGACACACAATTTCACTTCAATATTGAAGTTGAAAATTAAGCAGAGCATTAACATTATTATTTTATTCATTATTTAATAGACAATGATACTATTATTATTAAGTAAGTATATTTTTGAATGGACACATTACTATAGGAACTAGTAGTTCCCAATGTGCCCAATGCCGTGATTTCAATGGTCTTCCGAAACAACTGTCCGATGTTGTCACATTCCCCGAGCGACGTCCGCCCGCATCCCCCCTTTTGCTTGGTAATTGCTCAGCTTCTAGGGATTGTAACTTGATATCAGATTCTTGAAAAAATTGTAACCTATTCTGACTCAGATTTTTTTTTTCAATACCTACAAACAATATCTTTGGGGGTATAGAGTATTATGACTAGTCCAATTTTTAAGGTACTTCATTATTTAAATTAGTGATGCGCCGAATAGTGGTTTCACCGAATAACCGAATACCGAATAATATTTGGTTTAACCTACACCGAACCGAATATTCGGCCGAATTATGGTTTACCTTTTTTTTGTTTTGCCGCGTAATCGCGGTTCTAACATGTCGCTGCTTGCATTCAAGGGCCACCACAAAGTTCCTAGAAAATAAAAAATTGAGCAAACCAGCAAGTTATAAGTTTTATTATATCTTTTCAAAATAGTGTTCATTCAAATCAATACATCGCTGCATTCGGTGAAACCACCTCTCCAATCACTCGACAGCATTTTGATCTCGGCGCCCATAAAACGTTTTCCTCGAAGTGTTGCCTTTATTTACGGGGTTAAATAAAAATAAAAATCGCAAGGTCGGGGCTATACGGCGGGCGACCCGGTTATGCCACGTCTAACTCCTCGGAAGGAAACACCCACTGAGCAGACTGTCTTTTGGTTTCCGGATCATAACAGTAAATCCAGCTTTCGTCACCCGTAACTATATCGAACACAGTCTTTGAGTCACCATCAACCAGTCAACCATTTCGGCACCAATCAACACGACGGAGTTTTTGGGCCTCGGTCAAAATATGGGGCTTCTATATATGCCTCGGAGCCGAGCCATGCGGCGTTGATAAAGCGCGCGTGCTCAAAGGCGCCTCAGTGTGTGGTGTACGTTCATGATGCGTTCGGTGGGGACGGTAGTACCACAAGTAATAATAATAATAATGGAAACCCTTCATACGTCTCACTATAGGGCACGAATCTCTCGCTTTCTTGGAGGGAGGCCTGGAACTTACTCATCCAGGCTGCTCCAATGCGGTTTGGTGGCTGGTGGAGATAAGGGTTAATGGCCAACCCACTGTCGGATGTTTTCAAACAGCCCATAAGGCCTCCGACAAGGTTTAACGACTGTTATCTATCGATAGCAACTGGGACCGACAGCTTAACGTGCCCTCCAAAGCACGGAAACGCGCATTTTAACTTGCACTAGCGGTCACCTATCACACACCCGACCGCGCCCGTATCGCTTAACCGAGCAAATCATTTGCGATCCACACCAGCCGCAGGGCCATGCGCGCTTTATTCCCACAAAATAAAAAGATATTTTATTTTGTGGTAGTACTGAGAGTAGATTGGGATGGCTCGGGAGAGATTGATTTTAATTTATGTTTAAATATAAAAGTTGAAAAATAAATGCTGATTTAAGGTTTAAATAAATGTTGACTGCATGTAATTAGGGCTAAAGGTTTAAGAATATGTTGATTTGAGATTTCAAAATAAATGTTGATTTGTAATTTTTTATTCAACACATTCTTTATAGGATTTCTTTGGCTTATAAAATAACATAAGATTATTTATCTTGTAGTTACATACCGTGTCGTGTAGTCAATAAAATAGAAATATTCGAACCGAATATATTCGGCACCAAAACCGAACAATTCGGCCGAATACGAATAATGGAAAAGATGCCGAATATGCCGAATACCGAATACGAACCGAATATTCGGCGCATCTCTAATTTAAATGCGGTATATGTAAAAATGTACGAGACATTCTCTCGTACATTTTAATATTGTTCATGTTCTTCTCGAGATTCAATTGTCATAAAGAGAATGGCAAGATCAGACCAGAATCAGCAACTAATCAGGGCCTATTGTAACAGTTTTAGTAATTCGGGGACGCAATACAATATAGCTCATTTAAGTGGTAGTTACCACTTTGCCAGGTAGGATTACCTAAATCAACATCGACTCGAATTTAAACGAGGAGTATCTACTGAAGTTACACATAATAGGTAGGCAAATGCTGCGACAGGTGGCCATTACATAGTTTCAGCTTTAATAGCATGATATTATTTTGAGTGTCACGTCGCATTGGCATTTTGTTTGTGAAATGGACACGAGGCTGATCAGGGACCAGACCACGACGTCTTATTGCGATACAATTTAGGATCTTAAACGCTAATATTTTGTTTTACTCGTTTATACGACGGTGCATACGAATAAACGAAACAGCATTGGTTATATTAATATTAGTAGATCAAGATCCTGACAAAACCAGAGAAGTGGCCAAAAAACTGATTTGTTATTTTTTAAAGAAAAATTTGACTAGAGGCGGGGCTTGAACCCGTAGCCACTGGGAATCTAGTCCAGCCGCTTTTCCAATTGAGCTATCGAAGTCCACACCTGAATTTCGAGATAAAGCTTTCGTAGGTCGTGGTTAAACTTTTTGTTTTTACTATAGGTACATTTCAGATTTTATTTTTATTTTGTTTGAGGAATGTGCTAAAAGTCTTGGTGAATTAATTTGCATCAATATGGCACAAAGCCATAATGATTTGCATGGACCGTTGGTAATTGGTGACATAACAAAAGATTTGTTCTCGAGATCTCTATTATGGATGCTATGCGATCAATATTTAATTATATTCGAATAAACCAATTTTCAGTGCGCATTCGTTTAATTCAATGTGTCCAGTCTACTCAGAAATCTACTCGTAGTGCACGTTCTCGAAAAGTTCAACACAATTCAAATTAGGTATGTGTCATGTCATTATACAGAGTTCATGGAGTGACCATTAAAACTGAATACACGTACTATGACACTTAAACAACAAGGAAGCCTTCTTGAAAACCCTGAACTCAAGAGTTAATTCCTTCCACATTACCGGCGCGGATGGTTTTAACGTCGCATATCAATTTTGGAGCTCAAATATTTCGACATGAAGGAATAAGTATGTAATCAATAATTTTCAACAATAAATGAAACATAAGAGCTTAATATCCTTCTACGTCAATTTAACACGCAAATAGAAAAATTACAAAACCGAATACCACCAAGGAACGTATTTTTATTTTTAATTAAAATCATCTGCAAAAAAATAACTCTCAGGTTTTTCCACATGTTATTATGTGTGTAAATATACCCCATTTAAATAATTACTTAAATGAAAAACATGCGAAGGATTGATGTTATGACGATCTATAGGCAGATAAACAAAGAAAAACACAACCTATAATTTTATTATGAGTAGGTATGTACTCGTGTCGTATGAAGTTTTGAACCCTGTAGTAAGCATTTCTTTTTATCTTTAGGTAAAGCAGAACTGACTTACAAGTTGCCAAAGCTGTTAATGAGCAGAAAAGTAAGCTCATTTTAACACTTATTTTGTATTCGTTATTTACCTAATAACAGAAAACTACAGGAATGTTAGGAGAACAAGAGCGTTCGTAGTTTACCTTTTGCTATTATTTGTAAGTAACAAAAAATACACTTTGAATAGGTATAACTAATAGCAGGGAATATGTAATAATACTACGCTAATAGTTTGTTTCCACGTAGAGAATGAAATGACCGTAGCGTAGATGACTAACTAAACGCTTTTTGATGGTTAAAGTGAAGTTTTTGAGACGAAAAGTTGAGGCGAAATACGTGATAATTTTCCAATTTGGAAAATATGAATATGGATTCGAATATTGGAGGTTCGCTTTCAAATCCTTAGTTAACAAACATTTAATCTCTAAAACTAACTTTTCCACCCATTGTGTTATTCAATATTTATCTCAAGTTCAAGTAGTTATGTTATTTTTGTACCCACTAAACATGACATCAGTAATCGGTACCTACATACTTTGTTTATTCTGTAGTGTACCTAATAATGACTAGAATACATACTAATTCTAAAGTTTTTGTCTTGGATAACGTGGAGTGGAAGGTCCTCGTTTTTACTTGAAAATAACATGTTTACAATTATGTAAAGATGTTGTTTTTAAAAAAACTACTTAGCCATTAGGCTAAGTAGTTTTTTTATCGAGATACATCTCAGTGGATGTAGGTACCTACTTTATTAGCATGCACTCTATAGCGTTGAAATAGTGTTGAAATAAATACTATTTCACCGGTACATTTTAAACTAAGTAGTATTATGGAGTAATAAGTAGTACCTACTTATTGCTCCATAATAATAATTATGGTCTCTTAAAGTTAAGATCATAGCATCATACATTTTAAGGCATATTCATAAAGATGAAAAACTTAATATTTACTAGTAACAGTTATATAACTACATGACGTGTACTTTTTTCTTTTAATAAATTCCTGTTACGTACCTACACGAATATGTGTTTGTGTACAGTTTCATGATGACTGGTAAAGTAATTTTCGCACGAGAGTGTAACAAACAAACTTGAATTCGCATTTCTTTATAATCTACTCATCTATAATCTATTCATAAACGAACATTAGATACGTTTTAGCTATAGAATGCTTTGTCCTTGTCAGTTGCATTGCCAAATGTGCAGGATAGAAAAAGACAAAGGAGAGATTAGCAACACTTTAGCTAAAATACGTTTATGAATAAGGGGGTAGGTTTTTAGAAAATCAAAATGCTGAGCGAACGAACAAGTTATAAGTTATATTAGGTATATCTTCAAAATAGTGTCCATTCTCATCACTACATCGCTGCATTCGGTGGAACCACCGAGAAAAGCACTTTGCCCACTCGTCCTGAGTGGGCAAAGCTCTTCGACGATATTTTGAAACGCAGCCACTGCTTCCTCGGCGCCTATTAAACGTTTTCCTCGAAGTTTTTCCTTTATTATTGGGAATAAATGGAAATCGTAAGGTGCGAGATCGAGGCTATACGGCGGGTGACCCAGTAATTCCACGTCTAACGTCGCCAAATAGTCGGTCGTTCGCCTGGCGGTGTGCGACGAGGCGTTGTCGTGGTGAACGAGGATCCTACTCCGAGGTCGTTTCTCCCGACCTTTTTCCAAGATAAGGGGCAAACAATTGGTAGTGTATCACTCTGCAGTAATTGATTTCTGATCCTCTAAAACAATTGTCACAATTGACTTCTCCTTCCAATAAACGATGCCACCATCTATTGTCTCACGCTTCGACCTCTCTTCAATTTAGTTGGCAACTCTTCGGAAGGAAACATACACTGAGCAGATCCAGCTTTCGTCACCCGTAAAACAAACACAGCATTTGAGTCATCCCCGTTAAATCTTTGAACCATTTCACGACACCAATCAACACGACGGAGTTTTTGGACCTCGGTGAAAATATGGGGTATCCACCGGGCACAAAGCTTCCTGACTGCTAAATGTTCATGGAGGATTTAGTGCACTTGACTCATACCGATACCTAAGCTTGTCCGAATTTGCGGATAGATGAGATCCGAATAGTCTTTTATCAGTCTATCATACGCCGCACAACACCGATGTTATCTTCAGTCGTCGCCGTAAGAGGCCGTCTGTCACGCAGATCATCGGTGAGATTAGTGTGTCCACGTTTAAACTCATTAAACCAGTTATAAACAGAGACGAACGGGTACGAGACGGGGCTTCTTCGTAAAAGGTCAATCTAATCTAATAAAAATCATTGTACGTAATTTTTCTCGCGTTAATTTCATGCTGACGTGACACAGACAATTTTCAATTTGCCGCCAAAGCGTAAAACAAATGACAAATGAATGAAATACATACTCAATAATTTTAGCAGACTTCCATTTTCAAAATGTGTACAATTTTTTTTATTATTTTGTTTACAAATGGCCAGTTCTAAAAACTTTCAGTGTCACCTTCGTATATTAGGTATATAAGCAGGGATAAGTAGAGATTACGGCAGGTATCTATTATCATCCCCCCCTCCCTCGAGGGTTTCCGCCTTGTCGTGGCGGGGGAGCTCAGTACCCGGTGGTTTGTGACACCGGCGAAGCCAAAAGGAACCCAGAGAGGCGTTTGGCGTGGCTCTGCCCGCCACTCGCTGCTGTAAAGAGGAGATGGCTGGGGAGGACGTGTACGGGTATGTATTTCGTTAGCCTTGCACCCTATCCCCAGACGCCTAACGGTGGTCCCGCCGTCGGATAGGGACGTGGTGAGGCCGCGGGGAGGGGACGACGACGAGGGAACTACAATGCCTCCGACGCTCCCCCAGGTCCGAACGGTGTGCCCCTGCGCTCAGACAGACTACTACTACTACCTATTAACGTTGTTGTCTCGCAAGGTACTGTGCTATCTCCCACGCTCTTTTTTCTGCATATCAATCCCAATTTTCATTGCTATGCGGATGACAGTACGGGAGATGCACACTACACTAGCCGTGTAAATGCCTCTCGGACGCACATAGAGGAAAGCAGGACTAGAAATGTGTCTTTGGTCGAGCACTCCCTGGAGCGGGTGTCGGAATGAGGTCGACTTAATTTAGTGCACTTCAACCCCTCGAAGACACAAGCGCGTTCACCACTAAACAAGCCCTATTTATTGTAGCGCCACAGTTCTAGGGCACTCCGTTCGTCGTTGGCACACCGCGGACACTCAGCCAAAATTCCATACAATCGCTAAATTTGGTCACAGACATCAATCAGTGACGTGTATTTACACGTGCACCTGTGTGCGTAGCACGTAGAGAAATACCAAACGTCGCCCATAAGAGGGGAGGAGTTTGGGTGAGGCGGGGAAATCGTGCGGGACGTCGAAGGGTCCATTCTATACCTACGTTGTATTAAAACGCACAAACTCTCAACATCTCTGCGCAGACTCAGATGTTGACCGGAACCGGATGCACCGGAACTTTTAAACTAACAAATTTGGTAAATTTCAGTAAGATGATGCAACCCAGGCTTAGAGTTTTTAACTAACAGCAGACGGAGTGGAAGGACAGGTAAAAAGTACCAGAGAGCGGCTCATACCCGTTCTATGAAACTGTTGCATTATTTAACTGTCGTGAGCGAAATTATTAACTTGTGGCACTGGGGCTCATTTTGTCTAGTGTGCGTGCATACCGAGCTGCCTCAATGTTACCGTTTCGTTACGGGGAGGGAAACTACCCGCAAAAATACAGGATTTCAAAAATAGACTTTAAAAATACACATTAAATAATAGCAAACGATACAATACAGATTTAAAATTCACCTAATTAAAAAAAAAACATTTATTTATTATTTTATTATCGTAATGTAATATATATATGTATTGATGGTAGTTTACTTAAATATGAATAATATACATGTAGTTTTTTTTTTCTGGCTATTTTTTTTATGTTGTTCAGGCATTGCCTGGCAGCTTGAAGTTCGTGATGCCACTAGGACCCACCAGAATATCAGCGCTGCAGTCACCAGTCACTCTGCAGCAATCAGCTGAGGTGGGTGCCGTTTTTCTTGGCTTCCCACAACCAAATATGTAAACTTGTTTTAACTTTAATTATTATTGGTTGTTGTGTGTGTGCCTTGAAAATAAATATTTTTCTTCTTCTTAAAATAAAACTAATGAAATACCCAGTGACGCAAAACCCATTAGGTAGGCATTTGGATAACGCGGATGTTGTGTAAATTATTGATTAGGTTTATTGTATATTTATTCGATTCTTCGGTATTTTTTCTTTAGTTAATTAAACTATACATACAACCAAAAAATATACAAACATAACATACCTACATCGATATAGGTATGTATACATACATTATTTATGAATTGCATTTTAAAGCGTATACACCTATATACGTTGTCTTACTGTAATTGCCCTGCTTTTTACAGTATTACCATTTGGTACTTTTGTATTTAAGTACATTACACATATCGCAATATAATTAAGCCGAAATAAAAAAAAGTTTAAAATAAGTTATATTAAATAAATACATACATATATATATATTTAAATCGAGGGTAATGTGATGATTGCGTAGGTGTAATTTACGTAATGTAATATTTGGTTATGATCAATTTAGACACTTCGTGAAATTATCGTTAATTCCTTATGTAACATGAGCCGATACACTCCTTCATTTCTAATAAATATCGATCATTGGCTTGTTCCAATTGTTCAAAATTCACACTACATGAATATTTAATAACACCGCTTGCAGGGGCGGATTTGATACGTTGGCTGCCCTAGGCCTGTGAAAGATTGCCCCCCCCCCTCCCCCTGTGCTGTAAAGCATACAAAATTAGATAAACTATAGAAATTAAATTAAAATGAAAAAAAAAAAGATACAAGAAAGCATAAAAAATTAGATAAACTATAGCAATTTACGTAAAATGAAAAAAAAACGATAGTCAGTAAGTGATTCAATTAATTCTTCTAATAATCGTAATTGCCATACATGTAAATTTTTTCGCGAGTTGCCATATGGACGTATTTTTTAGGGTTTTACAAGTATGCGCGTAGGCAACTACTTAAAAAAAACGACCTAATATTGTCGGCCTATAGGGAAATCCGCCCCTGACCGCTTGGGTAGTAACGTTAGTAGCTAATACCTATATGTAATTTGCACCGACAAACAGTATTCACAAATTTCACAATATTCACTGGTGGGAGAGGACCTAGGGCACATATTAAGTGTATAACCATCACCTCATCACTAAATTTATCTGTGCTACTATATTTCGAGTAAATGGTACCTAATGTGAGTACCTACCCTGTAATAATTGGCACAAAAGACATAAATGCATTACGGCCAAAAAATGAAACATCACTTTAATGTAAATGGGACTTAAGTCTTGTTCCTATATAACACGCCCAAACGACACAGATGGGTCAAATTTGAGGGTTACTTAAAATTTAGTGAAGTTTGAATATTCGAAACCAAAATTAATTTGCATTTTCATAATTTACAAACTATGTGAACTGTGTGCTTGTTTGCTATTTTCATGACAGAAGAAGTATTATCAAATTATATGACCTTTACACCGAGATCTGTAGAATTAAGGATTAAAAAAACCTAATAAAAAATATCCAGTGAATTGATAAGAATTAAAGATAGATCATCACATCTTCGAGTTATTTAAACGAAATCGTCCTGTTTTATCGAAAACTTATATAGATTATGAGAAAATGCAATTTATCGGCGACTGTGAGAGTTAACATTTTGAAGTTAAAAAAGATAAAAAAAATAGGTTGTGCGAAATCGTATGTCAACTCAACATACAAGTTGTAAACCGAATACAAAACAAGAACAAAAACAAAACTTATTTCAAGATCTGTAATCTTTCACTATTTTTTTATTGCAACGCTGCCCCCACCTGCGGTCTATGAATGTTCCAGTAGGTGTTTGGCAAGTTCTCTCGTGGCGGTACACGCGACTCCGGCAGTAGGTATATTCGTAACTACATTGATTTTGGGATAAGGAAGTGATTGACACTATTATCATACAAATTTATGTAGGTAATAGTGATAAGTATGCGCGGAGCCGGTTTCACATTTTCGGTTTCGATATTTTGGATCACGTTTTTAATACCTAGATTGGCGATTCGTTTTGAAACAATTAAAAACTTTAAAAACATTCTCTAAACATATTTTTTTAAACCGTTGCACATAATAATAGTCAACAACTTACACGATTACATGGATGGATTGACAATTAAGATTACACAAGCTTATAAGAAAAACTTTGAACTAATTATTTAACTCCATTGCATTGTTTTTTCTTTAGTTGTATAACAACAACAATGAAGGCTTCAATAGCTGTTGGAGAAGCTTTAGTCGGCGCTTAAAGCAGCTCCTAGCACTTATATTCTTAAGTTAAATTAAACTAAACAGTAACAATATGTATAAGGTTAAAATTGAGTGAAAATTCACATAAGTTACTACAAGCTAGATCGCTAACAATTGGAGTGCATGAATAACGTAGCACTAATAATTAAAAAATAGGAAAGTTTGTTTGTTTATTAGTCAATCACGTAAAAATAATAAATTGATTCTTTTGAACAACATCATACGATAAAATTCCACGCGAATATTAAATAATCTTATCAAAAGTTGTAAATTGATAAAGATTATGGACAGGTGACTATTGATATATTGATAGCTGTGATATGATAAAGATTACTCACTCGTAAATATAGGTTATCAGAATCTGGAGCAACCGAAAGGACTAGAGGTCCTTTCTAAAGGAGCGCATCGAGGCACCGGCTGAATACAAAATAAAAGACGCAATCGGGTCGACTTTCGCGTATCGTGTGGTGCGCAAGCGCAGGTGTGAATGTTGAGCGGCGGCGCGGCGGACAGTGACTGGGCGCGTGAGCTACCGTCGTCGCCACCACCGCCGCCACCGCCGTGCGTCACCACACGCCGGACGTCATCGCCGTCACACCAAGCCTGTTGCGCCACCTCCAGCCCTTCGTTCTCCCCCCACATTTTTCAGCTCCTTTCAAACTAGCCTGTAGCAGGCCACCCGGGCTTCGTAAGATACCCTTACAAGGAACAGATGCTAGATGATTCTGAATGATCTGAAGATAACCGTGAAAAACAAAAAATTATACGAGTAGTATGAAAATATCAGGGAACACTTACCCGAATTTATAAACCGCTAACAATATGATCGAGAATTATCTGAAAAAAAAAATCAGTTACATTATTAAAAAATATATTGATACGTGACAGGTACCTAACATGATATTGGATGTTTAGTGATTTTGGTTTAACACAATGTGTTTATTTTTACTTTCGGGAAATTTTGTGGATGCTGATACTTATTCGTATTTAAGTGTAACAAATTTCATTTGACCAAACTGTTTGTGCTTCAAATAAGTAATTAAAGGCTGAAGGTGAATTCGTTATTTCTCACAAAAAATAATAAGTACAAATAAAACACGGAATCATTTTGGGGGTCATAAGAAACATATAAGGTCGCGAATATTAGAAGATCAATTTTGAAAAAAACGGTAGAGATTTAAGTACTATTCACTATTCAGACCTAATTACGGAGCTGTTTAGTAGGATTTCCCGCGTCATTAATTCTAAGCAGATAAATATGCAACTCTATGGCAATGATATTATGTATGCTTAATAAAAAAAGAATAATAAATTTTACGTTTGTGATGAAGAGTTTTTTTCCTAGGAATTCCTACTCTACATCCTATTTCTGTTTGTCCCTGCTCCAATTACTGACCTGTTTCGCTATTAGATTTCTTGATACCTAATTAATTTACATTTCACTTGAACTGGATAAACCTTGCTCTTCATGTGACATCAGTTTTAAATTATGAATTGATTGTATTTAATTTTCATTGATTTCGTTAATCAATGATTTTATTACTATAAATTATCATTTATTTTGTAGTAGCATTAATTACGAAAAAGAATCAATGTAATGACTTACAGACTATGCCTGTGACACGTGCCGATGTTTATGAACGAATGTAGAAGAAAGCGTTAAGAATGTTCGTTTAAATTATGCGCTCTTATCTAGAACATACTAGTGTGTGTACAGTCAGGGAACTCTCCGCTTATCCAATATCAATCAAATAAAGCATTTATTGCCATTGCATAAGGTGTGGTCGGATAGTTCCCTGATAGTACATATCTCGGTAATAAAGAGATATTTGGTAGAGTTTCAATAAAGTTAAGAATCTTGATTGGAAGGTAACATTGTATAAATAATAGTCATCTAATGTCAATACAAATAATAGAAGCCGTGCTTTATTGGACGAGTTAAGACCGTAGGTAATCTAGCCACCATCTAACTTATTTAACCAACACAAGACAGCAACTAAATTAAAATATTTTGCGTATTACAGACCCGTCAATACAAACACATGGACAAAAAACATTTTTTACTTCAGAAGCAACCTATTTCGGCCTCACAACACGAGAGCTAGTGCTACTCTCTGACCAACGAAGAGAACTGCATGACTATTTATCTAAAGTACCTATAGGACTTAAAGTTCTGAACTTCTGACTAACTGACTGACAAAGAACAGCGCAGATAGCTTGATGTAGAGACTTCTAAACTGGGAGTGTATTTGAGTTATTTGTTTTAAAAAGTTAGTTCACAAGTTCATCTCAACCAGTGAACTAAATAAAGGATCGAAGACACGAAAAGACACATTTATATCATTTCATTGACACATTTATCACAATGCCATTGTAGGTATATGTATTAAAAACAGTAGATACATTTAAAACAAGGTTATAATAGGTTTTTTTTTTAACGTTAGGGCTCCGTTAAATATTAGGTTTTGCAAAATGTGTTCCGCCTTCAAAAAAGATTGAGAACTACTGGAATAGGTACTGATATTTCGTACGCCCATTGTATATCGAAAAAGAATAATATTAATTAAAAAAACATCATGGACAGGTACTGGTGGTATAATAGCTCCAGTGTAGGATATCGAGGGCGTAGGTATTACCTAACCTACTTGCCGCTAAATGTTAGCATTCAGCGCTATCGTGTTACGTTCAGGTGGTAATGTACAGCTCCGTAATTTCCGGCACAGAGACATAAAAACTAGGGTTGTTGAGGAAGTGATTATGAGGAAGAGGAGGAGGAAGAGGAATTGTGATGCGCCAATTTAGAGGATGCGGATGAGGAAGAGGATATTTTTATGAGGAAGAGGATGAGGAAGAGGAAGAGGAAGAGGAAGCAGATGACATAATAATAATAGCAACTCTTGAAACGTCCCACTGCTGGGCACTGGGCACGAGTCTCTCCCCTTCTTCAGGGGAGGTCTGGAGCTTACTCCACCACGCTGCTCCAATGCGGGTTGGTGGAGTTACTTGCAAGGGTTAGTGGCCAACCCGCTGTCGGATGTTTTCAAACCGCCCATAAAGCCTCCGACAAGGTTTAACGACTGCTATCTGTCGATAGCAACCGGGACCGTCGGCGTCCTGCTCTCCGAAGCACGAAAATGCGCATTTTAATTTGCCACTAGTGGTCACCCGTCACACACCCGACCGCACCCGTATCGCTTAATCGAGTAGATCGCTTGCGTTCTACACCAGCCGGGAGGCCTTGCGCGCTACAGAAAGATGAGAAGAGGATGATTCGAAGATATAAATACTAGCGGACCCAACCTAAAATCCGCTGTCCTGTCTCTATCTACTTCACGAAGTATATATATATATATATACAAAAAAAAATATTAAAAGAGCATTTTGTAGTGGTTGGTCCACTACAAAGTGCTCTTTTAATTATTTTTTCTATGAATCTAAAATCTAAACCATTCTCAAAACACATACGATAAAGAATCATCAAAATTGGTCCAGCAGTTAAGGACGAGTTCAGGGACATATCTACACAACGACATTGCTAAGGCCTTTGACCGGGTCTGGCACAGGGCACTTCTCGCGAAACTTCCATCCTACGGTCTTCCCGAGAGGCTATGCAACTGGACAGCCAGCTTTCTGTCTGAGTGTTATATACAAGTCTTAGTTGACTGTCAGCGCTCAGACAGACAACCTATCAACGCTGTTGTGCCGCAAGGCTCTGTGCTATCTCCCACGCTTTTTCTTCTGCACATCAATGAAATGTTGGAGCAAAACTCCAATTTTCATTGCTAGACCGATGATAGTACGGGATATGTACACTACACTAGCCGTGCAAATGCCTCTCGGACACTTATCGAAGAAAGAAGGACTAGACTTGTGTCTGAAATCGAGCACTCTCTGGAGCGGGTCTCGGATTGGGGTCGACTTAATTTGATGCAGTTCAACCCCTCGAGGACACAAGTCTGCACGTTCACCGCTAAAAAAACGCCATGCATTGTAGCACCACAGTTCCAGGGCATTCCGATCACCGTTGGTAAGAGTATCTGTATCCTGGGCGTTGACATATCGAACGAAGTGCAATTCGGGAGTCACATTGAGTGTAAGACCAAGTTGGCATCCAAAAAGCTAGGGGTGCTTAACAAAGCCAGGCAGTGGCAGTGAAAGTGAATACACTTTCACTTCGGGCCAGCTACTACTACTCATACTCATTTGTGGGTCCCCAAATACTAGCTTGGTCCACTTGACTCCCTACAAAAACGCGCCGTTCGTATTGTTAACGATTCAGGACTTACTGACAGGCTCGAACATCTGAGCCTACGCAGAGACATTGGGAGTATGTGCGTGTTGTAAAGTCTCTACAATGGTGAGTGCTCTGCTGAACTGTTTGACATAGTGCTACCATCTATTTTCCTACACCGTACTACCCGCCGAAGAGAGAAGTTCCACCCACACCGACTGGACACCTGGCAGTGCTCAACGGTGCGGTTTTCACGTTCGTTCTTGCCCAGAACGTGTAAATTGTGGAACGAACTTCCCTCTGAGGTGGTCCCTAGGTGCTACATTAAGAGGTTCTTCAAAAATGGCTTCAAAGGAGTCCTTCAGGGCTGGCAGCGCGTTGGCAACTTCCCTGGTGTTGCAAATGTTCATAGGCGACGGTGACCACTTTCCATCAAGTGGCCCGTCTGCTTGTCTGTCAACCTACTGACATAAAAAAAAACACACGCACACCAAAAAAAGATGAGTGAATGACACAATTTCATATAGGAATTGAAATGAAAATAAGAATGCAGTCTTTATTTCTTTGTTAATTAGGTATTTAAGTCGAATATTATTAAATAAAATAAAAGAATTGAATACTATTAATCGAAATTTATTTTAAACAGGGAGGTTAATTTTTATAAAAAAAATATTTGGACGCTGTTTCCCGAACAACCGGTTTTATAGCTCATCATATACCAATACAGCATTGCTAAAAAGTCGTTTGCTGGTACATTTGATGGAAGAGGATAGGTATTGTAAAGATACAGTTCTGTAAAGCCCCGAATATTTCGATTTTTTCAGTTGAGTACGCGTATAAACAAAATAATGTATGTCAATAAAATTAAAACAAACAATCAAGGAACAGCGCCGGTGGCGGGTGGGAAGGTCTCGCTCGCCTGTTCGGCCTGGCACCGTGCTGCGGCGTGTGCGTTGCCATCGATACGCGACGAGCATGCGCAACAAAATTCCTCATAAATTTTGAGGAAGCGGTAGCGGAAGAGGATTTTTTTATTCTAATTTTTGAGGATGCGGAAACGGTTGAGGATCCCAAAATATTGCGGAAATTCCTCATTATGAGGAAGAGGAAGAGGAATCCTCAGCAACCCTAATAAAAACTTAGGCCTCTGGAGCGGCAACGCATCTACATTCAAATCTCCCATTTTATGTAGACGTTTATAGGCTACAGTATCACTTTATTATCATCAATGTGAACTGTACGCTTGTTTGTCATTTGATGACCATATTATGTATAAAAAACCGGTCAAGTGCATGTCGGGCCACGCGCAGTGTTGGGTTCCGTAGTTTTGAGGTTTCTATGTAACGAAAAAGTGAGTTTTCCTTTCAATTTCGCTATATGTAGTTACTATTGCCGTAACGTTTGAATTTCTAACAACAACCGTTTAGTTGGTAGAGAGGGGGACACTTGACTCTAACGAAAATTGGCATTTTAAAGCTTAATAAGTTACGAACAGTTAACTAAATCGAAAAATGATATTTGCACATTCCTATCATTTTTTAAAAACCTATCCAACGATTTAATAATATAAAACTATAACACTATAAAGAAAACTAAAAAAAATATATTACAAATGGGGAGGTATCCTAAACTTTTTTTCATGATTTTATTCTACCACTTTGTCGGCGTGATTAAGGTACCTATATCTGTGCCAAATTTCAAGTCTCTAGTACCAATAGTTTTTGCGCTAAACCGCGGACGGACACACAGACAGACGGACATGGCGAAACTATAAGGGTTCCTTGTTTACTACGGAACCCTAAAAAGGTCAAAACAATAATTTGAAAGTTGAACCTAGTAGGTATATCTACTAGTACTATAATGCATACAGGTATTACTCATCATTGCTTCTTTATGTAAGAGAATTGGAGGGATGATTCATAATACGTAATTGGTTATCGATATCAACTGATAAACAATACATAATAATTTTCAATTGCCAAATCTTATCTACTGATACTAGAGATAATAATGGCGTCCTTTGGGTAGTGTGGTATAGGCAGGTACATTTCAATTTCCGTTGAATATATTTACTACATAATCCAAAATAAAACCAGACTTAATTTATGTGAAACACGTACCAACTTCCAAATTCCAAAGAATGCGAAACAAGGCTTTCAAAATATTTCAATCTCATTTAGAGGAAAAACACTTGCAAGAGTCTTAAGTTATTCTCATGGGCTTTAACCGCTTAATTTGATTCGTCATTTTAGAGAGCAATAGCAAGAATCAGATGAAGGCTATTGCTTTCATTCACGCAGCGTATTGCCAAAGCAATTAAGTCAGGCGGTTGATATGCCACCCTGGCTGCGGCTCGACCACCTAGATTTGCAGTTGAGGACATTACTATCAAGTCTATATAAATCAACCTCCATTAGCATGTAGGTTTTATATTAACTATTAAAAAAGCAGTGCTTCCTATTCCTTATCCTTATTGCTGCAAATCTATTGTTCTACTATTCCCAGTGGGTCCACGTTATGAAAAGTATAATGTTTAGTATTTTGGATTTTCTGCGGGTCCATGAAGATAATTAAAAGTACAGTCGACTCTTGTTTTTATAATTTTATATAATGGTCCAAAACTAAGATGAATTCTAAACTTGTGATTATTAATGTAATCACAAGTTTTGAATTATCACAGTAAATCATCTTAGTAAAATATAATTATATAAAATTACTAGCGGCCCGTACCGGCTTCGCACGGTTGCTATTTAGGCACTCACATAATATTACGACTATGAATTGAGATTTAAACTATCCTATCTCTCAAGTTGGATCGAACTGCACATGGTGTGCGAATTTTGTTATAATCGGTTAAGTGGTTTAGGAGTCCATTGAGGACAAACATTGTGACACGAGATTTATATATATTAAGATGTTGTCGACATTTTTTTAGGTTTTCAATTGAGATTATTTTAAAACTGTTAATGCTTAAAGTATTAATTAATTATAAGTATTATACTAATTATGGATAGATTTTTTACTGTGACAATTTAAAACTTCTGATTATATTATTGTTTAAGTCTGTATTTTTTAGGTTTGCAATTGAGATTTTTAAAAATATACATGATTTGAAAAAAAAATTTTTACGAATCATAACAGGTACAATTTTTTAAATCTTCGTTCTTGTTTAATTACTTATTGTTATTTTACTTCACAAAATATGCTGCTGATTATACCAAACCATGTCATGGGCCTGATGGGAAAGAAAATATTATATTTTTATAAACGTCGTGGACTCGTTGGGTATCAATGTACCGATGAACTGTTCCTAAATTAAGATTTGTGGATCTCTGCACCCAAAAATAGCTATTTTGTATAAAGATGTGTTACGATTGCTCCAATTACAATTTATAAGTTTACAATTTATTATTTTTTCCTTATTCCAGTAGGGTTGTATGTGAGCTATTTATCTCATAGTGGTGAAAACTAAAGTACCTACTGATGAAGATCAAAAGGATGACGTAAATTCTACACTACGCAAAAGAACAAAATAGTAAGAAGAACTTTACTGGTGGTAGAGCTCCAATGACGGAGCTCGCGGGCGTAGGCACCACCGCATTACCTAATATACTTGCCGTTAAATGGTTGTGTTCAGTACTATCGTGTTCCGGTCAGGTGGTAATGTACGGCTCTGTAATTTCCGGCACAGAGGCATAACACCTAATGCCTCAGGAGTGGCAGCGCATCTGCATTTTGACCCCTGGTCATTGTGTGGGTGTCTATAGGCTGCAGTTATCACTTAACATCAATGTGAACTGCACGCTTGTTTGCCACTTTTATTACATAAAAAAAAACTATACAGGTTATTACAACTGGGCAATGACATTTATTCATGAGTACATAATTAGCATTCATATAAAACATATTGAAACTAAAGCCTTTCAATCCAATAATTTAAAAAAAAGAAAGCAGCTTAACATTATTCTGGAATCTACTTTTATAACATACGTTCAGATTCAAGGTCTACACATAATATTAATCTCCATTTATGTATCTTATAGGTACAATACAAAGTCGCTAGAACGATCGCGAAATGTATAATACGATAACTTGTAAATAATTAAATTGTTTTGTCAATAAAGGTGATCGGTTGTGTTACCAGAAACCACTAATTAATATTAAATTAACAAGAATATAAATAACATATTTTTATTCAATTAAACTAATTATCTTTTGGTTGGGTTTTCACACAAAACTAATGTTGAGAGCTTCGTATTCATTTTATAAAAAATCGAAATGTCATTAACATTTAGTGCATGAAGATCACTGGATACAGCATTGACTTCCTTGTCTTGTCGACTGGTTTTTGCAGTACAATCTAAAATATTCGGTCAAGTATACACGCGAAATTGTTTACAGTTTCGAATTTTTGAAAGGTGAAAGACAACAACGCGGGAGTCGTTAACATTTTTGTCTATTTGCAGTCAGTTTATTTTTCATCTGTTCTAAATTTCACTGATTTTCCTACCTATAGGTACCAACCTAAAGCGCAAATTGCACCGGCCCTATTCGCTTAATAATATTATTATGTCTTATGTGTTCGGCCTACGTAAGTCCATTAAAAAATCCCAATTTAAAGACCCCTGCGTCACAAATAGGATTGCCAGCCGTACTTTAAAATAGAGTATTGTACATACTCTATAAACTCTATATCATGAAATGATCTATTATACTAATTTAAGATGCTAAATTACTCTTATTTACACAATCTATACTATACTATTGCCTAAATTATATTTACTCTCTGTTCTCGCCATTTCAGCATTTACCGACTCTTTCTGAGTCACAAATGTGAAGTGGCGGTAAGAGAGGAACAGGGCTTCATTGAAATTGGTCAAAAATTAGCATCTGATCTATATAACGTTAGAGTTAGAATGTTTGGAGTCGTACAATTCTTTTAAAATCAATTATATATCGTTATGTGCCGCAAAAAGTAACAAAAATATGCTTTTAAAAAGGTATGAATCATTCTCTATCTCCCTATTTTATAAGTTAGTGCTTTGTATTCGCCTCTTTGAAAGGAAATATGCACAATATATCATCTAATAAAAGTTTGCAACCCTAATCACAAACCATTTACGAAATCTAGGTAGGTATAACAGTGTATAAAAATAAATTATTAGGTACGCGGGGGACGAGAATGTAGACAGACCCATCACTGTTTATAGTTAGTCCACTGGGATAGTTATTGTTTGAAATTATTATTTAATATTTATTATATTATATTATTATTTAATATTAGCTGAAGTTTATTACGTACAATTGTATATACTTACATATAATATTAAATGTGTAATTATTATTTTTTAACAAGGTATAGATATTTTAAGGAACTAATTTAAATATTTAATTAATTGTATTTACATAATGAAACTAATTTTACATAATTTAATTAATTTATTTCTTACGACGCAGTAATTAATTCGTATTATTATTATCTATGTGATTTATGGAGCTAACGGGCTTGCAGTCAATATTGATGACACGTGATTACTAACTAAAGCCCATTGACATCCACAAAAATGTAACAGCCTTGTAAATGCTTGACGATTCTGGTGATTAGTAGTGTAAAGTAGCGGTTTACCCACTGCCCTTTAATTACAGGCACATAAAAATAAAATGATATATAGATAGTACCTTGGGAGTGAGTGCGTCTGCATTGTAAAGGGTTATAGCTCACTACAGCCACCCGGCACCCGACCAGCGCCTCGAGCGGTCTGAATTTCGCTCCGTATCGCCTCGACCACAAGCCGAAAACGCGCGGGCGGCGCGTGGACCACTAGCTTGTTTTGCGTTGACTTTGCATTGCCAACTCGCTGTTCCCAAGAGGGCCGTGTGAGCCCGCGCGTGGTTCACAAGTAACATCGCGTCTTTTGCCAGTGGACCATCCGTCGACAACGAGTACACGCCGTAAAACGGTGCGGTGCTGGTCGGGTGTCGGCCGTGTCGGGTGTCGGCCGTGTCGGGTGGCTGTAGTCAGCTATGACCCTTACTTTTCTTGTCTGTGTGGATATCCTATCAAAAACATTTTCATGGAAAATATTGCCAAGACGAGACCATTATTTTTATGTCATGAAGTGACAAAAAAGCATTCAGTTTACAATGATGGTAGTAAGTAGGTAATACTGTAACCTATAACCATCTACAGGAAACAACAGGAAACCAGAGATTTCAATGCAGATGCGCTGCTACCACGGAGGCCTAAGGTAGGTATTAAGTATGCCTCTGTGTCGCAAATTAAAAGACCGTACATTACCACCTGACCGGAACACAATAGTGCCGAACACTCAAGACACGAGAGACCGAACAATTGAAATCAATTTCTTCCCGGATAAAGGCGCGGGCACAGTTTGTCTAAATTAAATACGTTCATGTTAACCGCATTCAACTATGTTTAAAAGTTTTGAAACAGTGCTTGAAGTAAATTTTCAACTGACAAGTTTTGACTTAATCCACCTGTGAAAACCGTGTTCAAATCCGTTGAGGAGATTCGGAGTTATAACGTACCAGACAGAAAGACAGACAGATAGAAAAAAATACAAAAATTGTTTTTTTAATCGCCCCCTATAATTTTTTTGGAAAAATATTTAATGTACAGATACTCGTCTTATTTCCTGAGCTTATCCCTATTAATATTATGAATGCGAAAGTTACTCTGTCTGTCTGTCTGTTACCTTTTCTGAAACGACTGAACCGATTTTAATGAAATTTGGTACAGAGATAGAGTTGACTTTGAGAAAGAAAATAGGCTACTTTTTAAAGAACATCCACGCGGCCGAAGCCGCGGGCAACAGCTAGTTACCTATATGCAGGTATAGATATTCGATAATATAGAATGAAGTGTGCGTATTGTTGTTACTTACGGTATAACAGTAATAATTACTGAGTATTTAGCGACACATAGATGAGACAATGGGCGTAGGTAGGTATGTCAAAATCTACCACTGCAACTCTATTGTCATGTAATGAAAGTGGCAAACAAGCATGCAGTTCACATTGATGTTAAGTGATGACTGCAGCCTATAGACCAGAGGTCAAAATGCAGATGCGTTACCACACCTGAGGCCTAAGGTGTTATGCCTCTGTGCCGGAAATTACAGGGCCGTACATTATTTTATGTAATGAACTAATGGCAGAGACCAACAAGCATGTAGGCACTCAATGCGGATTCGAGCCACTTGAGCTTAAGATCTTTAACCGTAACACGGTAGCAAGAAGTTAGTAGTACTTATCTACGTACAAGCGCCGTCGCTACAGTTCTTATAATATCTTATTGATTTAGTATACCTATACCCTAAACGCCCTAACGCACTAGCGGTTAGCCGCGCGCGCGGGTAGCCGCTTCTACATTTTAATATACAACCGCCTGTGATTGTACGCACTTAACCGCCATACAATCACAGGCGGTTGCATATCAAACTGTACCCGCGCGGCTACCCGCTCCCGCGGCTAACCGCCAGTGCGTTCGGGCACTAAAAGATTTACTGGTTTGCTGTTTTACAAAATATTAATTTTAAAATTTTCCTCGTAGGATTAGGTACTTGATACTGTAAAAAATAAGAAACAGAACAATGGCATGATGATGAGGGTTGATAGTTTCGTTTCACCTTGTTTTTATCGTTCTCCATCTAGGTACTTACAATTGTCTTGAAATGTATTCTATTCAGGTGTTGTTTGGTATAAAAGGTGCGTGTCATTCTAACGAGTAGTACCTATGTAACTTTTCAAAAATTCTAAATTCAAATAATTTATTTCAAAAGTGTCCTTGTAGACCACAAGGACACTTTTGCATTGTCAGGTTATAAGCTACCTATCTGTTCGTCATAATCATAGTCATTCACTTAGCAGAGTGCCAAGTGCAGGCATTACTGAGAAGAACTCTGCTACCCAACAAACTCAGCGTGTTGTACTTTTGTCAAAGCCTTAGATTTAATAAATATATTATTAAATAGACTAAAAATTAAAATAGAATAAATGTGAACGTCCATGGCATATAGATAAATATTTGCTTATAAACACATACGCAAATACCCATCAACAGCTTAATATTGTGATAGAAAATAAAAAATACATGACAAATATTATTTTTATATTTTTAAACATTTTTCTGATAACTATCATGACTTGCCCTATCACCCGTTTTCGGTTTATCGTTGATTTCTGGGACAACCTGTATATATTTTACGAATAGTTTTCTCAAACCCCCTGTCTTTCAAGTTTTTGAGGATCGACTGTCATATTTTTCTCGTGAGCTGATGGGTTAAAACAGCTATCTCTAAATAAAACCCAACACAATGCCTTGCATGAGAAAAAAAAATTACATCACCACTTTACATGTAGGGGAGAAACCTTAAAAAATGTTTTACAAGATATTACTTTACTATTTTATTGGCATAACCAATAGGTATATGTTAATGCCAAATAATAGCTTTGTACTACTAGTAGGGACCTGGCGTGAAGATACATACATACATATTACTAGACTAGTAGAATCTGCGCATAGCTGGGGACAGATGTATGGACAGAACGACAGGCCAGCATGGTGAAATTATAAGGTTCCTTGTTAGCTACAGTAGCATAGTGGTAGCAGGCCACTACTATTACGCTGGAGGTCCTGGGTTTGATTCCCGGGTCGGGGACTATCAGAAATAACGGTTTAAATTCCTTTATCTCTGCTTCTATTGGGATTTTTCCTTTTTCTGGAAGTTTCCCAGTACCCCGGAGTTTGGTAATGTGCCCGGAGATGGCAACAGGTTCGCCACCTGTTACATGGGCCAAAACATAACCGGTGAGTCGTGGGTGTTTGCATGTATGATTTAATGCATGCATTTACCTCTGCCTACCCCTTCGGGGATTATAGGCGTGAAGTTACGTTACATGTATCTATTTAACTTATATGAAACCCATAAAAGTAACTCAGTACGCCTGTCTGTCTGGTGCTTTCATAACTTAACCGCTGAGCTGATTACTGAGAGTAGTTTGATTCAACCCTGAAAGGAGGCTACTTTAGGCGCCATAACCAAATACCAGTAGGCAAAAGACTCATCTTTTCCTGATGACAATTTTTATCGATTGAGGTAATAATTCTGCTTTATTTCTACTTTCTTCTTTTTATCTGTTATAGTTTCCTACTTCATCTGGGAATTTAGCTGGTAATTGATTTTTTATTGACACTAGATATTTACATGAATATCCGATGATAAATACTCCAAACATGTAGAAGATTACAACAGAAACATGCAGTTAAAAGTATTTGAAAAATTAATTTCCAAAAAAAAGTGTATTTGAGAATGCAGCCAAAAAATCAACAATTGAGTACTCCAATATGGCGGAAGCATAGATTATAGGAAGAGAGTCCACTATCATGAGACGCATTGTTTTTTAATTTAAAAAACATTGTATAGCGTCCAGGGTCGAGTTTGTTGTGGCTTTCAACAGTTCTGAAAGTTTCACCGACTGTGAATCACGACCACAAATTTAATGGCTTAAGGGATTAATCTGTTGAGCCAAATGCAGCCAATATCGGCCCCAAACAATATTAAATCAATTGTCATATTTTTCTCGTGAGCTGATGGAATAATTACACATAAAAAAGCATTGTGTCTGTTTCTATGATTGAATCTCATTCACAAAAATGATCTCTTGCTAAAATTTATTCAAATGGTAAATCACATTTTTCTTTAATTCCCTTCACAGATATTCACACCTTACACTTTTCTCTCTTCTCTTTCGCATTAATTTAATAATTTATGTAAAATACTATACAAAGAAGAACACAATTGTCATGAGTATATAATGATAATACCACAAGTAATATATAGGAACCTAAATAATGTTTTAAGTTACATTTATCTTACCTATTATTCATCAGTTCAATGCGATTATTCTAAACAAATATTGAGAAAGTGGGCGTGTACAAATTCCACGCAAGAAGTAATATGTGGAGATATGCAAGAATTGAAATTTCACTTACCAAGTCACCAAATATAGACGTCTTATCATCACCACATCACAGTACGAAGATCTATTTGAAATACTTATTTGTTGCATGGGAACTAACTAGGTAGTATACAAACTAATACAATTTCAGCTTACGTTTGTCACCTCTTCATTTATCTTTACTCAATGACAAATATAAGGTTATAAAAACGGTCTTCAGTTTTTAATACTGAAATCTATATTACACAAACATAAAACGGACATCTTTGATAACATAATGCCGTGAATACTAATTTTACAAAATTATTCAATTACATAGTCAAAATGTAATTGATATTAATTAAAACCCACTGAAATCCACTCATATCCACTCCCATCCCAAATAACGAAATCACAACGAAATTAAGTAGGTTACCCGTCCGCCGCCCCGTAATATAGGGCGGAGAAACTAGTCGAAGACGATCTGTCAAAATATCGATTTTATCGAATCGACATTCGGTTCGAAACTGTATGCAAGTCATGCTACATACTTTTTAGAAGCTAATCTATTAAAAATAAAAAGTGTGTTTCTTGGATTGGAACTTGAACGGAAGTTTAACTTTCCATTATTTCCTACTAATAGGTTAGTAACAGTTGACCTGTATCTGTTTTTGTATATATTTCACTTGTCGTTATTTATGGTTTTGATAACCAACTATAGTAATGCAATCATAAAATATGAGAAAAAATGTAACGTCTGCGTTGCCTGACACCTTTTTCATCGGTTCATGTAAACTAGACTTTCGAAATGAACGTTTTATTCAATTAAATGCATCCAAATAATAATGTAATATTAATCGACTTAAGGTTTGGTTAAAAAGTGAAAACTAGCCTTTTTTTGTTTCGCAGACGTATCAAACTCTTACATTACCTACTTTGAAAAGTGCTTCCCAAAATAATGTAAAAGTATTGACTAAACTAATTTTTATGTAATACCGTAAAAAGACGAAGAGTTTCAATGTTCCTACGGTGGACTTAATGTAACTAGCCAACATTATTTTATTATTTGTATCGTTATTTAGAATACGAGAATTTTTAGAAAAAAAATAAATAAAAAAAAAAAATATTTAGAAAACGGCAAAAAATTACGTTTTCTGTATGGGCGCCGTTTTAAATAAAACAATTAAATTTTAAAGCGTACATACAACGAAATATTCTATCAGTATTTTAAGCATCTACCACTGTTAATACCCAATAAAATAATCGCAATCGTTGCATGGACCCGATTAAAAAATATTTTATTGTTTTTAATATTTGTAGTTATAACAGAAATATATCATCTGCGAAAAATCCAACTCTCTAACTAACGGTTCATAAGTCGGTTCGGTTTATAATTATTTCGATATTAGTTTTGAACAGTCGATATATATATATCCGACGATATCGATTTCGTATGAATTTTATGCACATCACTACCTTTTCTCTTTGCCTCACACACTCACAGAGGTATGTCAATTACATAGAGCACAGATTATGGTTAAGTCTATGATCCACAGATATATTAAGAAGTGAATTATTAATAACTTAGATACACTAGAAATATATTATATACTAAATATTTTGATCTAAGAGCTGCATTTTAGTCTGAACATTTCAATAGATTCATATTAATTCATCAATTAGTAATAAAACAATATTACTTCGATACGATTATTATCGCCATCTTTTGTTGAATAGTCAATACTAATATCCTTAGTTTTAATGAAACTGAAAGTTTAATCTACTCGCTGATAGATGACTCTGGTAATAGAGTGAGTATGTATGTATCTTCACGCGAGGTCCCTTGTCCCTTACGGGGTAGGCAGAGAGTGTGGAGCGCCAGATATCCGTTACAAGAAAGTACAACAGAAAATATTAGTTTAATTTAATTCCTAAGCTATTTTTAACTACATAAGGGCCAACGTAATAAAGTAAATAAAATAAATACCTATTTGTGTACTGACCCTAGTGTGATGCAGAGACGGCGTGTAAATTAAAGGTATCTTTATACTCTAGGTATTAAAATACCTATTTCTTGACGTTTTGAAAGTATCTGTAAAGATCTATTCGAAATAAAAATATTTTCTAGTTACCTACAATCCAAGCAGTTGATTCTTTTAATGTCATGTTTTGGCAAACAAAGTACCTAAGTATCTACATACCGTTAGCCTTTAAACATCTACCTAATAAAACCTAAAATCCAGAGACTTGAATATAGATGCGTTGCCACTCCTGAGGCTCTAACTCTTGAGCCAAAAATTACGGGGCAGTGCAATACCTACCTCCTGACGGAATAGCGTTGAAGACTGCCTTTTACCGGCAAATAGATAAAGGTAATGTGATAGTGCGTACACCCACGAGCTCCGCCACTAAAGCTCTACCACCAGTAAATGTGATTTATGAAATAGGAATATTTATTAAGTAGGTACCTACTAGCTGACTCGGCAATTTTCGTATTGCCTGAGAATGAAACAATGTGTCAAAGGTTTGATATATACGGACTATTTGTATGGGAAAATGAAATTGTGGTTTTTACTATTTCCCTTCAATTTCTTCATATTTTCTTAACTTTTAAACCCTCCCTGGACTTCCAAAAATCATTTAAAACAAAAATTAACCAAATCGGTCCAGCCGTGCTCGAGTTTTAAGCGAGACTAACGAACAGCAATTGATTTTATCTATATACGGGTATGTATGTATGTATATAGATATAGATATAATATACATAATAAATCTCTTGAAATATTACCTTTGATAATAATAAAAACATGTTATGGCTAATACCCGGAGTACGGCTACACCTAGCTTCTATCCGGCTAAAACTAGCCGTTGATTAAACCTCTAGGATCCGTTTGGCTTTGGGACTCTAGACTTAGGGTTTGTAAATAAGCCCATTTTTTACCGACTTGAAAAAAGGAGGAGGCCCCCTGGTGGCAACGCATGTACACTTTGACCTTTGGTTTTAATAAAGATGTCTATAGGCTACAGTACTTAGTACTTATTTGCCACTGTCATTACAATTTTTAAAAAGTAGGTAGGTCGTTTCAAGTATTTTCATCAAAAAATTGTACCTAAGTAATCAGTATGCCACCATATTTACCTATTCACGGGTGGAAACACTTTGATAAAATTACATCATATCGTAACTATAATAAAAATTAATGAACAGTTTAATAATGTGTTTTCTTACATTGTTACATCCAGTTAGGTATCACTGATATCTCATATGTTATAAAACATAACGAAATAGGTATGTAGTAGTTCACTTTTTAAGTTAATTCCTTTACCTATAAAATTGCCGTTTTTCATGAGATAAATGAAGCATATTTTTTATCTATATTTTTATTTCTATTAACCAAAGTAAACACCTATGCAATCAATACATCTTTGCCAACGCATTGGTAACTTATTGTAAAAATCAGCTGGACGGGAGGCAACAAATTCTTCAAAGGCATTTTGTTCTAGGCCTACTTATTACTGTGCCAAAGAAAGGAGACCTCGGCGAGTGTGGAAACTGGAGAGGCCTAACTTTGCTCTCGATTCCGTCAAAGGTGCTCTGTCGGATCATCTTAGATAGACTGTCGAGAGCCGTCGATCCTATTATACGCAGGGAGCAGGTTTTAGACCCAATCGATCATGCACGGACCAGGTGAACACACTACGCATCATTTTGGAACAGGCAGCCGAATGGTAGAGGGTAATGTATTTGACATAAAAATTTATCCAAATTCTGGGAAAAGTAGAATTCTATAGGTGCAAGGTTTGGTGAGTAGGTACGGCCGATGACGAGAACTTCCAACCCCGGCTCTTGTAGCTTGGAGTACGTCTGCTGTGCAGTATGAGGTCGCGCGTTGTCGTGCAGGAGCAGTGGAGCCGAACGAATGACCAAAGCTGGTTGGAGACGTGTGAGCTTCTCCATGATTGTGTTTAGTTCTTCATAGTACACATCTGCAGTACCTAATGCTCGTTCCGTTTGGTAAGAACCTGTGATGAATTACACCCACGTTAGACCACCAAACAGTGACCATCACTTTTCTAGACCACTTTGCTGAACCAGGGTCCAAACCACTTGCTGAGCGCTTACAATTGTCAAACAGGATCCATTTCTCGTCACAAGTAACAATGCGGTTAATTCCTTCATTTGTATGATATCTGTTGAGCAGTGCAAGGTACTTCTCGCTGACGATCATTGAGTTCGTGGGGTATCCATTTGTCAAGCATATTTAACCGAGTTCAAAAACGAGGAGGTTCTCAATTCGGGCGGTATATTTTTTTTTTACCTTGTCAATTTGACGCAAATTCAAAAATGTTGTCATCTCTTTATCTCTATACATCAATCCCAACAACATTGTTCTACGATTTGGGATTGATGTAGAGAGGCTGCCTGCATGCTTGCGCTATTTTTTTTTAATGTAATGAAAGTGGTAAACAAGCGTGCAGTTCACATTGATGTTAAGTGATGACTGCAGCCTATAGAGACTTACACAAAGACCAAGGTCAAAATGCAGATGGGTTACCACTCCTCAGGCCTAAGGTATTTTGCCTCTGTGAAATAAATAATAATAAATATGTTAAAATAATAATCGTTTTAATTTCATATACCTACTTAATAAGTAGGGATAATGCCTTACAAGAATTATTCTCGAGATTCGAGATAATCAAGATCGTTGCTCTTGGAATTAATCACCATTTATATAGGTATTATTGTATTTTTTTCAGCTTACAGCGCATTGACATTGAAGAGATATTGACCAGCAGCCGCGGCTTTGCCTGGACAATCTGTAATGGGGATGTTGAATAGGTATGAAGTCAGTACTTTTTATCATTTAATATAAAAGCGATTTACGAATGGGATGTGTATCTTTACAAAAAATATGAAAATTGGACTTATAGATAGAGAAACTTAAAAGGGACGTGTAAAAGGAAATAACTGTGAAAAATAAAATAAAAATCATTTCACTTTTTGATCCCTTACACGATTTACAACAACTTATTACCTATAATGTATTTTTCCTATACTTTTTACAGTAAAATTAAACTATTGAACTTCCCTATTCCTTTTTCAAATAACTTCAAAAAATATGAGGATCTATTTTCGACTACATTATACAAGTATGTGTTTTTTGTATATATTTTCTGTAACATTTATCGCAATCCGTAAATTAAAAAATCGTTATGAAAAACTATTTCTTTTAATATAAAACAATTACAAAATCTCAGATTTTTTACTAAAATTGAATGTTTGTAACACATGTTATGTATTAGAAATGTCTGCAATAAGCTTCTTATAGGTTGGGGAAAAAGTTTCTTCGCATTTTTTAAGATAATTCAAAACATTTTTTAATATAGTTTATTTAAATTTAACTAAAGTATGTATGTACAATTTTGTTCGATAACCTTTTGCCATCTTGTAGGTAGGGACATGATCCCATTGCTATAAAAATTTTGGGACTTCTCATCAAAATACCGCGACAAGTGGATTTGGCAGTCCTCTCGTGATGTTAACCTAACATTGCATAAAGAATTCTGAAGGGACTGAAACAGGTGGAATTCTGAAGGTGCAAGGTCAGGACTATACGGCGGATGCATTAACACCTCCCAGCCAAACTCTCTTAATTTTTGCTGAGTGGCTATAGATGTGTGAGGTCTAGCGTTATCATGAAGAAACACCACACCCCTTCTGTTGATCAATTCCGGCCGCTTTCTCTCAACTTCTTGCTTTAATCTCATCAGTTGTTCGCAGTAGAGTTCAGAATCGATAGTCCTGCCTGGTGGTAATAGCTCATAATGAATAATGCCCTTCCAATCCCACCACACACACAACATCACCTTATTGCGAGTTAACCCGGGTTTCGCCACAGTCTGTGAAGCCTGACCGGCCTTTGATCACCTTGATGACCTTTTTCGCACGTTCTTGTCGTACGTGATCCACTTTTCATCACCAGTTATCAGCTTCGTCAAAAATGATTCGGTTTCATTACGTCGTAATAAATAATCACAAATGAGTACACGGTTCATTAGGTTTCTTTCAGTGAGCTCGTGAGGTACCCAAATATCGAGCTTTTTTTGTACCCAGCTTTTTTCAAATGCGCCAAAACTGTTTTGTGATCAATTCTCAGTTCTTCAGCTACATCGTAACTACTGATATGTCGATCTTGCTCCACTTTTTCAAAAATGGCATCCATTTTATCCGTAATACGGCGACCAGAGCGAGGTGCATCTTTGACATCAAAATTTCCGGATTGAAAACGCTTAAACCAAATTTGTGCTACTCTCACAGACACTGCACTAGGTCCATAAACATCGCAATTTTTTTTCGCAGCTTGCTTTGCATTTTTATTTTTTTTGTAGTAAAATTTTAAAATGTATCGAATTTCTTCATTAGATTCACTCATCTTGACAGTAAGAAACACAAATGAAAATCACATATTTGCCTAATTTGAATTTGGAATTATGTTCTTTAAAATTTTAATTTTCACTGATACCAAAACCAGCCAGATACAAATACTACAGTCAAAGAGATTTTATTACAAGTTCATACATACTATAATGCGAAAAGACTTTTTCCCCAACCTATAATAGGTAATATTATTAATGGGTACTTTGAGAATTTGTATAGGTACTTCGAAAAAAAGTCCGATACTTATCACTAATTTTGCAGCCTGTGTATAGATCTTGGAACCTCAAATCAAGCAGTAGGTAATAGGCTAAGTATCGCGGCTAGGCCACCGGGGCAGTAAACAAATGTTTCATAACGTGATTTTAAAATCGTATAAATTTATATATTATCACTTGGTTTTAAAGTTAAGTCTCGTATTATTATTTTTATTTATTATTATTATTAATTTATTAAGATAGGTTCTTCATATCGACAAGCAACTATGTTATTCCTTACATAAGTCATGAAAATAAATTAGTTATGTAAATCTGATTAGTGTAGTTGTTTCAAAAACGCAAAATACTCAAAAAGTAATAGATATTTACTTACAAATCTTACAATAAACTTTTTACTTTATAAACTAGCAATGACAGTATATTAGATTAATGTTCGATTACTTTTTTAATGACACCACTAAGACAAGAAATAAGTTAATAGAAATCCTAATAGGTAATTTACCTCCATTGCCGGTAAGTAGTTGTAATAATAATAGGTATGCTAGTTAGTAAAAAATATTTTAAACTAAGTGCAGATTCCTGTATGCCAAAATTAAAAAAAAATGTCTAATAGGATTTCTTTCTACAATCTAGGACTAGGATTGCCTTAAACGTGGATCGAATTTTAATGAATGACAAGATTCAGGGCGAAAGTTTGGATGAGTACCTACGACCGTAACTAGTCAAATATGTTGGCCGCTTCGCATCCTTACCATATAATTATATCCGCTATTGTAATAATTTGGTACTTTAATAAAATATATACCTACGCGTTCCAAATTCTTGTTTTATAAATGCACCTATACCTTTTCGAAATAGTTCGTATTATGTACGAATGCTTTATAAGTATCAGCCGCCAACTTCATATCACATGAACCCTTCGACGATATAAATAAAAGTCTGAGCGTGAACCCCTTTTGTATATAATGATTGCAGATATATTTTATAATTTTTAGCTCACCACATTTTAAACTACTTACAGAAAAATTGTACGTTGTGACCAACCAGACATAGGAGTACCTATACTAGAATTAGGTTTACTAGACCTTTCTTAAAGATATCCATAAAAAAATATGGCGGCATAAAATTATAAGCATCCCAAATTGATTAGGTTAAAGTATCACTGGCAAATTTTATTAACGTGCCTTTTAATATTAATTGTATTTTTTGGACTACAGCAGTTTCCATTTTTTGGAAAGTTTATCATCTCTTAGAGATTGATTACAAATTAACGGTTCTCATATCATTATTCCTCTATCCATTCAGTTTACGCTCTAAATATCATAATATTATAGATAAGACACGTTTTTAAGATCACGATAACATTATGTGACATGAAGATTACACCTTATCACCACGTACGGGTTCTACCTACCCGATAAGATTATTCTTCATTGAACCCTGTAATTTTAATTGATACTGTTCTAAAGATCAATTTCGTAATTAAATCTAATAAAAATATATATATTTATCGGCCATCATATGAACACTATGTTCAGCACTTTTGTGTTCCCGTTAGATGGTTACTTGTATGTATGGCCGCGTAATTATTATCACAGAGACAAAACAACTTCTTCAGGCAAACAAGGCTTCAGGATAGGTCAGAGGTAGTCACCCATCTGCAATTTAACCTTTGCTTTTGGTAAAGATATAAGGCTGCAATGATCACAAACATACCATCCATGTGATATAAAAACGTGAATGATATAAATAGGTAATTAATAATATTTAAAAAGTTCAGAATTATTTTTGACTTGAATGCCTACTTAGGTACTTATTCAAGTCATAATCGTAATGGTTGATTTTAGGTATTATTTACTACTCGGATTTCCCGCAAAACGTTCATGCGACATTTTCATAGAAAAAACGTACCCAATTCAGAAGGTACCTATTTAATTTAACACGTTGACTGCGGAGCTCAAAAACACAGTATTTCCACTGTTGCAGTACAGGACCATATTGGTATGTACGAAACATTTTTTTAGTGCGAAACATGGCTCATGAGACCGGTACACCATCTTGTTTTTAAACCTATATTTCTCGTTTAACTTTCATTTTATGGCAATTCTTTGACTTTGGACTATACCTTTAAACCTTCAATTGTATGCTTTCCATTGTTTTTCTTGGTTGCAGAATTTGCTAAGTGATTTTTGACTTATAGATATAAACGTCTTACCGGACATAAATGTCATGTAAAGCACCTAAAGAATCAAAATTTTCAAATTGTCGATGACCAGATAGTGATGTTCATAAAACAAAACAAATGTTTATCGGTGTTATTTATTTATTTATTCTTTCCTGCACAATTACGTACATGCGGCGGACTTAATGCTAAAAAGCATTCTCTCCCAGTGAACCTTTGGGTAGTGATAAATATTTTATGTAGTGCAATGAGAAGGGGAAAATAAAAATAAGCTTATAATGTAAAACGGTGAAATAAGATACATGCATATATGGATCGGTATAAACTACTTATATATCTATGTATGTATTACACATACTTACATAAATACTCATATAAATATATATATAAACAAAATAAAATATAATAGAATGACGAACCACAGAAAAATAAAAAGTCTCAAAGCAACCTCAAAAAGTGTTCCCGGAGCTTTCGCTTAAAAGTGAACTTACTAGAAGACTTCTTAATATCAGCAGGGAGAGCATTCCAGAGTCTAATTGCAGAAACTGTGAAAGAATTGGACATAGAGCCCGTACGATGAGAAGGTGTGGCAAGATGTAAGTTTTCAGATGAACGAAGGTTGAAGTTATGAGAATCGCCCAGAATATTAAAATTAATTTTGAGGTAGTTGGGGGAATTTGAATCGTTTAAAATAGAAAAAAGGACACAAAGTAGTCTGACAAATCGTCGCTGTCGGATGGAGAGCCATCTCAGACGCGACCTATGAAGAGAAATATGGTCGTATTTGCGTAAACCGTAAATGAAGCAAATGCAGTTATTAAATTAAGTAAACGATCCAGTTTATTGAGAAGTTCCTTTTTATATTTATTAAGTAAATTTATCTTCTGCCAAACCCAATATGACCCAGGGGATTTAGCTTTTGCTGAACGTGATGGAATGATTATATCATCTTAAACTTTGATTTTCTTACCCGGAGAGAAATTATTGTAATATTTGTTTATATCGGATATGATGTTACTGTCTGCAATTTTTTTGTCAAAAAAATAACCCAACAATTTGTTGGGAGCGCCTCATTATGAATTACAAACATACTTGTTACGTAAATAAAGCGCGGACAAACATGATATTATCGACAACCGTGTAACGGTAATCAAGTCCAGATCCACACTAACGCATACTGCATCGCCGCTGGTGCGATACAGGACATAAACTTACAAGTTGTGTTCGTCCGGTAACGCACTGAACGCAAAGTGTTTTCGTTTAGTACGTATAGGACAAAAGTGCTATGTATATTTTTTTCTATGGTAATAAGATCGGCTTGGAGTATAAAGCAATAATATATATTTGTCTCCATTCCACTCACAGTATATCGTACCTAACAGGAGTCCGCACGAGCGGTAAAACCTCATTATTGGCGTTCGCACCGCGGTGAAGTTCTTTACCGGGCATATTGGTCCGGTAACGCGCTCAACGTGTTAATGGATGTTAACGTTATTTCCACACTTTAAATTTAAGTTATCGTACATAATTTTCAATCACTTCTGCGTCGGTGAACAGTATTATACTGGGACAATTAAGAAGACTTATGATAAACTAGCTGAGTCGACGCCTTTTTTTTGATGACAAACTTCACAATTCTGTTACTTTTTTGATGACAAACAAATGCCTTCTGACAATAACGAACACAAAAAAATAAGATTTATCCAATTTGGTGCAGTGGTTTGGAAGTTATGCGCGTACAACATTTCAATGCTTCATTTTTATTGATAGGTATATTATAGAATGTATGTCTTAGGTGCCTTTAGGAATATTTAATTTAAAATTCAAACGTAAGTAAGTATTATGTAACGTAACTTCACGCCTGTAATCCCCGAAGGGGTACGCAGAGGTGAATGCATGCATTCAAGCATACATGCAAACACCCACGACTCGCCGGTTACGTTTTGGCCCATGTAACAGGTGGCGAACCTGTTGCCATCTCCGGGCACATTACCAAACTCCGGGCCACTGGGAAACTTCCAGAAAATGGAAAAATACAAATAGAACCAGAGATAAAGGATTTTAAACCGTTATCTCTGATAGTCCCCGATCCGGGAATCGAACCCAGGACCCCCAGCGTAGTAGTAGTGGCCAACTACCACTACACTACTGAGGCAGTTTATTAAGTATATTAAGTACTATGTATTTCCTGATAATTATATGAGTCCGCCTCCCTGGTCAAGATGTTCTGCTCTTTTGTTGTTATAAGATAATATATATTTAAGATGATCGGTGAAGACACGTGAAAGGGTGGTGTATTATAACGATCCCTGAGGGTAAACTCTTTTATCACCTAAACTTTTCCATGTACGATTATAAATATAAATAATTGTTTCCTTAAGGCGTTCACACAGTGTGATTTGCCATAATTGTGACATTCAAGAATGCATTAAGTATTCAACTATTTATGATTATTAAATAACAATTGGAGTTATAATTAATTATGTCGTGAATCGATTATAATTAATGTAGGTACTTAACACCCATTTGATTGAACTGTAATAATTGACCTATTTTTTAATGTATTACATTAACCCCTCTCTAACTTTAAAAAAAAGAGAGTGAAAACTAAAAAATAAATAAGTATCCCATAGTTCTAAGTGAAAACTTTCAACAAAAGGAGATGTTGCAAAAATGTATGGACCTCCGGCCATGTATTGTACACAATATCATTAAACAGGCAAAATTAATATGAAAACGTTTTTCACTGCATATTTTCACTTATTTAGCTTTGTTTGCAGTTACAAAACATTATTTTCAGTTAGAATTGCAACTCAAAACCAACATGGCGAATATGGCGGGTGATGTCATATTGATATTTTCATTTTTTAAATTGTTTTTCGATTATATAGTGCTTGGAGAAAAAAGTAATATTTTCTAAATACTATCGAAATCGATTGATCCCAAGGGTTGGCTGTATCGCCACCATGTTGAACATAGTTGAAAATGATAAAATCGTTTGAATTAAATGAGGTTGTAACTCTAAAATATATTCTTGAATAAATTAATTGTATTTTTTTCGGATTCTTCTTTAATTTAAACATTTTTGAGGACGTGTACGAACCAGAGCCGAGCTCGCAACATCTCCTTTAGTTTGAACGAGATATATTTAATAGTAATTAATAGTTTTTGAGATATGATATATTTTCAAAACCTACTACGAATACTTCTTGGGCGAGTTCGTTTCGTAATAAGCCGCTTTTTATGTAATGATTTAATGATACTCACGACCGTTAAGTAATTGGTTATCACTTTCAGAGCTTTACCACCGTCCACCGTACCACAGTCTCGAATTGAAATAGTACTCTGATTAGATCCAAAAAATAATAAAATTCCGTTTACCTCTTTTCGACCCGGAGAGAATTCGATTGTATCCGGGATCTAAAACCTAGCAGTACCTAATAACCAATTACCATTAAACGATCGTGATTCAGGTAGGAAGGAGTAGGTATACTTAATACAATAACTAAGCAATGTATACAGAATATATACATATTGTATCCTTCAGCTGTTAAAAAAGGAAGAATAAAATAATTTATCAAATGTTTTTACCCATCACTACATTATAAATAGTTATGACGCTTCATAGTATTAATTAAAAAAACCTTGAGGTGAACTCTATATCATTTTGGAAGTTTATTTTACGAAGTCGTCTTAAACGAGCATAAGCATGCTGGTAGTGCTAGTGGTGGCGGTGGTGGTCGTGTTGTTGCTGCTGCTGATGGTCGTGGTGGTCAAAAATGCACAACGTTAATATTCAAGTATTCGCTTTTGCCGGCACTCCGCGAGTGCAACCCGTTGTTTTTTTAATTAAATATTTTTGTAATTTTTTAGAATATCTTAGATCTCTGAGTATTCTCTTAACATTAGTGAGAGCTCCACGCTTGTTTGCCATTTTCATGTCAAATCTCTAGATTACACTGTAGTTAGTGTTTAAATATTATACAGTGTTTTACTCTAGACCAGTCTTTCTCAAACTTTTTTGAAGACGGAACACTTTTCGAAAATTAAATATTTGACGGAGCCCTAACATAAAATCAAAATATGTTTTATTTAAAAATTTTATTTAACTATTGTTTATTAATAATCAAATTATGTATATCATTTACATAAATATTTTACTTTACCTTGTTAGTCTTGTTACAATCAAAGTTTAATCTATAGCAGAAGTCAGATCTACATACATGGAAAGAACGACTAGACGTAAATGCGATACTTACATAATGCTCGAGTTGCATTAATTGTTTTCAATTTAATGGATATTAAATCCATTGGTAAAATTTTATATGACCTAAAAGTTTTGTTACCGAATGACGAGCGTAATGATTTACCTTATAATCAAAGTTTAGGTTTTATCTATAACTATGTAGGTACTAAGATTAATGTTGTCACTCGGAATGTGGTTTCGGAATAGAGTTACAGATTAGCATGACACTGATGTGTATGACTTACGTACATTGAAGTTAATAACAAAAAGATTTAAAAAACTTAATTAGCCTTGAAAAAACAAACTTAATATCATGCAATAAGTGACAGCGAGTGCGGGCTTTGTCCAGCTGTGGGACACACCAAACGACCACAGGGTCGTTTGGCTGAAATTATGAAAAAAATGATGATGATGACTTTTATAAAGGTAATGTTAATAATTATAAAAATATTCTATTTAAGTGACCTTTAAAAATAAATAGGTTAAAAGTTTAACGAAATATTAAATTAATAGGAATAACAAATCAATGTACCTACTTACTTACTTATGTATGACGTTAATACTTCTTAATTTTTCATTAATAATCTACATTTTATTTTTCCTTTATTCAAGATTTGCTCAATGATTTATTATTATTTAATTAAAATAACTGAAGGAATAAAAACGAAAATTGATGACGGTCTGGTTGATGTTTTAATCATAATACAGAAAAAAGCTTATCCGTCCGTGCCGCTTGAATTTCGTTGGTTATTATGGTACTCTTTGCGAATATGTTACATTTATATTAGCTCATAACTGTTGGTAGAGTTCCAGGGTATGGACTCGAGGGCGTAGACACCACCGCACCTAATCTATCTGCCACCAATGATGATAATGATGCGTTGCCATCCCTAAGACCTTAGTTCGTATGTCTCTCAGATAATTATTCCGGGGCCATATATTGATTGCCATCTAACCGGAACACAATAGTGCTGAACAACACCACCTGGCGGCAGAAAGATTATGTAAAGCAGTGTTAAGACTTACGCCCTCGACTTCCAACACTAAAACTCTACCACGCGAAATTTATTATTGCAAATGTAAAATAAATAGGTTATTGACCTATATGTACTAGAGTACTAAACAGCACAATTCCCTTGGCATGGTTCCAGTTTTCAGAAGTCAATTTATGACAGTTTCCCATAGTAACATGACAGAGGACGTGGATATGTCTCACATAAATTTCTGTCAAATCAATTTAAAAACTGCTGTTTTCTCTATACAGGGTTAATTTAAACTAGCGCATTACCTCTTGCAGGCAGCCTCTCTATATCAATCCCAACAACATTTGTTCTACGACTTTTTACAAATCTTGATGAATAGATAACCCAAAAAAAAAACAAAAAATATTTTAAGAGTTTAAAAGATATGAAAGAGCATTGCCGCCGCTGCGTCACCCCGCAACCCCGCAACTTCGCTCCCCGCTGCACGTGGCGATATTTTGCCTTGGCAAAGGTGCGTGGCATGCCTACGCTTAGAGTAAATGCCAGTTCAAAATAAAAATGTTGTATGGGTGTATGTGTGGTAAAACTTAAATTATAAAAGTATTCATTTTAAAAAGTCGTAGAACAAATGTTGGGGGATTGATGTGGCTGCCTGCAAGAGGTGATGCGTTATTATGTCTCTCGTCAGCACGGGGTCCAATTTGAACCCCGGACCTTTGTCAGGCTTGCGCGGGGACATGGGGGGTCCAACACGTAGAGGCTCTTTCGAGAATTTTGATCTACTTTGTAATGGGTTATATTCGGCGGGACCTCTCTCTGGCTGCATCAATAGTTAATACAGACACAGACAGACCCCGCAGAATATAATGGAACTATTGTAATGAAAATGACTTGCCAAACTTTGGGCTATGTGGGTGAACTGGGGGGACTAGATGGCTGGGCCTATAGAGTGAGATCCGGCACCTGCCTATATTCAACATCTCACATTATCGAATCCTACTTTAGGCAGGTGGTGACTCGCCTCTCCTTGGTGGGCCCCCCAAATAGCCAACCCGATGGTCGACGGGAGGCAACACTGTTGAGAGAGGCTGGGGGTGTCGAGAGGTGTGGCCCCGGTTTCACCATCACGAGCGAGTAATCTCGAGCTCGGAGCGGGCTTCCCCGCTATTATGCCTTTAGACACTTCCACCCCCGAGTGTATGGTTCATTCAGAAATTTAGACAACAGCCTATTATCTAAATTTCTGCAAATGCCATACCTCTAGCGCCCCACTCTGACCGGCCAATGAAGGCAAGCCAGAGGTGAGAGACCTGATGCTCTGTCCGGCCGTACCTCTGTGTGGCGGACGAGGCGGAGCCCAGTTCTCTCGGAGGAACTCGAGATGATGGTAGGGGGTGGTGTCGCTACTCACCAACAGCTCGCCACAAGCTGCTCTGCCCCCTTCATTTTGAAAAGTCGTAGAACAAATGTTGGGGGATTGATGTGGCTGCCTGCAAGAGGTGATGCGCTTATTTAAATTAACCCTGTATATAAATCTCGTCGAAATAGGTACCTATGTACATTTTTGCAAAAGTATAATTTAGACCAAAATAATAATTTTTGGTAATTAATAAAGCAATCTACCTCGCGAGAGAGGTACTCGTAGATTGTAGAGTCGGCAGCGCGTTGAACTCGACTCGTATCGTGCATAGAAATCTTATAAATACTGAAATATCTGATTTATTTAGTTCAGAGGATAGTACTAAGGTTCGGTTGCACCAAAACACTTGCTAAAGTTATTGTTAATGTAAAATTTTACAAAAAATGACTTTAACAAATATTTTGGTGCAACCGAACTTTAGTGTATTGGATCAACGTATCTATTAATAATATCTTGTCAACCGGTAGACCGGTTGTAGACCGGTGCTGAAAATTTCTTAATTAATTGTACCTACCTCTTGTTTTGTTGATTTAGGTACATTCTTATTTATTTGCACCTTTGATTTTGGAGAAATTATTTATTTAGGAGGTATAATAATACGATTTTGTCTCTATTATATCTCGATATGGAACCTTTATTAAAATTATATATGTCTCGCTATTTCTTATGATTGTTAGTTCCTCAGATAAGCGTGTCATAAGAATTACTCAATTCAAAACTTTTATAATATGAACGTGACTTCTATTTTTTTAACGCTTACATTACTAGAATAATGGTCAATATAGCAGTGCTAATTAATGTAAAGCTGTTATTTTACAGATTTTATACAGATTTTTTGCAATGCGATTCTTTTTTTTTTCTAGTTTCTATATAGTGAGTATCAGTGAGTATATAAATATCGTTGGTTATTAGATTTTTTATTTACAGTTAACAGAATGTTATTTTCAACTTATTTTTCAATTAAAAAAAAAATAGTATACCTACTAAACAACAACTTTGATTACTCAATTCCAATTTTTGAACAAAATCTGTACTTATAATAAATCTGTAGAAGTGTAAATTCTGTACATTAAAAATATTGAATAAATAAATACCAGTTACTAGATCGATACCGAACCCAAATATGTGATTAGAAAAATGTTTGTCTGTCTGTCTGTCTGTCTGTCTGTTTGTTCAAGCATCACAGAAAAACTACCGGTCCGATTACAATGAAACTTGGTATGATTATATTTTAACCTTTGGCGCACGCACAACAATGGGTACTTTTTATCCCGGAAAAATGTCTGTTTGTCTGTGTGTTTGTACACGCTAACATCAGAAACGGCTTATTTGATTTGCGGTTTTCACTAATATATTGTGGTAAGTTTCACTTAACATTTAGTCTTTGTTTCATGTGAATCGGTTCAGAAATAAAAAAAATATGTCCATTTAAAAATCGAATCGAATATTTTTAAGCTATTCTGTATCTTAGTTCTATCTTTTAGGGAGTTTCGTAACTAAAAGGTAAAAACGGACCCTACGGATAACTAATCCTCCGCTGTCTGTCTGTCTGTCTGTCGGTCCATCCGTCTGTCTGTCACCAGGCTGTGTCTCATAAATAGTGATAGCTAGAAAGCTAACATTTTCACAAATTATGTATTTCTGTTACCGCTATAAAGACAAAATTAATTACTAAAAATAAGAAAATGAAAATGTTAAGAAGTCCAAGGGGACATATAAAGGTGTTTTTTTTTCGAAAACAGCAAGTAGACGCTTAAAATTTTCACAGAATTTTTAGGTCTTATGTTCTATGCTTCTATACATACTTATACATACACACATACATACATACATACATACAAATAAATAAAATTGGAGTGTCTGTTTATAATATTAAAATAACCATTTCTTACTAAACGCAAATGTATGTATACACGGTACATATACCAAAACAACATTTTTTAATTTTTTTGTCGGCCTGTCTGTTTGGCGGGGCTAATCTTGGGAATGGCTGGACCGATTTTGACGGGACTTTCACTGACAGATAGCTGATGTGATAAGGAGTAACTTGAGCTACTTTTATCTCCATACAACCATACGTACCTACATACCTACATACAAATAAATAGAATTTGAGTATCTCCGATTTTAACGAGACTTTCACTGACTACGCTACTTTTATACTAGCTGCGCCCAAGACTTCGTCCGGGTAAATACTGAACAATCATATTTTTTCTCACGTAGACGAAGTCGCGGGCACATCTAGTTATATAATAAAATCTAACTTTAGCAGCACCAAAGCGATTAAGGTAAGTCATATGTAAGTAATCGAGCTGCAGAAGACAATCGGCAGTAGAATTCTAGTAAATACCGTGTAAAAAAAATTATAACTAAGTTCAATCAATGCAAAATAATTATGATAGGCAGAGAATATGGTTTAGTACAATCACTAAGTGAACGTACTGTACTAATTAATAATTATTAAAAAAAAATACTGCCTGCGTATCCAATCCCACCAAAAACATTTTGATGTAAAATGTTGCCACGACGTGACCATATTTATTATGTCTTTCACTGTCAAAAAGTTCTCAGTTATCATATAGAGCCAAGTGTCTAATTCTACTAGCTTGCCTTCACAAAATTGACACCTTAGTCAAAATGCGCGGCTTGGCCGTTTCGGTACCACAATATATTTATTTATAGCTTTATTTCCATACTATGAAAGAATTGTACATAATAATTGTTTAGTTTATTGTTATTGTTGCTGCTCAATGCTGGTAAAACCTTTTACCCTTCAGGGACCTTAGCAAATAAGAAATGAACAGTGGTTCATTTTCATCTTATGTCCTTGAGACGCTATGAGTAAAACGAAGCAAAGTACGTAGCACGGTCGTCGGCGGCAGATTGTGTAAATTTACGAGCACGAGTGTGTAATGGCACAATGTCAATTTTCACGGTAAACAATATCAAAGTCTAACATACCCGTATATATATTATGTTAGACTTTGAACTATTATTTCTCAAGATGCGACATCAACTCTTCATGCAACATTTTGGACCGAGACAGGTAACACCATTTACAAATTAAAGATAAAATGATTATGTGGTCGGGGAATCCCGACGTAGTTCTTTCAATATAGATCTCAAAAACTGCAAATATAACTTCGTAATTCATATGCATCGTATGAATGATTAAGTTATGTTTGCAGTTGGTGAACATTCATTCAAATATTACTTCCTACTACGGCACCCTTCATGGAAAAGTCCGTAAAAGAGATGTTGCGAGCTCGGCTCTGGTTCGTACATGTCCTCAAAAAATGGGTAAATTAAAGAAGAATCCAAAAAAAAATACAATTAATTTATTCAATAATATATTTTAGAGTTACAACCACATTTAATTATAACGATTTTATCATTTTCAACTATGTTAAACATGGCGGCGATACAGCCGACACTTGGGATCAATCGATTTTGATAGTATTTAGAAAATATTACTTTTTTCTCCAAGTTCTATAATTAAAATACAATTTTAAAAAAATGTCAAAATGACATCGCTTGGCATATTCGCCATGTTAGTTTTGAGTTGCAATTCTAACTGCAAATTATGTTTTGTAACTGCAAACAAAGCTAAATAAGTGAAAATATGCAGTAAAAAACGTTTTTATATTGATTTTTCCTGTTTAATGATATTGTGTACAATACATGGCCGGAGGTCCATACATTTTTGCAACATCTCCTTTGCGTTAAAAATCTTTAAATTCACCATAATGAATTAAATCATGAAGAATATCTAGTGTCTCGATTCCTATTGAAGGAATATTTTCATTCAGATTTGAAATTCACTGCACACAGATAACACTAGCAAACATTAAATTAATATGGTTAAGTTCACTTTTGTATATGTTAATTATTTTAATAACAAAAAATATTTTATTTATTGATTTAATTGATAGTAAGTGAACGCTGTAACTTATAAACATCTACATATTTTGGTAAACCAGAGACTCCTGATATTTAAGGTGCTATGCATCTGTGCCGGAAATTACACATTATCGGAACACAATAGCGCTGAACACTACCATTTAGCGGCAAGTAGATTAGGTAATGCGCTGGTTCCTACGCCCGCGAGCTCCGTCACTTGGAGCTCGCAGTCGTAATCAGTTATAATAGTAGTCTGCAAATGTGTGTTAAAAATAATAATAATAGGGGGGCAGAGCAGCTTGTGGCGAGCTGTTGGTGAGTAGCGACACCACCCCTTACCATCATCTCGAGTTCCTCCGAGAGAACTGGGCTCCGAATCGTCCGTTACACAGAGGTACGGCCGGACAGAGCATCAGGTCTTTCACCTCTGGCTTGCCTTCATTGGCCGGTCAGAGTGGGGCGCTAGAGGTATGGCATTTGCAGAAATTTAGATAATAGGCTGTTGTCTAAATTTCTGGAAGAGCCATACACTCGGGGGTGAAAGTGTCTAAAGGCATAATAGCGGGGAAGCCCGCTCCGAGCTCGAGATTACTCGCTCGTGATGGTGAAACCGGGGACCTCCTGACACCCCCAGCTTCTCTCAACAGTGTTGCCCCCCGTCGACCATCGGGTTATCTATTTGGGGGGCCCACCAAGGAGAGGCGAGTCACCACCTGCCTAAAGTAGGATTCGATAATGTGAGATGTTGAATATAGGCAGGTGCCGGATCTCACTCTATAGGGCCAGCCAGCTAGTCCCCCCAGTTCACCCACATTGTCCAAAATTTGGCGAATCACTTATCATTACAATAGTCCCATTATATTCTGCGGGGTCTGTCTGTGTCTGTATTAACTATTGATGCAGCCAGAGAGAGGTCCCGCCGAATATAACCCATTACAAAGTAGATCAAAATTCTCGAAAGGGCCGTGTGTGTGACGTGTTGGACCCCCCATGTCCCCGCGCAAGCCTGACAAAGGTCCGGGGTTCAAATTGGACCCCGTGCTGACGAGAGACATAATAAAAGTACACTTTATTGCACACCAAAAGTACATCGGTTAAGATTACATTTTGACATATGTGACAATAGGCGGCCTTATCGCTAGAAGAGCGATTTCTTCCAGTGTTAATGTACTGAGTTAGTAATTTTTTTTGTTGATGATTATTTATCTACTATTGTTCTATTATTTATCTCTATTATTATTATATATTTACTTTAATTGACACAGTGAAGTATATCTATTGATATTCACTTATTTTTTTTAATTGATCACGTACCTAATAATTACATTTTTATGTGAGTAATTCATTTTTGAATTGAATTGAAAAAGTGGAAACTCGTAGTACTTAGCTCGCTACACGCGCACTGAAGGTTTTAAAAGGGTAGAAAAGGAAATCGAAATAGTAAAAACCGGTGAAGTGTGTGTTGGGCCACGCGCAGTGTAGCGTGCCGTATCGATTGTATACATTTTAAAGGAATAAATTTACTGTTAAGGATGTAATGAAAAAAATTAGTAAATATTTGCTATAGAGTAGTTCGAAATTTTCGACTAAAGTTATAATAAACATTTGCTGGACTATTTCTCGCAAACTTGTAAAGCCAACTTAAGCGTGATAGTTTTCCTTTAAATTTAATTATATTTATCCTATAGCTACTATTGCCGTTACGGTTGAATTTCTAACAACAACCGTTTAGTTGGTAGAGGGAGGGGCACACTTGACTCTAACGAAAATTGGCATCGCGAATCGGACCGTTGAGCACTTCAAAGTATCCAATCTGAGCGGGTGGAACTTCTCTCTTCGGCGGGTGGTGCGATGTAGTAATGTAGATCGAACAGTTCATCAGAGCACTCACCATTGTAAAGGCGGTAGAAAATGCACAGACATCCGATGTCAATGCGAAGGCTCAGATCTTCGAGTCTATCTGTGATTCCAGGGTCGTTGACGATTCGAATGGCACGTTTTTGAATGGAGTCAAGGGGACCAAGCTAGCATTTAGGGGCTCCCGCCAAAAGATGAGAGCAGTATTCCAAATGGGGCCTCACTTGAGCTTTATAGAGCTGTAGAAGTTGTACCGATGGGAAATACTGCCTCGCCTTGTTTAGTACCCCGAGCTTTTTGGATGCCAGCTTGGTCTTACCCTCAATGTGACCTCGAAACTGCACCTCATTGAATATATCAAAAGTTACATAATTAAGTTGAAAAATGATATTTGCACATCCCTAACATTGTTGAAAGACCTATCCAACGATATCCCATACTATATATAAAACGAAAACAATGTTTTTTCCGCGCGATTCATGTATGTTAGGTACCCTAAATATTCATTAAAATAACCTAATTGAATACCCTACATATTTTTTTCATGTGTTTATTCTACTACTTTGTCAGAACTTGGTGTCAAATTTCAAGTCTCTAGTAGCAAATAGTTTTTGCTCTAAACCGCGGACGGACAAACAGACAGACGGACTTGGTGACTAGAAGGGTTTCTTGTTTACTACGGAACCCTAAAAACCACAATTTCATTTTCCCATACAAATAATCCGTACCTATTAAAAATCTTTGACATATTATTTAATTCTGAGATAATACGAAGTTTGCCGGGGCAGCTACTATAACCTTAAAAAATGTACTTACTTATCTATGTATGGTGGATGTCAAATGTGTTAATTGCAGATTCAAGGTTTTAGAGTTGGCACACTCTAATAACTCTCGCTACTTAACCACCTAAGTTCGCGCAGTAGGAAGTTTAATAGTAATACCATTGATGTATAAAAAACCCTTGTATATCAATGAGTAATACCGAATAAATCAGCAAAAGATTTTGATAAAACTTGTAATATAATATTAATATTCATATTACATTATGCCTGCAGAATAAAAAATAACATATTTTTTGTTTGTTAATTATCAAAGCAGAACCCTTAAAAATTATTCACAGCTTTTTGTGTTGGCATTTTATAATAAGTTACATAATGGTTGTTGAAAGACAAGTCACTAACAATAGTCACGCTAACAATATGAATAGAATAATACAAAAGAATTAATTCGTTGAGAGTCAGTAACATTACGGAATAACATTTTACAGCGGAGAAGAGACTTCGCGGCATTCTGTTACTCAGTGGCTAGGGTTGCCAGGGGGCCGACCGCCTGAGATTCTTTCGTTTCGTACCGCCTATTAAAACATTTTGCTCTTAAGTAACCTGCGGCCGAAAATACTTATAGCAAAAAGTTAGGTGGTACGAAATTGATAAGATGTTGTCATAATCCAAAGCTAAACGGAAGCATTTAAATAAATCCAATAGCCGGATAGACCATCAAGTTAAACCGGACTCTACCGGACATTTGGGTAAATAGGCCGGACGCCCGCGATAGAAGCGTTCGGCTGTGCTTGGCGCTCGCTTGTTTAAGAAATTTAAAAAGCCTGACTAAAGCTGGACACCGTATATTTTGACCGGACACCCAATCAAAAGGCCTAACTATGTCCGGCTTTATCCGGACGCCTGGCAACCCTATCATTTTGATTATGCCCATTATTTTGACAAAAACATCAATGTATTGCATAGTAACGTTGAAATTCATGGCAACTGAATTAGATAAAATTTCGTCTGAGAGGAATAAGGAGCTCCAGCCTCCTAAAATCATTTCAGTCTGATGCAACCGTGATAAACTTTGCTAAGTGTTTTGTGTGTATGAATTGATTAGGTAAATACACCACTGCACTTGGGTTCTGCTACCCAAGGTGTATCGAAATATTATTTTACACGTTAGAACTGGTGGCAGACTGTTGGAACTAGAAGTGTAGTGACGTAGGCATCACCGCAAGACCTAATCTGTAGCTAAATGATAATGTTCAGGATTATCGTGACCCAATTAGATGGTCATGTATGGCCTCGGAATTTCTGCGCAGAGGTAAATTAACTTAGTAGATGGCTGTAGGCTGCAGTGGTCACTTACTTCAGTTACCATTCATGTGAACTGTATGCTTAATTCCCACCTTCAATAAATAAAAAGAACGGACGATAAATGTCGATAGCTCAGAAGAGGCTATCTGTTATTAGGTACCTACATGGTTAGCCAAAAACGTTACCGACAAATCGAAATTGTTTTTTGAAGATGAAAACGGTAGCCTGTAATAAACTTAAATACGAACAGGATTTGGATGGTAACTGATTATACGTAGTAAGATATTTTACATAACCACCTAAACAAAGTTGAAAGATAGAATAACGAAAACATACTTTTTTGTATACAAGAATAATATTTTTAACTCACCTAGACTAGGGATAAAAAATTAAATGTCTGTAATTAATCTTTTAAATTCTAGAAAAAATAGCATACAATCTTGTTTATGAACAGAGTAAAATAAGATCAAAAATACGAATGCATTTAATAATAAAAAAATATCATCTATAAGGTTGGGGAAAAAGTTTCTTCGCATTTTTTAAGATAATTCAAAACATTTTTTAATATAGTTTATTTAAATTTAACTAAAGTATGTATGTACCATTTTGATCGATAACCTTTTGCCATTTTGTAGGTAGGGACGTGATCCCATTGCTATAAAAATTTTGGGACTTCTCATCAAAATACCGCGACAAGTAGATTTGGAAGTCCTCTCGTGATGTTAACCTAACATTGCATAAAGAATTCTGAAGAGACCGAAACAGGTGGAAATCTGAAGGTGCAAGGTCAGGACTATACGGCGGATGCATTAACACCTCCCAGCCAAACTCTATTAATTTTTGCTGAGTGGCTATAGATGTGTGAGGTCTAGCGTTATCATGATGAAACACCACACCCCTTCTGTTGATCAATTCCGGCCGCTTTCTCTCAACTTCTTGCTTTAATCTCATCAGTTGTTCGCAGTAGAGTTCAGAATCGATAGTCCTGCCTGGTGGTAATAGCTCATAATGAATAATGCCCTTCCAATCCCACCACACACACAACATCACCTTATTGCGAGTTAACCCGGGTTTCGCCACAGTCTGTGAAGCCTGACCGGCCTTTGACCACGACCTTTTTCGCACGTTCTTGTCGTACGTGATCCACTTTTCATCACCAGTTATCAGCTTCTTCAAAAATGATTCGGTTTCATTACGTCGTAATAAAGAATCACAAATGAGTACACGGTTCATTAGGTTTCTTTCAGTGAGCTCGTGAGGTACCCAAATATCGAGCTTTTTTTGTACCCAGCTTTTTTCAAATGCGCCAAAACTGTTTTGTGATCAATTCTCAGTTCTTCAGCTACGTCGTAACTACTGATATGTCGATCTTGCTCCACTTTTTCAAAAATGGCATCCATTTTATCCGTAATAGGGCGACCAGAGCGAGGTGCATCTTTGACATCAAAATTTCCGGATGGACAACGCTTAAACCAAATTTGTGCTACTCTCACAGACACTGCACTAGGTCCATAAACATCGCAAATTTTTTTCGCGGCTTGCGTTGCATTTTTACCTTTTTTGTAGTAAAATTTTTAAATGTATCGAATTTCTTCATTAGATTCAATCATCTTGACAGTACGAAAAACAAATGAAAATCACACATTTGCCTAGTTTGAATTTGGAATTATGTTATTTAACATTTTAACTTTCAATGATACCAAAACCAGCCAGATACAAATACTACAGCCAAAGAGATTTTATTACAAGTTCATACATACTATAATGCGAAAAGACTTTTTCCCCAACCTATTATTATAAGCCTGGATTGCACCACGACTTTTGTTAAAGTAATTGAAACATTTCACATCCTGCTCTAACTTTAACAGATTTCTTTAAGTTATAAAAGGATGTGAAATGTTACATTAACTTTAACTTTAACAAAAGTCGTGGTGAAACCCACGCTAATTGTTCAAGAAAAAATATTACGATGCAGTGCATTTCTCATATTTGCAGAATCACATTTAATTTATACAAGGAGCAACATTTTGGTGTCCTAAACGATCCCGACGATGACAACAAGTTGGCCATCGCCACGATGAATGATCAGATGATCACATACCTACAATACGCCAATGACATCCGATCATAGAGGAACATGATCCACCGGCCGCGGCGGACCGGAGGGGAGTGGCCATATGCAGGCTTTCCCCTCTGTCAAAGTACAAGACCAAATGGTCCTATGCCTGTCGCCCACATATTATTATTTAAATGTGTGCGTGAAATTGTTTATGTGTTTTGTTAAAGTCAAGGTGTGAGTTTCGTAGTAATAGACGATTTTTGTAGTGTGAGTGCATCGGTAATAAACGCTCCACAACGCCCTAAACGAACCCGCAGGGGTCTCCCTTAGACAGTTGTGTAAATTTCTTATTTAAGGCCCTTTGCGCTCGCCGATTTGCCTGGTGAAGTAGACTAGTGACGTCTTGAGACTAACCGCCTGCCTACATAACTCCGATAAAATTATACGAGTATTTTGATGGTACCTAATTTTCAAATTTCGTATTCTGAATAAAAACTTAATTGATTAATTATTTTTACTTGATAAAAACAAGATGACTCTAAGCCTGGGTTGCACCACGATATTTGTTAAAGTCAAAACTTGTAAGGTTTCACATCCCTCTCTAACTTAAAGAAACCTGTTAAAGTTAGAGAAGGATGTGAAATGTTACAATAACTTTAACTTTAACAAATATCGTGGCGCAATCCAGGCTAAGAAAATGTGAACTTAGACATTACTGAATTGAAATTGTAATCTGACAAAAAAATTGGGTTAAAAAAAACACATCTTATGAAAAAAGAAAATAAAGTCAGTTAGTAATTTGTTTTCAGTGTATGGATTTCAATATATTTTAAAGTGTTGCGGACAAGGAATGTAATAGTAGCGTAATTATTATTTATTTATTGTTAATTTCATATGAGCCTAAACAACGTCAATTCGCTGTACTTATAAAACAATCTTAATTAGATATCGCCCGTCGTATTGGACCTTTCACGACATTTTTTATTCTTTAACCCTTAATTTGGCACCGATAAAAATATTCAAAATATATGAATTTGACAATTTTGTGGCTTCAGGAGTATGTCATAAAGTCCTGAAAAAAATGAGAAAAAAAATCTACAATAGCCCACTGCTGGGAAAAGTGGTGTCCGTCACAGCGGACCTTGCCAATTACTGTGAAATTAATGGTCAGATTTATATGTTCACTGAGGCGGACACGGCCAAATTACGGATAATAAAAACCATAATTATTTTTATGTTTTTTTATTAAAGAAAAATACAGAAATGAACATTTTAGAACTAATTGCAATCGAAGTACAGTTTATTTTGTATGCAAATTTACAAAACAATTTCTGGGGGCTTTTCCTGTCACGAAACATAATCTTGTGTTGCATTTTATGCAATACACGACAATTTTCTTTTGGCAGAACCTACAGCGTCCTTCTTCCATGGTCGAAGGGAAATGTCCTATATTATCGTATTTTAATGGACTCAAAGGGCGAGGTGCATGCGGTTTCTTTACTTTGACGGTTTCAGTCTGTTTTCTTTTAGCAGACCTGTTTGCCTTGCACAATAAGTCATAAATATTATATCTAAATGCTTTCAAAGGCTTTTTAGATTTCACGTTGCCGGAATACTTTTGGCGGTACAATAGCCAAGCATTATTAAAACAAATGTCAATTATCTGAGCAAATATCGCTAAATACCATCTCCTGCTTTTGAAGGGTGTTTTGTACAGTGATATGAGCATATCAGAAAGATCAACACCTCCCATATGTCTATTGTATTGGCGCACAATCTGTGGACATTGGACATCGATTTTGGCTTTTGCGTCTTTGGAATATCGGCGTATTTTTTCTATAGACTCACTTGCTACAAAGGAACTAATAAATGTGACTGCCTTATTATCATTCCAACGAACAACAGCTACGCGGTTTTTATCACATACAGCTTCTACAAAATGTCCTCGAGGTTTCTTTTTCACGGCTTTTTCAGTAGGTAATACTTTTTCTGCTCCTCGAAGGCGATTGCCTCTAATAGTGCCTAAGGCAAAAACACCATAGTTTTCTCGGAGAGTAAATAGCAACTCCGGTGAAGAAAAAAAGTTATCGAAAAACACGAAAGATGGTTTTTGACAAATACTTTGACATAATGCTATAACCACCTGAGAACCAAAACCTAGAGACAATTCTTTTTCACTGAACTTATGGTTGCGAAAAGTATCGTAAAGAAACTCAAAGGTGAATCATCTTCTGGCAGGTCTATGTAATCGTCATTCTTACCCTCTTCTATTGTCGCTTGGTGGCGGAATTGAGCTACTCTCCAATTGTAAGTCAGCTGAAATTTTTTGGCCTTTTTTGGTCTTTTGGCTTTGACTGTGGGTGGTTTCCTAGATCTTGTTTTTCGAGGTGCTAATGAAGAAGCTATTGGTGTTATAGGTGTTGCAGGCAATGAAGGAATAGCAGATCAGGATGGAACATTTTCATAAAAGGAGTCGCCAATTTCACGCACGATAGAATCTGGTATAATATCAGCATCTTCGGAGTTTAATTCTTCGTCGTCGGATGTATCTATTGTTAGGTTAGCAAGGGAAGATGCAATTGATGGTGCAGGAGAAGATAGCGGGGTGAAAGAATTAGTACGTGCATCATGCAATTCAGTTTCCGAATCTGATATTTCGCTAGCATCGGAAGGTGCATGTTCATTCGGCACTAAAGCAATAATTTTACTTACGCGATTAGGCTGTTGGCAAAGAAAAAAAAACAAACTCAGCACCATAACCAAACAAGCAAAAGCACACACATTTTGGCGTTGTCCGCCACAGCGGACATAATAATATAGTGGTACTTTTCTATACAATTAGCAGTGTCCGCTGTGACGGACAAAACATTTTAGTTACAAATAAACATCATAAAAATGTAATAAAGTGCGTATGTTTTAGTAAATAATGATTGACATGTTTATTATCTAATAAATAAATCTATCATTCAATTCATTTTTCCAGAAAAAATAAGAAAAACAATTATAAATACCTTGAGCAAAACAGGTGGCCGCCTTTTCGCAGACCATTTGCTTCCCAACTGACATATGCAGTGTTGCCACAATTATTACTTTTTCTTTACTATTTGTTTATGGTATAAATATACATTTAATTGATTAGAAATCGATGAACATGAAATAAAAACTTGGCTGGATTTATTTTAAATAAGTGTCCGTCACACCGGACTTTATCAAATTAAGGGTTAAGGGTTTCGATACGTAGTCTACGTTGATATCATTTCATTCTTAATATTCATGATGTCATGTACTATCAGAGAACTGGCCGCTCGGTCACATGAGCATAAAGTGTTCGTGGTGGTAATAAAGCTATATTTGACTGATTTTGGATAAGCAGAGAGTTACCTGATTGTACAGTATGGTGAAATTTACCTAAGTTGTTCTGGTCGAGAATCCTGAACTGGTCATCAATTTAGAAATCAACTGATACCATCAGTAGGAAAACATTGTACCTATTATATTTTCTAGAGAGTGTCGGAGGCCTTATGGGCGGTTTGAAATTTGAAAACATCCGACAGCGGGTTGGCCACTAACTCTCATCTCCACCAACCCGCATTGGAGCAGTGTGATGGAGTAAGCTCCAGACCTCCCCCCTAAAAGAGGAGAGACTCGTGCCTAGCAGTGGGACGCTTCAAGGGTTGCCATTATTATTTCTCATTGCGATTAGTACGGGAACGTCGAGAGCGGGTATTTGTTTCTTTTGCGACTAGATTATGTCGAAACACACAATAATAATAATTGTTCTGATTTTTCTAATTGTATCTGGTAAACTTTTGAACGTTTCCGGACGTCTAAAATTTAGACATGTATATATTTTTTGTAATTTTAGTGTTTGTCGATACGTAATGTTTATCATAGTTTGTGACGTCACGGATAACAAAGATATATAGACTGTAATGGCGGCGCGCGCGCACATTGCAAGTTAGCCCGCGAGTGATCCGCGCATGCCCGAACGGCTCACGGTTTGTGCTGAACATTTTATTATCCGCGGAGGTCGCTTACCAGTGAGTCGCACGCTCGAGTAACTAATCTATCGAATACAGAAATTGTGAATGCACAACTGTGAACTTATTGCTCTACGGAACTTTTGATCGGTAAGTCACTGACATCTACGCGATGAACTGATTTAACATTTTTTTGATAGTGAGCGCACTAAAATTTGTTTGAAATAAATACCATGAGACAGATTTTTGGGTGTGTAGGTAATATTTACAGAACTCTTTCGATGTGACTTATGGTCCTATGTCCCCTCCCCCCCTAGTTAGGGCAGAGGGGGTCCACAGTGGTCTCCATCTCGATCGGTCTTGAGCCTCGCGCTTGATTGATCTTTCTATGTAGAGTTTAATATTAAAAATTGATAATACTTACATTATCCGTAGATTGAACAAAGTATAATTTAAAGTACAAAATCGATTTTTATGTAAAGGAAAATACATAATGTTTTGTTAAAATTTGGCTATGAGAGTGGCAAGTATTAGGTACGTAGGGGGGACGGGTGGTCCAAATTTATATGTATATTTAATTCCAGATATTTCAGTGGTTCGTGAAGGCTATAAGTCGCGGGTTAACTATGTTGTATATGCCAAATTACAATCTAAACTAGTGATTTTTTAAATGTGTTTCCCTATTTCGTAGCTAACGATTAAAAGAGATTGAATCTTTTGTGGCTAGAATTATTCGATTTTATAGTTCATTTTAATTTTGTGATCCACTTTCTCAGAGCATGTTTGATGCTATTTGAGCGAGGTGACCAATTACATAAATAAATAAAAAAAAAGTATATCAGAACTGGTTATAGTGAGTACAGTCACCGCAGAAGGATGCGATGTGCTTTAAGACTAACGACAAGGTATATTTATGGCAACAAAGAGTGTATCATTATAAGGGCACAATGGGCCTCTTTATAAGGATTAGATATCTTTGATGAAGGTTTATTTGATTGTTCGTTTACTTTTTTATGTGTATGATATTTTTTCACTTCATTACAAACCACTTGAATGAAAGAAAGAAAAACACTTTATTGACCCAGTCGTGAGATCTGTGACCCAAACAATAAAGAGACATCAAAAACAAAGAAACATGACACACAAAAATAATAAAATTAAACACATAATAATATACAGACAAATCAAAAAGATGAACAGTGTCTCAAGGCTGCAACAAATAGTCCTATTGGAGCCTGACGCTAGTTTTCAACCGGAAACACCTGTTATATGAATGAAAGGAAAAGTTATATTGATGATTTATTTATTTGTTATGCTTTGTACCTATCAGAAAGATATTTCTTGCTATAAAAACCATAAACTGTGAGGGCAGCTTCTGTGCCAGTTAACCAACTCATTGTTCTTTAACCTTTCTCATGTTAATTAAGCCAACCGCTGCCAAATTTTGAAATACTCACGGACGACAAACATTCTGTTTTTTTTTATGTCTTTGGCTTTGCATTTACATCATATACCAGACATGTTCAACGGAGTGTAGAAAATCGAGTATATTTTATCGTTTAAGTTTAAAAGTTAACGGTAACTACGAGTATATGAAACACTAACATTTTAATTGAACTCTAAAACAAATTAGCTATTCGTGGTGAGAATAACATGAAACTTTATCACTGGTTCTATTGAGATTTTTCCATTTTCTGGAAATTTCACAGTACCTCGAAGTTTGGTAATGGGAACCGAAGATGTCAACAGGCTCGCCACCTGTTACATGGGCCAAAACGTAACCGGCGAATCGTGGGTGTTTGCATGTATGCTTGAATGCATGCATTTACCTCTGCCTACCCGTTCGGGGATTACGGGCGTGAAGTTACGTTTTTTTATAAATTTAATCAATAAATAAAACATTGGGTGATCACTAGTATATGTAATTAAGGCATCTAGGGAATACGCATTTAAGTCATGTTATACATAAACCTGCATACGTAATACGCCTATCTTTCGAAAATCTGATAGGCATAAATATAAACAAAGCAAACAGTGTACACCATAAATTATTACTTTTAGGATATTCTTATGTAGATATATTATTATGGGACCCGGCGTGAAGATACATATATAAATTATGTCGATAGTTTGTAACTTATCAATTTTTGTCTATATGATCTAGGTAGGTACGTCGATTTAGAGGTCTGCACTTGACATTGGTGTTTACGATGCCACGATGTTTTCTAGAGAGAAACCAGAGGTATCAGAATAAAACGAGAAGCTAACTTTTGCCATTGGAGACCTCTACATTTTGTAAACGTTATTGGATGTATTTCCTCGAAGTACTAACTGCTAGAAGTACATACTAACGTTAATACATGCATAGTCCTACGATAGTTATGTTTTTGAGCTGCATGTAGGTAGTAGGTTAAACATCTACAACATGCTGGGAGTTATAGTGAGGTTGAACGCTTTTGATTTTATGATTACTCCTACCATAGCTTCAATCAGCATAATGATATTTACTCATATGTTAACGTACGCGTCTTTATAGAAAGAGAAACAGATTCCGGAAAAATAAGCGATGGTGATAAAAGGTAATATAGAGATTGTTTAAACCCTGAGAAAGCACATATCTGGGATACTTAAAAGCTTACGAAACGGCTAATTTCTTTCATTTGAAATATAACTATCACAGAGACATAACTACTAAGGTCTCAGGGGTGGCAACGCATCTGCATATCGGCATTTTGACCTCTGGTTTTTGTGTAGATGTCTATAGGCTGCAGTCATAACTTAACATCAATGTGAGCTGCATGCTTGTTTGACACCTTAACTCCATAAATAATAAATAACATAATTTTCATAGGTTTAGTCATTCCCATCAGTTAAAAACTTAACTATTTTTAAATCAAATGAAAGTATCTGCCTAAAATTATGTAATTGATTCAAAAAGTATTTTATTAATTTTAATTTGATGATTAGTATTTCTCGGAAATATTACATTATTTTGAACAAAATTCAAAGCATTGTTTGTTAATTAAGTTGTCTTAAACAGAGAGGTAAAGCAATGATACCAACTTAAGTTAATATAATAGTATATTAACTAAGTAACTTAAAGTACCTACCGGTTTAAAATTCAGGATTTCGAACTTAATGCACATCTTAATCTTGAATTGCAATGTTATCACTACAACAAACAATTGTATTTGTTTGATATATTTATTTTTAATGAATGAAATAATGTGTCATGTCAAGGTTTGATAGATACGGATTATTTGTATGGGAAAATAAAATTGACGATTTTACTATTTCCCTTCAATTTCTTCATATTTTCTTAAACCTCCTTTAAAACCTTCCCTGGACTTCCAAAAATCATTCAAAACCAAAATTAGCCAAATCGCTCCACCCGTTCTCGAGTTTTAGCGAGACTTACGAACAGCAATTGATTTTTATATATATAGATAGATATGCTATTGGGACTGTTATCAGGTCAGCCATGTTTGCTTACAAGAAAATGTAGAGAAAGCGACCTGAAAGGAAAATCACCCTGACGAATTTTAAATTACCTCTGCCCTTGCTCGAAAGTATGACACATGCATTACCTTATTCTCAGATTTATGTAAATAACATGTTTAAAATACTTGTTTAGCTGATAGCTCTGTATCCGTGTCATATTTTTGTGTCTGTATAAAATTTAAAACACCTGTAGCTATGTAAGTAGTTACGTTGCAGGTTCAACAAAACCCGAAATGTTTTTATCAGAAAGTGCTTTTTAAACTTATCGCGTCTAAATGCGTTTTATTTTTTATGACCATCTAACTGATCCGAACATCATACCGCCATTGAAGATTTTAAATACGAGTATATGCCATTATATTTTAAATATTTTCATACAAACCTTGTTCTGAAAATAACAAACATTAAAGAAAGATTTGTCGAATTTGGTTCAGTCGTTTGGGAGTTATGCATTTACAAGAATTTACGTTGATGACTCATATTTATTAATATAGATCAGCTGAGTTAATTAATTATCTACTTAGACAATTTCTTGCACTTGCAAGTCATTACGTTGTGAGAACTTAAAGCCTTTATTCAATTAATCCTTTAAAGATATGGGTTTTCTAGTACAACAACAACTCTACATATTATATAAAATACCTACCTACGTATGACATTTTTATGACCAAGCCCAGCCGACCCGATGAACTTCGTTACGCCACTGGAGATTTTTAAAATACTTGCTATTATTTTTAAATATTTTCATAAAAATTACACATAAAATAAAGATTTATCCAATTTGGTACAGTCGTTTGATAGTTATGCGCGTACACACATTCCAGTGATTAATTTTTATTTATATAGAAGATAAAACATTTTCTTATGAAAAAACACTTAACATCTAAATTCCTTTGCCAAAAACTTACAGGTATAATTTTCGATAAGAAAATGTATACACAAAAAATTAACAACTTGTTTTAATTTAATGCTAAAAGTTGCAAAATTAACTACATAGGTATCTTCATTCTTCAGAATATTAATATTTACACTTATTTGATGTGTTCTTAGGGTTTTGTAAGCTATAATCATTAAAATAAAACTTTTTATGGATTTATAAATCATTGATACGCGAGATAAAACCTCTTGTTTAAAATACGTAATTGTATGAATAAAATGGCAAACAATTGAAAAGGAGGATTCAAGAACGGTACAGCGATTCTGTGCAATTGTGCAATGTTCTCCCTTGGCAGAAAATGATTGAAAGTCGAGGCAATTCTGACACAATCACTCCTTCAACAAACACTTCGTAAAGTGTCTGTTTGTCGATTACGTTATAAGATTTTGATGTGATGTAGCGTGAATAAAAACCTCTTGAATCTTCTGTTTTTGAGAGGTCTGTGAATCAAAAACTACGCTCAGCTAAGAGTCCGATTCTTGAGCGCAGGGTTCCGTAGCACTATATACTTCTTATAGGTTTGCCTGTAATCTATACGTGAAAATTATTGTAATGTATTTTTTTCCACAAATAAAGGAAATTACGGAGATAGGTAAAGGCTATTTTCAAAACTAAACTAAAAAACTAGGAATACAAAAATGACGAACTAATTTTAATAAATAACACATTTTCTATTAATTTTCTAACTTATCTCTAACAACAACTATATTTCAAATTTTAGTTACTTGACCATTCCGATTAACATGATAGTACCTGGTTGACCGAGCTTCGCTCCGTAGCGATTTTTGAAAATTATATTTAGTATGAATTCCATACTGAAGAAATATGAATAACAACAATTGTCAAACACTTCTTCTTTGCTAAAAATACGACTAACGTTAGTAGACTAATGGTTCTTCTATTCATCAATAGATGGTGTTAGTCGTCGGTTATGAAGAAAATTTATTATTAACTTGGAATCGAGCTTTTCTTGGACCTGGAACCTAAATAAATCGATTTCTTGACCCGAAAAACCCCTAATCTGTAAGTTTCAAGAAAATCGTTGGAGCCGTTTCCGAGATATTGATTCTATATATACATACAAGAATTGCTCGTTTAAAGGTATTAATTAGATGAGTAGTTACCTAAGTACAACTCAATCGACCAAGTATTTTCAGAGCAAATTGACGGACAGACAGACAAACAAATAGATATATATTTTCAGTTACGGAATCTTCTGGAACTGTGGGAAAGGTTTATAGGGTTTTTTATTGACGTTAAGTTTTACAATAAGAACAGCTATTCTCGAAATATAAAGTTAGTACCTACAAAAAGTAGTTTTTACTAAGGTGTTATGCCTCTGTGTCGGAAATTACAGGGTCTTACATTTTGTGTTGTTTGAAAGCTTACAATGGTTACATGCAGTTCCAAGTTGGCCCCACTACCATCATGAAGAAATCTAGGGATACCCTAAAATTGTACGAGATTATAGAAGTTTAGTTGTGTTACCTAATTTTATGTATTGGCATCTGAAAATCATTATTTCACGCTACTGAGCTCACGTTGGAATCCACAGCTTAAGGGATAATACAAATAGTATATGTATAATAATACTAGCTGTCCCCGCGACTTCGTCCGCGTGAGAATTTATGATTGTTCAGTATCTGCCCGGACGAAGTCGTAGGCGAAGCTCGTATAAAAGAGGCCTATGTTACTCCTTATTACATCAGCTATCTGCCAATTAAAGTCCCGTCAAAATCGGTCCAGCCGTTCCTAAGAATAGCCCCGCCAAACAGACAGACAAAAATTGTAAAAAATGTTGTTTTAAACATATGCATTTAGTAAAAAGCGGTTATTTTAATATTACAAACAGACACTCCAATTTTATTTATTTGTATAGATATAGATGTAGACAGAAAATACTTAACAGTCTTTCGATAGACGTGTCCGTATGAAGTACTTTGACATTTAATTAAAAAATAATTTAAAAAACTTTTTACAAAGGAAATACAGTCATCAAAACCAGATAATCTGGTTTGAGTGGATTACCTGGTATTGATTGAAGTCGGGATTTCTTTTATAATAAGTTTTTTTTTCTTAGAGATATGTCTCGGACTTGAGCTAGCCGTTTTAAAGTTTTGCTCTTCGATGTTTTGTATAAATAAGGCTCTTCTTCTAAGCTAATATTATGTCTTTAGATACGGTAAAAGAAACTAAAGTGTCATCGGAAAGTTCTAAATTTACCCTGTTTCATTTATGCTGAATAATCGTTGGTTGTTGTATTATTGCTGATCTGTCTTTCAACTTTGTCATCAACTAGTGGCTCGCCCCGGCTTCGCACGGGTACAATGAATGTAAATATAGCTCACGTCGCACAGTGAAGATATAGCTTTCTATTAATGGTGAAAGAATTATCGAAATCGTCCAGTACTTTTGTGTGATAACGATACAAACATACTCGTACGTAAAAAAATACACAATATGTGTCGTGCTTATTATATTAGTATAGGTAGATATAGATGTAGTTGTAAGCAAAAAAAATAATTAACACGTTTTTTAGAATGTTTGAGTTGATTTATTTTGTACTGCAGATTGGTTCTTTTTTTTCCAAAAAACTGAATAACTTGAGAAATTATGAAGAAAAAAGTTAATTTATTAAAATCGTGGGCAGTTGATCACGTTTGAGATTTCTTCTCGAAACTGCATAATAACGTACAATTACTTGTTGTTGTGTGAGGTTCAATATTAAATATTTCGATAACAGCCATCAATATTCGCGGTATGAAAACGTGATATGAGTTACATTGTTTTCGTAATCTATGGAGGCCTTAATGCTCTGATACTTTTACAAAAGTCATTGACCAAGATGCATATTTAAAAATATAAATATATTCCTCACACAGTTATTAGGTACAAGGTTTTTATGGGTTAGCTAGTTTATCATTGGATATTTTGAGATGTCAAACTTGAAGTGAAATGCGAATTATTTTAATGTGACAAGATGACAACTAGTTTTGCAAGCGTGGGTAACTAATATAGTGTAAAGCGTGGGTATATCTAATTACCTATGGAGAAGATACACTGGATATTTTTAAACTGGTTAAAAATTTGTATTGAATTGTATTCAAAGTATAATTTTTAGTGCATGATATTATAAATACGAAAGTCCCTTTGTCTGTTGTTTTTTGATGGCCAAACCCGGCAATTAAAAAACGATCGCATTTGACCCAACAATGTCATGTTGGGTCAAATGCGATAGTTTTAATATGAAGATAATTTAATTAAGGCCAGGGCAAGACCATAGTTCATACAACAAAAAATACTAGAAATCACTTCACTTTGAACATAAAAAATATAGTTATACATATAGTAGTAAATAAACCTGGTTAAAAACTATAAAAAGATTAATGATGACTGAAAAAAAAATCTACAAGGAAAAATGGCGGTGTTGTAATATCTTATCAAAATTTGATATGTTCACTTTGGGCAAGGACATGACTGATGACTAGTTTTACATTCAAGGCTAGATCAGGTTTATATTATCACCAAAAGTGAATCGAAGTTCACAGAATATAAATTGGCGAAATGAATAATCTGAATGCTGGCGAAATGAATAATCTGGTATTTCGATATAATTAAGTAATAATACTCATCATTCTTTGTTAGCTATGCTTTACATTGGTTAGTAATGTCCTCAGATCGATCTTATTACTCGTCTCATATATCGCATGTATCTGAATAGGTTTGGTTTATATTTACCTACGCCATACACTTATCTGTTTCATGATAGCTAACAGTAGCAGCAAATATCTTCTATTTAGTACACGATAAATTCACAATATAAAAATAATATTGCTTGGTTTTCAAAATTGTAACCAAAAGCTTTTGACAGCGACATAGTTTTGTACCATTTTAAATAGTCCTTTACAATAGGATACATCACTACCCTGTAGGAAGTGCGACATATCAAAGCACCTACAGTTTCCTCTGCATTATTAAATAAGTATCTTTGCATGTCGTAACCGTGATACATAATACTTGAGCTTGCGTCTTTTATCGTAAAGCAAACGGCATTGAACTTCCGTTCGAATGTTTCCGAATTCGCTCGGAATGCGAGTGCGTGGAGCTGCGGCCGCGAACGACCCTTTCGCAACACTCGCAACCAAGCCTCGCGCCTTCAGCCAGTGTTGTAACCAAAAAATGTCGACTCTAACACAGAGCACTCGATATTAAACAATGTTTGTAATTCCAAGATCCATCAATGTCCGTTAAAAAGTAAATTCCAGATCGATCGAACTGTTATTTAGAATTGTCAGGAGCAATAAATACTCATTATTTATTTATTAATATTCAATTGTTTCATCTAAATAGTAATATATTTGTACACTTTGTGTACCTGCTAGTCTTTGTGAAACTAGAATTGCTATAAAACATGCGTCATCAGGACACCACTATAATAGTAATAGGTTCTTAGTTGTAAAGTGTTTATTGTTGGTCATACCGCCTACCATGTCGTGCTTAATGCGTTGTTAGTTTTTGCAAACTATAATATTTGAAATAAAACTTGCGGGTTTCTCAAATTAAATTTGTTTTTCAACCCGACGTAACGTTTTGATTGCTTTGTTTTTCCTATGGTCCCGTCAGTAGACATGCGAATCGATTTACCTATGATCACGGTACCTTTAGAGATACTATATTCGTGAGATATTCGTAAATACGAGAATAATGTATATTTAAATAATGCCATTCAATAATCATAAAAGTATTTTTGGTGAAACAGCGGACGATATACTTAAGATACTACTCAGACGATTGCTGTTCGTTAGTCTCGCTAAAACTCGAAAACGGCTTTACCGATTTGTTTAATTTTGGTTTCGAATGATTTTTGGAAGTCCAGGGAAGGTTTAAAAGGTAAGAAAATATGAAGAAATTGAAGGGAAAAAATAAGAACCACAATTTCATTTTTGTATACAAATACTCCGTATCTATCTTACCTTTGACACATTATTTCATTGTGGGGAATACGGAGTTTGCCGGGTCAGCGAGTATGTAATAAAATATTTATTGTATAAAGTAAGGTTAATATCAGGTTATTTTAAAAGTATGTATGTATCTTCACGCCAGGTCCCTAACGGGGTAGGCAGAGAGTGTAGAGCGCCAGATATCCCGGTTCAGACAAACCTCTCGTGCCTCGTCTACCTTCATCATTCTCTTCATACATGCACGCCGATTCCTAAGACTTTTGACCCCACCATCAGACAGAATTCGACCTATTTGGTCATGGTAGGTCAGCCTTGGTCTTCCTGGGCCTCTGCAACCATCCACATTTTAAAAGTAGTTAAATCAAATCTTATTACCAGATACCTACCCCTAAAATGTGAACAAATTCTTTGAGCACCTGATTGAATGGCATCTTAATCACTAGTTCGTGGTTAATTTATAAAAAAAACAGTAATTTATTATACATCTATGTACAATTCCACTATATTTCTTGCACAGTGGAATTAACCAAAAATAATATCTCAAAATGTTGAGGTGCAGTCTTTTTTTGTTTTACTTGAATTAATGTAATCGTGTCATTTGAACATGGAGATGTTGACATACGAGAATCAAAGTACGATATTATTCACTTATTAAGTCTTAACTTAAGCCACTTCATCACATATAAAATATGATTTTTGTTGTATGTTGATTTCTAAACGTTTTGAAAGTAGGTATGTGTAATGATCTATTCGAAATACAAATATTTTCTTTCTCTCTTTCTATTCACCACCCGAATGACATTTGAACCCGAATGATACAATTTTACAATTACCGTCTCGATGCAACTTTACCCGGATGTCCTTCAGTATTTTATTATGATATTTTAAAAGACATGGACCACCTGTAAAGTTCACACTATTGAACAGGTTTCAACATTTTTATCTTTTCTATATTCGATTTACTTTACCTTAAAGTGCTTAATGAGTAACTTCTTAATCATTGTTCTCCATCATACAAAAAGTAATGCTTACGTAACGTCACGGCTATATGGTCTCGGGGAAAATTCCCCGAAACGCTAGGCAGAGCTTGCATGCATTCAAGCATACCTACATGCAAACACCCACGTTTTTAGGCTATGTAACAAATGACGATGGCGATCCTATTAATATCGCTGGGCACATTACTGAATTCCGAGGGTGGCACGGTGGATGCTTCAAAAAGTATATTTACGATAGTGATACGCTTCACTATTGACTTTTGCTCTTTGTAATCTTCGCACTTGAATGATAATTGTTATAACATATATATAAAGAAATTTATAATAATATAGGAATAAACATTAAATTATAAGCTTTACACGAACGCGCAAGGTTTGAGAAATTACGTATAAAAACATACATGTTTTATGTAATCGAACTATTAATAGAATAGGATCCTACCAATACTTTCATCGTAAATCGCAATACTTTCAAAAATTGAATATTTAAACTTCTTACGGGGTGTAAATTGAAGTTAAATAAATGTATTTGATGATATTATGGACACTTACTACTACTACTCTCTACTCACTACTTTATATCTTAGTTATGTACTTATTTACATACTATTATTATATTTTATATACGTATATATTTGTAATAGATATCTATTATTATATATCAATCATTTAAAAATTGAAACAATAATAATTTCAATCATTACAGTTATTCAAAATGTTTGTTATTCGCATAAATTTTCACCGGTGCTACACCTACTTTGTTGCTATCTTTACTACCCAAAGGTTGACTGGTAGAAAATATCTAGTGGCATTAAGTCCACCTTATGTATCATTTTAGGGCATAAAAGATAAAATAAAAATGACGTCAAAAGAGTCCCTCAGGGCTGGCAGCGTATTGGCAATTTCCCTGGTATGTTAATAAGCGACGGTGACCCCTTTTCATCAAGTGGTCCTTTTGCTTGACCGTCAACCTTATGACATAAAGAAAATATTTTTTTTTAATGTTATGGAAGTGGCAAACAAGCATGCAGTTCACATTGATGTTAAGTGATGACTGTAGCCTATAGACACCCACATGAAGACCAAGCTCAAAATGCAGATACGTTACCACTCCTGAGGCCTAAGGTGTTATGCCTCTGTGCCAGAAATTACAGGGCCGTACATTACCACCTGACCGGAACACGATAGTGCTGAACACTACCATTAAGCGGCAAGTAAATTAGGTAATGCGGTGGTGCCTACGCCCGTGAGCTCCGTCACTGGAGCTCTACCACCAATAAAAATGTATACATGTTGTACACGTGTGCACACGATATTACGAAAATCTAATCGTGTCGTGGAAAAGACGGTGTAGCACGCGTTGATGTCGGTAACACTATGTTATCTCTATAACAGTGTATTATTAATTTAATGAAGATAAAAAATATCAATTTACTCATAAATACGTATGTTTTTACAATGTGGCTGGTTAACATTGCCTTATTTTTGCGATGACGTTGATTTTACTTCGCACATGCTGTCCATATAGGACAGAATAATCTCGAGATTCATACGCTCTTTGTTCGCTTGATTACATGTTGTTAATGTCATTATACTACTGCATTTTACTGTTTTTCCTTAGAACCGTTTTAAAATTTACTTATAAGTAATTTGTGATAACTGCAAGGAATCGTTGTTACTGTTGCGATATAAAACAATATATATAATATATACTTACTGGTAGTAGAGCTCCAGTGACGGAGCTCGCGGGCGTAGGCACCACCGCATTACCTAAAATACTTGCCGCTAAATGGTAGTGTTCAGCACTATCGTGTTCCGGTCAGGTGGTAATGTACGGCACAGAGGCATAACACCTTTGGCCTCAGGAGTGGTAACGCATCTGCATTTTGACCTTGGTCTTTGTGTGGCTGTCTATAGGCTGCAGTGATCACTTAACATAAATGTGAACTGCATGCTTGTTTACCACTTCCATTACATAAAAAAAGTAAATAGATATATATAAGAAAGGTAAAATTAAGACCAATAGCATGTAATCAGATCTGCATCGAAATCTCTAGCTCTATTAAATAAATTTATGCTGTTATATGTATGTAATAACTTATCTTATCACCAATGTAAAGTGCATGTCAGTGTGTTGCTTCGGTGGCATAAATAATAGAAGTATTTTATACCTTCAATATATCACGTTGTTGGATTAAATTTTTAATTGTAGATCATATCTTTCAACATATATTCCAGACGTAAATCTTTGCATCATTTCCAAATTAATAAGTTATTTTTATTCGCTGTTATCACATTAAACATCATTATAGTTACATTAACAGAAATTTAAAAAACGTTAATGATCATGCTTTATAGTTACAGAAATTATGATTGCAAGTGAACTACTCTGTACGTATACCTACTTCCCAGACATCATTTCAATTGCGGGTTTAAATTTATTCATCCACATACACTTTTTCATTTGCAGATAATGATTACCTATATTTTTATGAATTGCTTCTTTTGGGATTTACCTTGTCCAAATTTTCAAGAAAATACGAGTAATACTGGAATAATACAGTGCTCAACAATAAATATTACACATCGAGCCTAGGAAGGAGACTCCGACTTATTTCGGGTCTGTAGAGCGTCATCTCTTTCACATTGTGCCTATTTTTACTGGTGGTAGAGTTCCAGTGACGGAGCTCGCGGGCGTAGGCACCACCGCATTACCCATTACCTAATATACTTGCCGCTAAATGGTAGTGTTCAGCACTATCGTGTTCCGGTCAGGTGGTAATGTACGGCCCTGTAATTTCAGGCACAGAGGCATATCACCTAATGCCTCAGGAGTGGCAGCGCATCTGCATTTTGACCTCTGGTCATTGTGTGGGTGTCTATAGGCTGCAGTCATCACTTAACATCAATGTGAACTGCATGCTTGTTTGCCACTTTAATTACATTAAAAAAAAAAAAAATTGACGTGTGTCGACCATTTTGATCAAGTTTTGACCAATACCGGACTGTCAGTGCTTACGTAGGCAGTGTGCAACAGAGTTAACGAAGAAACGAGCCGATCGTCTCTTTCGCAGGTTCAATGTGCAATATTAATTGTTGAGTACTGAAATTACGGCACTAATTTATGTTTTATATTCAGCGAATAATCTTCTGAGTTTTGATTTGATACACATACGCATTGTTTTTTGTGCTAGCTGTAGAGAGCGATCAATATGATATATTTGAATAAATAAGGCGCATCCTTTGTTCAGTGTCACACATTATACATGTATTATTGTATAGTGTATATGTCGCAGTGAGATTTTCGAAACCGCCGTATCACATTACGGCTAGACGTTTGGAAAAACAGGACCGTTTTGTGTTGTGGCGGGTCAACGATTAGCCGGATCGAATACAGCTGAGTGAAAGTCCGCCAGAAAGTGAGAGGAAAAGATTTTAACTTAGTGTTAGATTAGATTTAGAAAAGGAAGCCATTTCAAGATTTAACTATGAAGACGTTTTATTACATGGGTATGCTTTTCACTTGGGATAAATTCTAAACAGGTAGTCATAATCCCTACCTCCCTACTAATATTATAAATGTGAAAGTAACTCTGTTTGTCTGTCTGTTACCTTTTCACGTCCAAACGACCGAACCGATTTTAATGAAATTTGGTACAGAGATAGAGCTGACTTTGAGAAAGAACAAAGGCTACTTAGTTATTTATAAAACGACATACACGCGGGCGAAGCCGCGGGCAACAGCTACTATTGAATATAAATTATGCTGGTGTTGTGCTAGTGTTCACAATTTTATCTGAACTAACATATAATAATACTAGCGGCCCGCACCAGCTTCGCACGGCACCTGTGCGAAGCCGGTGCGGTTTTATTAAGGTACTTACATAATATTGCAACTATAAATTTAGATGAGATCTACGCTATCCTATCTGGTAAGTTGGATCAAACTGCACACGTTGTGCAAGTTTGATTAAAATCAGTTAAGTAGGTAGTTTAGGAGTCTGACAAACACTGTGACACGTAATTTATATATATATATTAAGAAGATAACCGTGTTGCCTCTCGAATTTCACCGAAATGTAAGAAAATTTTAACAATACAGGGATTTTAATATTCTTATATTATAATGTTTTAAGAAAATATTTTATCGTCTTTGTGTTTTTTTGTAATTGCACATAATTTGAATGAATGTACCTATAAATTTCATTTTCACGAAATATGCTACAATGAGGCTAAACGTGAGCCGTTATATTGCAGAACGTATTGCAATGAAAATCTGGCTAATCTTTGATCTGCTGCAGTACCAAACGGCCCTGTTTTTCAAACTGCCAGCCCTTCTGTAATACGCCAGTTTATACAATCCGACTGCGACATATACATAATACATACTTGTCACAAATACAAGCAAGGCACGACGACAGCTGCGTCGTTAGATAAAACATCTTTTTGTCATCATAATTAAGTTAAATTGGTTTTAGGTAGTCGTTTAAGCTAGTTTTTATATCGTGCAACTTATTTCCGAAACATCCTTTTTTCTTTTTATCTCATTTTTGTTACCTAATTTAGTATATACACGATTGTTCTGACTGCGGAACTGACTCTGACGACTGCTGGAATAGATAAACTATTCTGTGGCGATTGTCCACAACCTTCACCAGGTCGACGGTCCGATTTCTTTCTGCTATTGTGTCAGTAAAAGAATACACTTTTCTTTCTTTCTATATCCACGAGGATATCTTTATTTTCTTTTTATACGTATAAAGACAATGCATTGCATTGACATCAAAGATGTGAACCAAATGATACTGTCGTATTTTCGGATTAGCAATAAAAAATATAGAGATTCTGAGAGACAAGTTAATCATGGCATTAAAATGTCATTAATCGAAACAATAGATTTATAATAAACGGAAAGAAACGCAATCTAGTTTATCAGGTCTCAAGTTGACTTGATATCGTGTCATTGTTATCTGCAATTAAAACATACGTCACAAACAATACTCCCAGCGGAAACTACCGCAAGTTCGTAGTTGATTCAATGGAATTTACGTTAATGTCATACTATTGATAGTTTTGTTGCAGGTATTACAATGTTTATTTTGAAACCAATCAATTTATAGTTACTCTTAGATGTACTTGCCATTACGTGAAAGAAATGAAACATAATTAATCGAGGAAAAGAAACTAATAAACACCTTTACTAAATTACGGATTACGTAAGATTATTTTTTACAGTTCATTGAGTATTTGAATGCCAAGGTCTCACTTGGTGAAAGATTCGATTGGGGAGTGATGTATAGGATGTTGTTAACGCAGGGCCGAGCGTCAGGGCCAGCCTACACCTAAACTAAGTGATGTGTATGCTATACCCGCGCGTGCTCATGTCAATGCGCAATTATAACCCTCCGTGTGCGATCCTACAATGCCTCTTTATCTATTCAGTTATACTTGTAAAATTGTAGTTTTATAAAAACACTGTAACCTGTGATGGGAAAACCGATTTCAAGATTTTGGGGCTATAATAAACATAACTTACACAATATTTATCAAGGATTCTAAATATTTACCTCCGTCTAAATAAATAAAAATTTAACAGACCATGTTCGAAAATGGCATTGTGGTTATAGATTTCAGTGCGATCTTTGTATGGCAAACTAATAATAGTTTGATATATTTGGGTGTCGTTAATTGAATATACATCTATGGTGTTTAGATAGTACCTATATACATAAGGTAACAAGAAGAGGATATAAGGTCCATTGGAAATATCATAAACATTGTTTCTGTGTAGTATTCGATTTTGATGACTATACGCAACAGCCACTTATTCCGGAGCAAAAATACTTTAAAAGTGGTATATGAAAATTTAATATGATCCCATTGCTATAAAAATTTTGGGACTTCTCATCAAAATACCGCGACAAGTGGATTTGGCAGTCCTCTCGTGATGTTAACCTTTGCATAAAGAATTCTGAAGAGACCGAAACAGGTGTAAATCTGAAGGTGCAAGGTCAGGACTATACGGCGGATGCATTAACACCTCCCAGCCAAACTCTCTTAATTTTTGCTGAGTGGCTATAGATGTGTGAGGTCTAGCGTTATCATGACGAAACACCACACCCCTTCTGTTGATCAATTCCGGCCGCTTTCTCTCAACTTCTTGCTTTAATCTCATCAGTTGTTCGCAGTAGAGTTCAGAATCGATAGTCCTGCCTGGTGGTAATAGCTCATAATGAATAATGCCCTTCCAATCCCACCACACACACAACATCACCTTATTGCGAGTTAACCCGGGTTTCGCCACAGTCTGTGAAGCCTGACCGGCCTTTGACCACGACCTTTTTCGCACGTTCTTGTCGTACGTGATCCACTTTTCATCACCAGTTATCAGCTTCTTCAAAAATGATTCGGTTTCATTACGTCGTAATAAAGAATCACAAATGAGTACACGGTTCATTAGGTTTCTTTCAGTGAGCTCGTGCGGTACCCAAATATCGAGCTTTTTTTTGTACTTAGCTTTTTTCAAATGCGCCAAAACTGTTTTGTGATCAATTCTCAGTTCTTCAGCTACGTCGTAACAACTGATAAGTCGATCTTGCTCCACTTTTTCAAAAATGGCATCCATTTTATCCGTAATAGGGCGACCAGAGCGAGGTGCATCTTTGACATCAAAATTTCCGGATTGAAAACGCTTAAACCAAATTTGTGCTACTCTCACAGACACTGCACTAGGTCCATAAACATCGCAAACTTTCTTCGCGGCTTGCGTTGCATTTTTACCTTTTTTGTAGTAAAATTTTAAAATGTATGGAATTTCTTCATTAGATTCATACATCTTGACAGTACGAAAAACAAATGAAAATCACACATTTGCCTAATTTGAATTTGGAATTATGTTCTTTAAAATTTTAACTTTCAATGATACCAAAACCAGCCATATACAAATACTACAGCCAAAGAGATTTTATTACAAGTTCATACATACTATAATACGAAAAGACTTTTCCCCAACCTATTATTTATATCATCTTAAAAATGCCAATTTCGCATGCCTTTGCACTTGAGTTCGATAACAAACCATGTAAAGCATTAAATATAGTCAAATATGTAATCATCAATTTGTAAAATTACCTTATTAAAACTATTATTCTGTTTTTTAACTTCCTCATACATTTTCCTGTTCGTTGAGGTAAAAATCTAACCTTTTAATAAAATTTAAATTTATTTTCCATGATCTACATGTTCATTCTGTTTTTTGTTAATTTTATATTAAATGTTTCTAATAATGTATGTACCTATGTAGTTTTTTTAATGTAAAATATACCTACGTTGTACAATAACTAACATAAGGAAGGTACATTTTTTTAGTTATATAACATTTTTACATTTTGGCCAGAATACACAGAATAACTACAAACGTAGTTTATAGGAAAGTGTTGTAAGGTTTGATACCTTTGTACGTATTTTTTACTCTTTTGTGTCCTGGAATATATTCCTGCATTATTTTGTCTATTTCCTTCAGTCACATCTTATGACTGAACTCAGCAGGATTCCCATATTACTTACCTACTATACCACCCTTCACTTGCTTCGCTTGCAAAAAAACTTATACTTTTAATTTAATACTATTTTAAAAGTTGTTTGCTTATAATGCGTAAGCGACACTGGCATCTTAGGTATGTTTGGTGCTGTAGAGCCTCACGAAGATGACGTTGCGGGCAGCTGCTAGTTGTTAATAATTATGTATACCTAGTGTCAGCGGAATGAGATTGCTTTTTCTGCGCATAAGTCAAAGTGAAAGACAAAAAGTTTATTTATCATTTAGGATTATAAGCGAAAATTAATATTTTTTTATACTACGACGAATAATAAGAGATACGCATTTCATGTCACTTTATATATTGTTAACTGCATCATCAATAACGTATATTGATAATCTCGATTGTGTAAATAATTTATTCGCAAACAAGATTGCTATAGGTTGTGAAATGGCGCTACGGTAGGTTCACCGCTGCCGTAGCAAATTATAAGTATTAGCATGATAATAAAATATTTATTAAACATGACAAGAGACACGAAAGCTGGTTAATAAAGTCTGATTTGTTAGTTTATGTAATATATTGGACCATGACATCGTTGTTGAAGTTCAATGTGGTATTGCAATAGTTGGATAGTTCACGCATTTCATTCATCGTCACTGTCACATTTAAATACTTAGTTAATCCATTAAATACACAGCCAGTCTATTATATGTTATGGTATTTGTTCAACAATCTGGGTTGAGGTGTAGTTTAAAAGCCTAATAAACCAAGTCAAACGGCCAAGCCACATTTTTTTGTCGGACGTCGGACCTATATATGCTTTTATTAATGCATCAATACAAAAAAAAAGGTTGAAAACAATCGTAATTTCTAACTTTCAATTTCTTTTTTTTAATTGGGGACTTCAATTTTATTATTTCCACACTTTATTTCACTCGTATAACACATGCTAATTAAATTATTATACACTAGCTGTGCCCGCAACTTTGTTTGCGTGGAATAGTGGCTATGGGACTTTGGGCAGCACTTTTGGACATACATTTTGGTTAATTTTGGATCATAAACACTTTTAAGTAGCTAAAAAAATCTGCTTTGCAGTAATGCTTCTCAGTACACGATATTATACGTATGGCCATCGGGGATAAAAGCACACAGACTGCTAGGATTGCGAAAAATTGCCAATTATGTGTTTAAACCCGCATCCATCCTATGCTGAACCGTACTTACGAAAAGGCCATTTTAAACTTCTATGCATATTATTTTTTTATAGAAAATTATTATAAAGTTTTGTAAAGTCTCAGTCAATTAGTGCTTAAACAGAGAATTAAAGATAATAGATTGATCTATGAATAATACAGGCACTCCGTAAGAGCCGGCAGGAGAGAAAAGTAGGGTTTGATACCCAATTTTTCTCTCCTGCCGGCTCTTACCGTTGTGCATTTTTATCCACTAATGCCACCAACACTACCATCACCATCGTAACCACCATCACCATAACCACCACCACTGTCACCACTACCACCTCCACCACCGCCACTACTACAATCGCCACCAACGCCATCACCGCCACTACCAAACACCTACGCCACCAATGACACCAATGCCACCAAAACTACCAACAACACCACGAACGTCACCAACGCCACCAATACCTCCATCGCCACTAAAAACCACCGCCAGCACCACCAACGCCACCAACAACACCACCAGAGTCACCAACAATACCTCCGCCACCAACGACACCAACGCCACCACCACCACCATCATCATCATAATTACATTACATCCGAAAGACGTCCATCCGTCTCCGCTGGACAAAACCTTTCCCGAAGATGCTCCTAAAAGTGTTGTGCGTCATAAGGAAAGAATAAATTTAAAAATTGACGACCCGACCGGGTTCGATCCCCGCACCGGGACAAATATATGTATGGCCTACAGATATTTGTTCCGGGTCTGGGTGTTTGTGTATGTGTTGTATGTGTACAACGGCACCCACGACACAGGTTTATACCTACTGTGGGGCTGTGAGTGTAAGCGTATAAAAAAATATGCCATAATTGCCACGCTTGGCATGCTGAATGGTGATCATAGCGGCGATTGCTTTATGCCGGGACGCTGCTATGCGGTATGCTTAATGTAACAGAGAAAAAACCGGCCAAGTGCGATTCGAACTCGAAGGGTTTTGTACCAAAAATGTCATAAATATTGCGTTTGTTGGAAGGTAACATACAACATAAGACCTCAAAATTCTATGAAAATTTTAAGCCTCTATTTGCTACCGTTTTTAATTTTGAGTAAAAATTATACGAAAAAAAAATACGTTTATTGGATTTAATTTTGTCGTTATAGCGGTAACAGAAATATATAATTTGTGAAAATTTTAGTTTTCTAGCTATCACTGTTTTTGAGATACAGCTTGGTGACAGACAGACGGATGGACAGACAAACAGACAGACAGCGGAGGATTAGTAATAGAGTCCGTTTTTACCTTTTAGATACGGAAGCCTAAAAAAGATAGAAGATAGATACAGAATAGTTTTAAAATATTCGATATGATTCTTTAAATTGTCGTAACTTTTTTATTTCTGAACCGATTGACATGAAACAAACACTAAATGTTAAGAGAAACTTACCACAATAATTTAGTGAAAACTTCAAATCGGATAAGCCATTTCTGAAATTAGCGTGTACAAACACACGGATAAACAGACATTTTTCTGGGATAAAAAGTACCCAGTGTTGTGCGCCAAAGGTTAAAATATAATCATACCAAGTTTCATCGTAATCGGACTGGTAGATTTTGTGTGATGCTTTAACAAACAGACAGACAGACAGACAAAAAAAATTCTAATCACATATTTGTGTTCGGTATCGATCTAGTAACATCCCTGGTATTTATTTTTTAAATATTTGCTATGTACAGAATTTACACTTCTACAGATTTATTATAAGTATAGACTAGCTGACCCGGCAAACTTCGTATTGCCTCAGAATGAAATAATGTGTCAAAGGTTTGATAGATACGGACTACTTGTATGAGAAAATGAAATAGTGGTTTTTACTATTTCCATTCAGTTTCTTTATATTTTCTTACCTTTTTAACCTTCCCTGGACTTCCAAAAATCATTCAAAACCAAAATAGTCAAATCGGTTCAGCCGTTCTCGAGTTTCACTACTACGAGTCTAACAAATAGCAATTGATTTTTATTTAAATAGATTATATTAATGGTATTGTCTTAATAAGTACGTACCATAATTTAGCTACAAAATTAACAAAGGCTCTCCTTCTCCAACATACATTTTGAGAGACAGAGAGTAGTTTTCTAAAATTGCTATTTTGTTTGTGGCCAAGTATCAATTTTCACGTAGGTTTTGAACAATGTAAGTTCCATATAAGCTTGTACTCTACTATTGGATAAAGGGCAAAAAGTTCAAATTTGTCAATTTGTCAGTTGTTTGTGCGTGACTTTCTAAATTAGTTTAATATGTTTTGTTTAAATATTTTCGTCTAATGCGATCGATATAATTAAATAATGTGGGTAACCGTCCCGGATTCTGTGGTACCGTTCCGTAATGCTAGATGTAATCCCGCTTTGCAAGTGTTAATAAAACAGTCCCGCAAAACGTTGGATACGACCCGCATATCCCGCATTCGATGCATTGACGTGCCACGCCTATTTTTTTTCAAGTTACTACATAACTACACATTCACACGCATACATAAAACATACGCTACACTACACCCACACACGCACGCAAACAACAGCGGAGCATCTACGTATATCAACATGCATTGTGTGAATTCAATTGAAAACTATTTGCGTGTGTGTGTATGTGATCGCTTTGTTCCGTTTTGCATTCTAATTGACTTGTAATAAAGTGTCACTCTAGTGAAAAAAAAAATGACTTCAGTTTCGTAACTTTTATGTTTTTAAATAATTTTGGTACGTATACTGACAAAACTTCATACTTCGCATTCACCATACTATATCTGTCCACAAAAAGTCCCGCATGCCATTTTCAGAAAGTCGTTTGTATTTGTGCCATAAAATAAATAAATTCCCATTAACCTATGTTCTGTCCACATGAAACTACAAAGTCTACAAGCAGGTATTAGGTATAATGATGTCTCTTTGAATTCAGAATATTTAGATATATATTTGTACTGTACATTTAAAATGCAATCAATAATACTGCTGCATTTAAAATGCAATCAATTTTTAATTTAAATTTATTGTTTATATATTTACTGTAAATATGTAATTTATTAATTAATATTATTTTAGTTTGAATATTACTTAAGTTTTTTGTTGCTTTTAATAATTTAATTCTTTCACAAAGAGTTCTAAATTTTAATAAAATATTTTTATTGAAACCGCATGTGCCTAATTAAGAGTATTAGAGATATAGGTACTTAGGGATCATTACCATCATCATCTCAGCCGAAAGATGACCACTGCAGGACCAAAGCCTCTCTATTGGGGGGATATGCCATAATAGCCACGCCTGGCATGCGGATTGGCGATCGTAGTGGCGGTAGTTTTGTCGCAGGACGCTGCTACCCATCTTGCGCTATTGCACATACTACCGTCCCATTGGATTGGTTTGACCGCCATTGTTCGGTTGACTGACTGCATTTCGTGCAAAATTTGGGGTCGACACGCCCCGACGTCAGCGTACGCCATACTAGGGATGTTGCACTTAAAATATATGAAATCATACTGATACGTTCAATGTACAAACGTACAAAAAATCGATAGATTTCGCATTGTTTCCGTAAATAATACGTTCTTAAATACGTATGTTCATATATTAAAAGTTATTATATTAAATGTTCCGCAAGAAGTGTTGCGGATTTTTTCAGTGAATATTTATATAATGTTTACATATTTATGATTGTATCTCAGGAAATTGTGAACCGATGTTTATGCAGGGTGGACCAGATGACATTCAATGATTATTTTTTTAAATACTGGCGAATGAATTTTGAATTTGAATTGAATTTGAAAGGCGAAATGATTATTGCTCAATCAAAGTCATTATACACAATATTAGAAAAAAATGGACTATCTCTCATCTCATAGCTTAGCCATAGAATATTTTTGCTTGTTATATTATTAATACATACAGTTTATTACGAAGTAAAACTTAACTTTACGCCTGTAATCCCTGAAAGGGTAAACAGAGATAAATGCATGCATTCAAGCATACATGCAAACACCCATGATTCGCGTACGTGTACGTTTTGGCCCATGTAACAAGCGGCGAACCTATTGACATCTCCGGGCACATTTCCAGATTTCGAAATGCTGGGAAACTTCCAGAAAATGGAAAAATTCCAACAGAACCGTGAATAAAGGATTTTAACATCGTTATCTCTAATATTCTTCGTCCCGGAAATTTAATCTAAGACCTCAGCGTAGTAGTACTTAGTGGCCTGCTACCAACTATGTTACTGAAGCAGAATAAATACCTAAAGAAAAAACGAAAATATGTGACATTAATATGAAAATTGTTTATGGCTTAACTATGACACATTATTCAATTTCATTCATATAGACACACTTGGAATGTCGCAGGGTATGCTCAGTTTAAAGACAGAGTGTCATAAATATATATAAATCAATTGTTATTCGTTAGTCTCGCTAAAACTCGAGAACGGCTGATCCGATTTTGCTAATTTTGGTTTTTATTATTATAATTTATTCTGCTCACTTAAGTATGCCCAAAGAGTACAGCAAGACCGGCATGACCCAACCGTTGAAGCCGCGCACCCTATTACCGCCCGACAAAAGACTTTTCAGTACTTTTGTCAGGCGACCAAAGAAACGTTCCTTCAACGATTGTCTCATCTCGACCTCGCGTATACCTAAGGCCTCCGCCATACCCAAGTACTTATAGCTCTCGGTGGCAGAGAGGTTTCGGAACGGGATGGAACCCGGGAGATTCATTCCCTCGGATTCCATTATCTGCCCCTGTCGTACATGCATAACAGTGCATTTTTCGATTCCGAATTCCATCCTGATAGAGTAACTAAAGTTTTCAGTTACCTTCAGTAGCTCAGACAGGTTGGAATTACTGGAACCAAACAATATCAGGTCATCCATGTATAGCAGGTGAGATATCGTCCGACCACCTCTTCGCAACCGATAGCCAAGCCCCGAAGCCTCTGGCAGCGTGCTGAGAGGATTCAAGGCCAGGCAAAACCATAAGGGGCTCAGACTATCGCCCTGGAAAATGCCCCTGGCAATTCTCACAGGTTCGCCAACCGCCAGGGGCTGCCGAGATCCTGGATAGCGAAGAACCGTACTCCACTGCAACATACATGAGCCCAGAAAGGCCCGAAGAGTTGAATGAATTTTATACAACTCCAGGACCCGCATGAGCCATGTATGCGGCACGGAATCGTACGCCTTCTTATAATCTATCCAGCAAGTCGACAGACTCTTTCGGTTACGACGATCCTGCTGGCTAATTGCCATGTCTATGAGGAGTAGCTCCTTAGTACCGCGGGACCCACTCCTACATCCATTCTGAGAGAGAGACAAGATGGAGGAGTCTTCAATGTGTTTAGTTATTTTAACTCTCAGAATGGATGTAAGAACCATATAAACCGTCGGTAGGTAGGTTATAGGTCTATAATTTTTGGGTTCCGCAGTACTACCTGTTTTATGGAGCAGGTGGGTCACACCAGTCGTTAGAAACTGTGGGAGTGAGTCTGATTCCAGAGATGACTGAAACTGGTTTGCTAAACGAGCGTGCGATCTTCGCAGCCACTTTAACCAGAAATTATGCAGTCCGTCCGGTCCCGGCGATTTCCAGTTCGGCATCGGACGGACTGCATTGGCTACGTCTTCTTCTGTAATATTTATAGCATTCATTTCTTGTATTGGTTCGCACGCTCTTTCAACATCCCGCATCCAGCCATCCTCAGAGTGACCGACCGGTTCCGACCAGATGCTGCGCCAAAATGAAAGCATAGCGTCAACATCCGGCCGACCCCGGTCAGGCCGCTCCCACTGTCTATAGACCCTCCTTTGATCTCCTTGGAACATGCTATTCTGTTCGTACCGGTCCACGCGTTCTTTATAACGCTTTATCCGGTTAGCCCAAACTTTCTGCTTCAGGAAGTCAATGCGCTCTGTGAGGCGAGCTGGATAGTCCTGGGGGCTGACTCCAGTCCCTGAAAACGCCCGCCTCACAAAACGCATCACCCTTGGGCGTGTATTGCCCATCCTGAAGCAGATCAAGCTTGCCAATGAGTGCTCTGACCTCAGCGATACGCCGCTCGATCCGGCACTGCCAGACTGGTGTTGTAGGTTTCGGCCGCGTAGCTGTATCAGGACTTGGTAACTTGACACGAGCTACACGGCACACCGCGACAGCCGCGCAGTACAGGATCGAGTGAGTATCACCGAGATTTTTGCTGTTGTCAATGTATTCTGGCAACAGCAAATTCAGAGCACACACTAGCGCCACATTCCGTTTATGCATGGGCAACCGAGGCAAACGTGGCCTATCCGCGGGCAAAGTGGACCGATATTCACCAAGAGCATGCTCCAAGGCGCTCCTCAATTGATCAATGCATCGGGTACTTACAGATGTTACCTGGTCTACCTCCTCCCCATCATCGGGTTCCGGTGCATTCGCGTTATTGTTTCGTTGCGTCGGTACCGTAGGTAGTGGTGGGGCGGGGGTTAAGCGGTAACCCTGCATCTCGGTGCGTAGCCGATCAAGTACACTGTCATCCAGCATGCGTCCACGCTGAATGACACGCACCTGATCCGATAGACGTTGGCTCGACACGTTGACTGATGGTTCGAGGTTCTGAAACAGAGGCAGCATACGGCTACGATACGCAGTAAGATTGGTTCCCCCCTCTGTAGCCCCAAAATATGCGCGCATGACATTTTCATTAATTTTTGGTGTCCAGTTCATGCGCGGCATATTACCACCGACAGCGGGGACCCCACTCGGGACCGGTTGGTCCCGAAGTCCTAAGCAAGTCGGCAGCCGGGGTCTCCCTCGACGACGCGCATGTGGTGGTGACGGCGCCGGGGAGAAGTACTCGTCGCTGGAGCTCGACGCAACTGCAGCGGCCGGTGACACAGCACTCGCAATGCGAGCGGCGTCCGGCGGCTGCGAGGCGGAGCTCAGCGAGTCCGGTGGTGGTGGGTGTGCTCGTGCTGCATCTCTGGCTCTGGCCCTTGTTAACATTTCATGATTTTAGTGTTGGTTGCCATCGTGTAATGTTTTATATTAATTTGCACTGCATTTTGTACATATTTTACGATTTGTTTATTGTCAGTATTTGTCATCACTGCACTGTCTGTCATCATATTTTTTCATTACAATTTTTGTACATATTTAGAGTTTGTTATGCTCGAAATCATCATTCACTGCACTTGTTTTGTATTTATAAAGTAACTGATTACTGTTATCAAAAGATACAGATACTGTTTATTATTATTATTATAACCATTAAGAGGCAAGTATATTAGGTAATGCGTCTACGCCCGCGAGCTACTAGGTGCGAGGATCGAACCTGCGATCGGTCCTGTCGCACACCGCTGGATTTTTTCCAATTTTCCAATCATAAAACGAAAAATGAAAATAAAATACATAGAATTCAATCAAATCTATGAATACCAGGATGTGTGACTTTGACAAGTCATTATTTCTCACATATCGAAGTCAATTAAGGTTGTAGGTAGACGTAGATAATCATAACTTTATTAACAACAATTTGATTAAATAATTAATATACTACTGATATAAATAAATAAACATTCCATATGTTTCGGTCAAATCTATACGAGATTTTAATACAGAAATTATTAGCACCTGTTGTCGTCATAGAGTATACCTACAGATCGTAAATTAAAAATATTTATGAACTAGCTGTGCCCGCGACTTCGTCCCCGTGTGAATTTATCATTGTTCAGTGTCTACCCGGACAAAGTCGTGGGCGCAGCTAGAATAAAAGTAGCCTATGTTACTCCTTATTACATTACCTATCTGCCAGTGAAAGTCTCTTCAAAATCGGTCCAGCTGTTCCCAAGATAAGCCCCGCCAAACAGACAGACAGACAGACAGACAAAAATTGTAAAAATGTTGTTTTGGTATACCTACGTACCGTGTATACATACATATGCATTAAGTAAAAAGCGGTTGTTTTAAGTAGCGGATGTACAATATTAATTGTTGAGTACTGTATATATATGTACCCACCAAAAACATAAAATGTAAAAAAGCTTGGCCAAGTTCAATACAAAAATTTTGCTTGGCTGTGGGCTTAGCCGCAAAAAGAACGGAGATCTATTTTTTCAATTTTTACTTACAGATCATTACAATTACCGAGCTAGATTACAAATTTCCTATTTCTAGGTCATATGGAAGTGGGTTAGGTTTTCGATCTGTAAGTAAGGAAAATTGACAAGTATTGAACTCTCATAATTATCTTAATAATCGTTTGGCTTCATGAAATTTGGCATTCTAGTAGTCCTTATGGATATTAATAAACACACGTAGTTTTTAAACTTAGTGTTTACGTTAAATAGACTTTGAATTATAAAGGCGGGTGTAAACCGCGAGAACGAGACGGCAAGAAAGCGATCTCATTCCTGTTCCTCGGTTGTTCTCGGGAGTCCTCGGCGCGAATTTGGAGGCACTTTGACACTTCATTGCCTTGAGACTAACTGAGTTAATTATTTGAATATCAATGATGGGGTCAATCGTATTTGGACCATATATTATTAACAACATTGATTTAGCTCTTACTGTCACATGACCAGGTACCTATAAAAATTATGAATAATAATATTATTATGATACTAAAGTCGTTAAAACCACGTGTTTTAGCATAAAAACTGGTACACATCAAAATCGCAGGTTTCTGCGACTCTGTTATTTAAACTTGGAAAAACTAATTGAATACCGGTTCTACAACCAACACATACAGATATTCTACTTCTCTTCGACAAGGAAATAAGAATCCCAATGTTCTGATTCTTGCTACTATTTCCTGACAAATTATTATGTCTCGTGTAGTAATTATACTAAGACGAGCTAAATAGGTTAAGCTCCTGTCTGTATAGAGGTTGTGTATCTAGAGGTTTGTTGGAAGTTCTATTTTTTTCATTTTTTCAAGTCCTTATCATCATTGGATGATAAGTATGACGGCATAAAATATGAAGTATATACCATATCCATATTTTTCTCACGTCGTGAAAGCGGATAACAAGCATGCAGTTCATGTTCATGATAGATAAATACTGCAGCGTGTATATCGGTATCCTGGGCGTTGACATATCGAACGAAGTGCCATTCGGGAGTCACATTCAGTGTAAGACCAAGTTGGCATCCAAAAAGTGAGGGTGCTTAACAAAGCGAGGCAGTATTTCAAATCGGGGCAGCTACTACAGCTTTATAAGGTCCAAGTGCGGCCCCATCTGGAATACTGCTCTCATTTGTAAGCGGGAGCCCCCAAATACCAGCTTGGTCCACTTGACTCTCTACAAAGAGGCGCTGTTCATATTGTTAACGATCCAGGACTTACTGACAGGCTCGAACATCTGCGCCTGCGCAGAGATATTGGGAGTCCACCATCTCTACAACGGTGAGTGCTCTGTCGAACGGTTAGACATGGTGCCACCGTCACTTTTCCTACACCGTACTACCCACCGAAGAGAGAAGTTTCACCCTCGCCGACTAGACACCTTGCAGTGCTCAACGGTGCGGTTTTCTCGTTAATTTCTGCCCAGAACGTGTAAATTGTGGAACGAACTTCCTTCTGAGGTGTTCCCTCGGTGCTATAATATGTGGTTCTTCAAAATTGCGTCGAAAGAGTCCTTCAGGACTGGCAGCGCGTTGGCAACTCCCCGAGTGTTGCAAATGTTCATAGGCGACGGTGACCATTTTCCATCAGGTGGCCCGTCTTGTCTGTCAACTTAATGACATAAAAAAAATGTCCTCGTATATACCAAACATTCCCGTGCAGATGTGTACCTCGCATCGCCTGACACCTAAGCTGTTTTGCCTCTATGAAATAAATTACAGAGCCTAATAGCTTTCCCTAATCTATAGGTAAAGAAGTGCTTTAAATATTTTTTTACTTTATGTTCAGTAGTTTCGCAAATAAAGGGAGGGGTTAATTTTCAAACTTCTAATCTTAAATTCAAGATCTTTCATTCGATATGTCACACAACATACCTACAACACTTTTTTTATTCTCAATTATCCCCAATATCGGCTTCCTTGATTAAAATTCATTTGTATACGTTACACGTCATAGTTTGGGTCATTAATTTGCTTATGTGTACCAAATTTTAGTCCAGTTGGTCCAGCAGTTGTGAAACCAACTGTGGCAGACAGACATTGGAGTGATTGTATAAGGGTTCAGTTTTTCCTCTTGTGTTACGGAACCCTTAAATCAACAAAATTACATGTTCACACCCATTAAAATGATTGTAGAACTATATTTTTGAGCCTCTTTACACTATAATTGCCAGATCTTATATTCTATTTATGCATCATTTTGAATGGTAGAATTTTGACATAGCTCGTAGCCAATTTAAACCTGAAAACTGTCCTTGAAGAGGAGGTGGCGAAATCTTCACGTTATTACGTCCCAGTATATATCTTAAGTCGGCGATTTAAAAGTTATAGGTATGTTCATGTTCCATAGAACTTGAGACTGCATAAACTGGCTACTATGATGAAATAAGTAGTGAATAAATTTAGTGTTTCACCACTTTGAACAGAACTTGTAATGCTGCAGGACAAATTATGTGTTATGCACAATTCGGGAACAACATGTAATAATTTCGATTCTCTGGGTTCTTTCATGATGAGGAGTAAAAATTGCAACCTTATTATTTATATTCATTCAAGTAGAATAAAAATTTTAACAAAGTTCTTATACCTTCGTAAAAAATGCTGATGTACCTATTCCATATTTTATTTTTGCCTACACAACACGCACAGCCAAGGAACACCTTTGAAACTAACTGAAAGCTCAGTCAATAGACGCATCATCAATTCTTGACGGCTAAATCAGTCGTTAAAAGTTAAATTACGGTCAAAGACCAGTCGGAAAGACAGTCGGAGCTGACACACACTTTTTTTTGTACGGGTTTTTGCCAGTTTTGGTAGATGGTACGGAGCCCTTTGTGCTCGAATCCGACTCACACTTGGCCGGTTGGAGTAATATCTTTTGAAAATATTTGATTGCTTTATTTCGTTGAGGTTAATTTTTTTATAAGTAGATTAAATTATAAAACGTTTATTTAACATTTATGTTATAGTTTAAGATAACTTGTAATACTTTGTGGCAAGCAATAAATGATTTGAATTGAATTGAATTGAATCCTTAAAATAATAAGTAGGTACTTACATGATTGTTCTATCAATTTAGACCGTGGAATCAAAAAAGAACCGATTCAATGTCAATTGACCATTATTGCCCATAAATAACAAATAAACTTGAGCAAATAATCGTCGATAACGTGATTCTTATTTTTATATCCCATTCAACAGGATCCAACCTTATTCGAGTTTTATTTAGGTATTTAACATTAAAGTTATATGACACAAAGAGAAAAGATGTAAGGGTATTATTGAAGTTCAGTAACTTTATTATTCATTATTTTAATGCATGAACATGAATTTAGATAATCCAAGGACACCAACACACGTCGGATGTCTTTTTGATTCACTTAAAAGCTTTTAATGTCATGCTAATAATATTGGATATGAAATTGATAACGTTTACTGACGTTTTCGTAAATTCAACAACGTCTACTGAAGTAGTTCCATGTGAATATAATGCACATAATGATTAAAAAAAACATAAATAAAAAACAAAAATTATAAAAAATATAACTACACCAACCCGCATTGGAGCAGCGTGGTGAAGTTATATTTTTTATAATTTTTGTTTTTTATTTATGTTTTTTTTAATCATTATGTGCATTATATTCACATGGAACTACTTCAGTAGACGTTGTTCAATTTACGAAAACGTCAGTAAACGTTATCAATTTCATATCCAATATTATTAGCATGACATTAAAAGCTTTTAAGTGAATCAAAAAGACATCCGACGTGTGTTGGTGTCCTTGGATTATCTAAATTCATGTTCATGCATTAAAATAATGAATAATAAAGTTACTGAACTTCAATAATACCCTTACATCTTTTCTCTTTGTGTCATATAACTTTAATGTTAAATACCTAAATAAAACTCGAATAAGGTTGGATCCTGTTGAATGGGATATAAAAATAAGAATCACGTTATCGACGATTATTTGCTCAAGTTTATTTGTTATTTATGGGCAATAATGGTCAATTGACATTGAATCGGTTCTTTTTTGATTCCACGGTCTAAATTGATAGAACAATCATGTAAGTACCTACTTATTATTTTAAGGATTCAATTCAATTCAATTCAAATCATTTATTGCTTGCCACAAAGTATTACAAGTTATCTTAAACTATAACATAAATGTTAAATAAACGTTTTATAATTTAATCTACTTATAAAAAAATTAACCTCAACGAAATAAAGCAATCAAATATTTTCAAAAGATATTACTCCAACCGGCCAAGTGTGAGTCGGATTCGAGCACAAAGGGCTCCGTACCATCTACCAAAACTGGCAAAAACCCGTACAAAAAAAAGTGTGTGTCAGCTCCGACTGTCTTTCCGACTGGTCTTTGACCGTAATTTAACTTTTAACGACTGATTTAGCCGTCAAGAATTGATGATGCGTCACACGTCGGATGTCTTTTTGATTCACTTAAAAGCTTTTAATGTCATGCTAATAATATTGGATATGAAATTGATAACGTTTACTGACGTTTTCGTAAATTCAACAACGTCTACTGAAGTAGTTCCATGTGAATATAATGCACATAATGATTAAAAAAAACATAAATAAAAAACAAAAATTATAAAAAATATAACTACACCAACCCGCATTGGAGCAGCGTGGTGAAGTAAGCTCCAGGTCTCTCCCGAAAAGGGGAGAGACTCGTGCCCAGCAGTGGGACGTATAATGGGTTGCCATTATTATTATTATAATAATTATAATACTGCTATCCAAGTTGGAAATGCTGCCATCTTTATGAGTACCACACCACGGGAAGAAAGCTAGGCGGACATGTTATAAGCATACTGTACTTATAAATATAGAAGTAACGATAAGAGGTATATTTAGAAATAAAGTTTTATTCGTAAACTAGCCCTCGCCCACGTGGATTTCGTTTTATAAATAATTAAAATTTTACGATCCCGCGGAAATGTCCCAATCAAGTTCCAATTGTTATCCAAAACCTTTAAGTATACCTAACTATTTTCATATAGTCTAAAAATGAGGAAATTCTGAATAAACTTTTTTAACCTTAACTTTTTTTTTTGTGACAAATAGTCTGCATACCAATTTTTGGCAGTCCTTTATTTCTGGTTCTATTTTTCTGGGAATTTCTCAGTACCTCGAAGTTTGGTAATGTGGCCGGAGATGCCAACAGGCTCGCCACCTGTTACATGGGCCCAAACGTAACCGGCAAATAGTCGGTGTTTGCAAGCATTATGATTGCCTTTACTTCTGCCAACCCCTTCGGGATTACAGGCGTGAAGTTACATTACATTTCAAAGAGTCAGTATACCAAATTATATTTTCTGCCTTAAAAATTGTGAAATGCTCCTACAAACCTCCACCCACTATTTTAGGGAAATAGGCAAATATCCAATATTTTTTTTTAAGTAAATGCGGGTTTTTTAGTAACAAAGAGTCCGCATACCAATTTTTACTTTCCACCTTGAACACTGCGGAAATCCCAATACAATTTTCACTCCCACTTATAAAAGGATGGGGGCAGATTTCTAAAAAAAAGATGTACGTGTTGTTTGTTAGGCTCAAAGAGTTCGCGTGTTAAAACTTGGGTGTTTTAACTTTGTAACTTGCAAATTGTGGAATGCTCCATTTAAATTTCCACCTCCTATTTTAGGGAGGTGGGGAAATATAAGAATACAAAAAGTTGCCTATGTCACTCTGCATCTTTTCAAGTATCTCTATATAGAAAATTACACCAATTCGTTGCTCCGTTTTGACGTGAAAGACGGACAAACAAACACACTTTCACATTTATAATCTTAGTATAGACAGTATGGATTTACAAAGCAAGGAAGGAAATATTATTATTAAATATACAACTTCATATTCTTTGAAAATTTTAAGCGTCTACTTGCTATGTACCGTTGTTAATATCGAGCAGAAAATATACGAAATAAATACACATTTATTGTATGCCCCCTTGGACCCCTTAATACTTTCATTTTCTTTTTTTAGTATTTAATTTTGTCGTTATAGCGGTAACAGAAATACATAATTTGTAAAAATTGTAGCTTTATAGCTATCATTGTTTATGAGATACAGCCTGGTGACAGGCAGACGGACGGACGGGCAGACAGACAGACAGAGAGACAGACAGACAGACAGACAATTTTCTAATCACATATTTGTGTTCGGTATCGATCTAGTAACATCGCCTGATATTTATTTTTTCAATATTTTCAATGTACAGAATTTACACTCCTACAGATTTATTATAAGTATATAGATAATATTTAGCTATGATCTATACGTTGTAAGCAGGATGTTGTATTTTCGTGTGTAGAAATAATGTTCATTTATTTAAATATATTTACATTATAACGCTTAGGTATCTATTGAATATTTTGTCTATACGTAAATACTGTCTGCTTACGAAATCTTGCACATGCAGAAATCAACACAAAAATAACCGTTCAAGTGCGTTTCGAGCCACGCGCAGTGTAGGGTTCCGTAGTTTGTAGGTTTGAATAATGTAATGAAAAAAATTATTAATATTTTCTATGGAGTACCTACTTCAAACTTTTCGAGTAAAATATATTTGGTCGACTATTATTCGCAAACTTGTTAAGCCAACTTAAGTGTGATAGTTTTCCTTTTAATTTCGTTATATGTAATTACTATTGCCGTAATGTTTGAATTTCTAACAATGACCGTTGAGTTGGTAGCGGGGGGGTGACACTTAACTCTAACGAAAGTTGGCAATCTAAAGCTTAATAAGTCACGAACAGTTAACTAAATCGAAAAATGATGTTAGCACATCCCTAACATTTTTGAAAGACCTATCCAATGAAATCCCACATTATTGGTACATATGGAAAAGGAAAAATAAGAAAATTATCCGCGCGTTACATGTAAGGGAGGTACTCTAAATATTTTTTTTCCACGTTTTTATTCTACCACTTTGTCGGCGTATACTTGTGCCAAACGTCAAGTCTCTAGTACCTATAGTTTTTGCGCTAAACCGCGAACGGACAGACAGACAGACAGACATACAGACGGACATGGCGAAATTATAAGGTTTCCTTGTTTACTATGAAACCCTAACCAGAGGTCAAAATGCAGATGCGCCGCAGCCCCTGATGGTTTTATAAGTTGTTCAGCAAGTGACTGAAATTACGGGGCTTTACATAACCATCTAACAGGAATACGATTATGCTGAACACCACCATTTGACGGCAGATTGATTAACTAATGATGTGGTGTCTACACCGTTGAATAAAAGTAGAGTAGTGTGAAATTCCTTAAAAAAATACCCACATGATTTTCTTTGATATGTATTGAACGATAATGATAATTTTAGCCAAATGACGCGCGAAGCTAGACAAAAGCCTCCCCCAAAGATTACCACAACAAACGGCTCTGGGCCGCCCTCATCCAGTTATTACCCACAACCTTCACCAGATCGTCGGTCCACCTCGCGGGAGGCATGCTTACATATGCTTCGTCTTCCGGTACGCGGTCGCCATTCGAGAACTCTTCTGCCCCAACGGGCGTCGGTTTTTCGAAGTATATGCCCTGCCCATTGCCACTTGAGTTTCGCTATTCGCTGGACTATGTCGGTTACTTTGGTTCTCATACTATTTGAACGATAATGATTTGTCATAATAGTACATTCACAACTACACCAATGTTTTGCTATAAAAATAGTTAATTACAATAAAACTCTCTTATAATACGAACATAACAGATAAGCCTTCAATGAAAATAAGCAGTAGGTATGTGACACAATACAGATATAAAATTTCACAGTGAGCCAGTGTTATATCAAAACCTTCAGAAATGTGGCCAAATTTCCTGTTTCCAAATTTAATTGGACACGGCCTCCACTCACTCGTATATTTGGTGCATTTAATACATTTATTTCAATGAATTTAGTAATAATGTTACTATCCGTACATTCATACATACAGAGAGCATTAAGTTTAGTATGTGCCTAAATATACTTGGATTGGTATGTTTATAGGTTTCCGTACCTCAAAATGAAAATACGGCACACTGTCACAGACGATTTTTGAGACCAGTTGAGTTGAAATTTCGTACACATACATATTATAGTAACCCAAACAAACTTATATCAGTGACCCATATATCAGTGAAATACTGCCTCGCTTTGTTAAGCTTTATGAATGCCAACTTGGTCTTACACTCAATGTGAGTCCTGAATTGCACTTAGTTCGATACGTCAACGCCCAGGATACCGATACTCTTATCCACGGCGAGCGGAGTGCCATGTAACTGAGGCGCTACAATGTATGGGTTTTTTAGGATTATTGTAAGCATCTCAAACATATTTTTATCAAGCAAATTAACAACAATTGACCCTTCTCCAAATTCCCGTAAATAATTCTTTATCTATAAATTACCGAAAAACCGATGAAAAATAAATGGTATTTAGGTATGATAACATAGGAAATTCGTTAATTGTACGGAATCCTGTGCGCACGCAATGCTTAGATTTATTTTATTATCTACTAGCATTTGGGCACAGCTACATACGCAATTAATTTCTGTTTTCGTAGCAATTTTGGAAATCCTCTCTCCCTCTTTCTCGCTTAGTTCTTCTAAGAAATCTTCGGGGCAAATTCCAGCATCCTACGACCAGTGGTTTCAGTTGTGCGTTTTGTGCTCAGTCTCAATTATTCATTAATAATATCTGTGAAATAATACCTAAGCTAAAATGTAATTAATTCTCACCCCACTCTACCAGCTAAACGGAGTTTCGTAGCAGCTCAATGCATCTTAAAAAAAACCATGGTTAGATACCTATAGTTTATATCACTTTTTTAAAAGGAAAACTCTTACAGCTAATTAGGCTTTACAACTTGACGAGTAACTAAAAAATCAATCAACTTAAAAAATAATATGAAAAAAAAAGGATTTAAACCGACAAAAAAACGGAGGAGGTTCTCAAGTCGACGCGTACATATTTTTTTTATAACTTTTTCTGAGTAGATCGATTTTGATAATTCTTTTTTATTGGCAAGGGCATAAGTACCTTAAAGTTGCATTTTAAAACAAAATTCCAACCTAAAGGGTAGAAAAATAGGGAATGATTTTTTTTATTCGTTCCCTGATTGCAATGTGGTTATACGCATAACTTTTTTCAGAGTTGTCCGATTTTGTTAATTGTGTATTTTTTTGGATAGCGACACATACCTTTATAAAATAAAATTGACACACATGTGTGTGTGTTTGTGTTTGTAAGCCACAAAAAATATTAAATAATAACTTTATAACAAAAAATGAAACCGCCAAAAATAAATGAAACTAAAAAGCAAAAAATTAAATTAGAGTCGGCGGTGGTTTCAATTTTTGAAATTTTTTTTTAGGTTATGAAGCAAACAAGCGCACGGTTTACATTGATGATAATGCCTATGAATCTAGAAATTTCAATGTAGATGCGTTGCCACTCCTGAGGCCTAAGATATTATGCCTCTGTGCCGGAAATTACAGGGCTGTAGATTACCACCTCACCGAAATGACCGAATGATAGTGCTGAACACTACTATTTAGCGGCAAGTAGATTAGGTACCTCATGCGGTGGTCCCACGCCCGCGAGCTCCGTCACTTGAGCTCTACCACCAGTACAACTCTTACATACGCGCGTTTTTCAATTCACTATTGTTCAATGAGTAAAGCAAAACCAGAAATACGAAATACGAGTATTTTAGATAATAGTAAAATCGTAATGAAGAGAAGAAATATGGTCTTGATGACTGGTGTCAAGAATGCAAATTTTATAAGAATAGTTATTAGACCTCGACTGCTAGCCCCGAGCCCACTCGCATGTCCATTTAAATATTTTATCCAAACAGACCGGAAGTTGACGGACGCCATTTCTACACAAAGTAGTTGTTTTATACACGTGTATGCAACATCAACTTTGGACCCAAAAAACCTGTTCTTTATGATTTTTCAATTTTATACGCACGGTACGCATATTGTTAATAAATTTTAATATAAATAATAGTCCTAATGTTTATTAGAACTATTATTTATATTAAAATTTATTTGTTCGTTATTATTATATATAAAGTGAATTCTACGTAGAGTAGGGACTTTTCAAGTAGACCACGTGTCTATTCGATTTTTTTCACTTCTTATTAGGTGAAAATGGCAAACAAGCATGCTGTTCACAATGATGTTATGTGATGACTGCAGCCTATAGAACCCACACAAAGACCAGAGGCCAAAATGCAGGTGCGTCTCTGTTTAGTTATTACGGGGCCATACTTTACCATCTTAACGGAACACGATAGTGCTGAACACTACCATTTAGCGACGGATAAATTAGATGGTGCCTACGACTTCGATGTCCTACACTGGAGCTCTACCACTAGTAAAAATGTTCTTGATCTGACTGTATGTTCATCCGAAGAATCCCAAATAATACAATCTTATGTTTGTTGCACAAAGTTGAGGTGTTCATAATGTTTGTTGCACAAAGTTGAGTTGTTCATAATATGAGTAATCTTCAACCTCAAGTTGGTAGTCTTAAATTGATCCGTCAAAGACCGCAAATTCCACGTATGTATTGCGGAATTGCGGAAAAAAAAATTGCGGTTTAATTCGCAAAGCAGGATAAGGTACCTCTTAGATAGATTAGAGCAAACATTTCATTAGATTACTTTTTATTGACTTTGGTATTGCAACAATTGCAACCAAGATTAATAATTCAAAATTGTCTATTATATAATAATAATAATCTATAACACTTTTAGAGGACGCTAAAATACAATTTTTACACAATCTTTACTATAATATACAAGTGCCCGTCAATACTTTCTGTTTCCGCCACTTCAGCATTTACTTAGAATAAAAGTTTGCAACCCTTATCCCGGAGGAAGCTAAGGGGTTCAAAGTTTTTTAAAAATCATTCAATCATCCAAGGCAACCGTGACATATTTGAAATTGTTAAAGTTTGATTGGATCCGGCATTGCTTAAAAAACATTATAGGTTCCCTCGTGTTGTCTTACGAGTACATATATTACGCATTTAGAATTTAGTTAAAGAAGAAAAATATCTACGACTTCAGGAATGGTAGGATTCTGCTTTTGATCGCCTGTAGGTATATTTGAACTTCTTTACGAAAGCTCTACTCTACAAACGATAAATTTATGACAATACATTTTAGGTAATCAAGAGCTAAAGTCTATAGTTGCGATTGACAAGCTCTCCATTTTAGGTAAAATTATAATGTAGACTTTATTCTGAAATCTCAAATTGTATCTTAACAGAACTCTATCCGGGACAAAATGTTATCCAGCACAGGTAAAAGAAAAATAATGTTATTTTTATAAAATCCGAACATTACTTCTTCAACTGTTTTTATACAGAAACTATAGAGTTTTTATTTCTTTTGATGATATACGATCGTTGTTTATCAGTACTTACAATCAATACTTACAGCATGGTAAGTGCCGATTGTGTTTTTTTTTAATGTTGTTCAACGATGTAATAGGTCAAGTCCGGTTGGGAATTTCCCTAGTACTTACATTTCGATTTAACAATTATTTCAAAGAGGGTAAAAAAGCTGTTGATGTAGTCACTGTATTTCCCCCAAAGAATGGGCAGAGAGTATCTATAAACATTTTTAACATTCTAGCATATATCCGCCATTTCCCATCTATATATCTATACAAATAAATAAAATTGGAGTGTCTGTTTGTAATATCAAAATAACCGTTTTTTACTAAACGCATATGTATGTATACACGGTACATATGCCAAAACAACATTTTTTACAATTTTTGTCTGTCTGTCTGTCTGAATTGTTTCAATGTTTGATGATGTAATCAGTTCAATCAATTTCCAGTTCTGCTGGGAGACGGTTTTATGGTCAAAGTTAGAAACCTGTTGACATAGAGAGCGACACGGGCCACCGGCCGCGGCGGACCGGAGGGGAGTAGCCATATGCAGGCATTCCCCTAGTCAAAGTACAAGACCAAATTGTCCTATCCCTGTCGCCCAGATATTTAAATGTGTGCGTGAAATTGTTTATGTATTTTGTTAAAGTCAAGGTGTGTGTTTCGTAGTAATAGACGATTTTTGTAGTGTGAGTGTCACACGTATTTCCTGCCGCAAAGAATGATAGACTGTTTTGCATCGGTAATAAACGCTATAGCTACTCCCCTCCGCCCCGGTCCGCCACGACCGGTGGGCCGAATAGCTCTATGCCTGTTGATTAATAGTTTGTCAGGGTAATAGAGTAACACTATATATCAAGATACATACCTAAGTATTTACAAATGAGTTATAAAGTCTAACGGAGCTCCTTGGAGTTCATAATAAGATGAAAATGAGTTTAACAGGTTTCGATGCCAAAAGTTCGTTGATCTTTAAAAGCACGAAGACAAACCGGCAGATACAAGTCTTCATATAGGTAGCATATGAAAAATATATGAAGAAGGTAGTATATGAAAAATGCAATTAATTTCACCAGTTCGTGTTGAGCTGGTAGATACTCAAATTTTGTGCAAGAGATGCAACACCACATACATTTTTTTTGTAAACAATGGTACTACATTGGGAGTTTGTCAGATAATTATAAATTCAATGTTATAGTTTGGGCAGACAGAAAGGTTCCCATCGTTATCCAGACGGCTTATTACGTACCTTAGTTAACATTGGGCACTATGCAGTACATGCTTTGTTCCTAAAAATAATAAGTATTTACCTATCGCGTTATATCAAAACTGCAATGTACTGCGTAGTGCTCTTCAAATTAATGTCCACGAGTTAGAAAATACGATCTCAGGTCTTCCACATAGTCCTAATGAATTTGAGCTTCAATTGTAAAACAATCTGTATACTTCAGACTTTATCTCCCTGCTCAAGGACAGTTCAGATTCAATGTAACCAAGTGTAAATGAAATGTCAAGTTTTCAGTTGTTTGTTTTTATTTAACTACAAACACAATCACATATTGTCCCACGAAGGCTATGGAAATGTACCTAGCAAAATACTTATAACAACACTGAACTTGTACGACTAGATATTTAAACTTTAATGTATAAACTATTTTATCCCGTCACAAATAAAAAGGCTTAGTCCAGTTTTATTTAAAGGTCTCTTTTAAACGTCGACAACTTATCCAATTAATCGTCACATTGACATTTTCAATCCAAATCGAGTAATCTGCATCTGAGGAATCACGAAATTATGCTAAAATCATTATTAAACATTAATTTGCGTATATAGGAATTTAACTGGCCAACAACTATCGTTTACTTATGATAATATACTTGGCAAATATTACGAAGTCAATTATATGACTACATCAATTTAGAAAACAGGTATTTTCTCATATATTATATATCATATTATTAGTTGTTAAGGTTCATCCTATACTCAAACATCAGTAGCCTAGCTCAGTCCATAAAGGTACGAAAAAGAAGTGTTAATAAAGCGAAATATAAATTAGTATCCATATCAAATTAGTTGCTAATATTCTCAGTGCCTCGGATGAAGTATAGTGTAGTGCCGCCAGTGAAAGGCTCAAGGGACGGCACGAGACTCCACCGCCAACTGGAGGAGAATTCTTCCCTTAATGCAGTCAGTCACTCGAACAAATTCGGTCAAAGCAATTCTATAGGAATAAAAAACCCACCAGATAGGAATAGAGCATGAGGCGCCAACGATACGGCGCGCGGGGTTAGTAAATATCGGTATCCCGCATGCCAAGCGTGGCGATCCCTGAAGCATGGACCCTTTAAGGTTCGAGAACAATAAGAAATCAATGGTTATATTTTCTGGTGGCCTGAGGGAAGCATATGGTCCCTTATGGGGGAGGCTTTTGTTTGGCAGGGGATGGAAAAAAGATTTTTTTAAATATTCTATTCTCTAATAAAATACAGGAACTTGTTTCGTTTGATCTATTAGATCTACATACTGTATATTTTGTAAAATCTAAACTTAATGTTGATTTGAAATCTAGAATACAGTTTGTGTTGAAATCAAATACAAAAAATATCTTGCATTTTGCGCTAGTGTTTGGAAACCGAGCAGTTCCTTATGTTCGTGCATTTCTAAATGTTATTAGTAAACTGTCTGTGTAATATGTTATCTTTTATTGGCGATTTGAATCAGATATGTTAGAATACAAAAAAAAAATAAGAAAAAACAAAATTTATTTGGACACTAATGACCACAGATATGTGAATAATATCTAGTTGTTATTTAGATTTCTGTGGTAATAATAGCATCTTGAGATAACAATTAATACGAGTTCTGACAGCTTGTATAGGCAATGGTATATTTTTTGATAAAAACTTATTTGATTAACTGATTTTTATATTGTTTTTTTGCGCATTAACATCCACGAGCAAATTAATTATTCGATCATGAGAAAAAATATTTGTTGACAGATTGAAGGAGAATATTTCAAAAAACCTAACCACAATTCGATTTTGTTCTCTTTACCTTTGAATGAATGAGGCACATCTACCTAATATAATATTACGTCTTTGAGCTATGTAGGTAGGTATATGTATTTCATACCTTCATATGGGTATCTTCTATATCGCATTACCTTTCACCGTTGACCTCACGTGAACTGTGGATTTTGGGCCCATACCATGATATCTTATTGCGGTTCATTTTAAGAACTACTCAAATTTTGTTTCATTTGTTTATATGAGAATATGTGTGAAGAAAATAGTCGAAGTATTTCGAAGCGATTCAGTTTAGGTTAACAATGACAACAACGACTTACCTACTTAATTTTTTTGGGTTTCACAAGATTAGGTTACCTACTTAAGTTAGTTTCATTGTTATGATTATGCACAATTCATACGCAGCTATGTCAAAATAAGAAATACTTGCAAACATACTTACTTACGAATTATTTTGAAGTTAATATTAAAAGAAACTCATACATTCATATACAATATATAAGTTCGGTTGCACCAAAATGTTTGTTAAAATTATTATTAGTGTAAAATTGTACAACCTTCTCTAACTTTAACAAGTATTTTAAGTTAGAGAAGGTTGGTAAATGTAAAATTTAACATTTTTCAAACTTTAACTTAAACAAATATTTTGGTGCCACCGAACCTAGTTGTTAAATTTTTGATGCATTTTGTATTTTTGTTATACTTTACTGTGATATTAGATTTTACAGCTTATAGGTAGGAGTAGTAACGAAACATGTGAAAACGCCTGAAGACAAATACATATATTGTTATTCTCTATTTTAAAGCTAAAAGCATTTTATTTTACGAGATACTTAGCGGCGCTGACCTTGTTAAGTCTAATAAAAAAACAAGGCTCTTATTGCGCACCAAAAGATAGGAGAGCCTTATTATTTTACAATGCGGCAATCACATCTTTTAGAACAAACATCTTCTGATGTTACGTATAATTCAATTAGAATTTTGTTGCAAATTAATTGGTAACTCGTAGTTACCCCCTCAGGTCCGAATAATTCGCGCCATTCATTGAGTAGTGGGGCAGGCTGGTCCACCCTGACATTCGACAAACTTGACGCTCAACTATTGCTAAATGGAACCCAAAAAATACGCCACAAACGCCGCTCATTCAACTTACCTTGTGTGAATGTTCAGACGCGTTACGATATCTGTATATTAATTTCTGTGTTATATATGCAAATTGGCATTTCAGTTTATTTAGTGTTTGATATAAATAAATATCATTGTTGCAGTGAAAATGGAGATGTTGAATAGCATAGTGGACGGCTACCATGATTTGATGGACAATAAGAGCGACCAGAGAGTGAAGGGATGGCTCCTGATGTCTTCACCTTTTCCTACCATGGCCATATGTCTCACATATGTATTTAGCGTCAAAGTAGGTATCATTCATAAATTATTCAATAATAACATAATTTAAATAATATGAATTTTCTTCCATTGAAAATTGCCTTCGTTTAAGAGCTTGTTACGCAAATAACTCCTATTGACATAATGACTGCTAATAAGTCGAACAAGTTCAAGTTTAGTTACATAAGGCTCTAGTATTTTGTTATGTCGTTTCACATTTTGTTGTTTATGTTTTTTTCACAGATTCTTGGTCCGAAGCTCATGGAGAATCGAAAACCGTTCGAGCTTAAGCGGGTGCTCATTTGGTACAATCTATTTCAAGTATTATTCAGTATCTGGCTGTTTCATGAGGTAATTACAATTTTTTATAAACATAATTTAATAACTCTATTAAATTTTAAATTTAATAGTTGGACTGGTTATCTTATGATCGCAGCTTCCTGCCCGAAGTCAAAATTTTCTTTCCATTTTTTCTTTAATTTCTAAATTCACTCGCATTTATTATTGGAAAAATAAAAAAAAGACAAAATTTAATAAATTAATGCAAAATCTGTATGAACGTATTATTTCTTAAATAATTTCAAGGCGAAATTTCGACAGCCGGTGCCGACATGGATTCTTACATACATTTATTTTAATCGATCAAGAACTGATGTATTTCGTTCATGTTTAGTGGTGACTGTCGGAATTCTGTCTGAGACTGGATGGAGATAAGTCTTGTTTTTTTTCACCATCCTATTCCTTAATAGTAACTTGTTTTAAAATTATTCACGTATCGAGATACCTATGTAAATATTGGTGTATATAATTAATTTCATGCAAAAATAATGATTGCTCATTTAGAGTGTTAAATTGTTTAAAGAGCATCTCCAGTCATTATTGAACGGCCAAAAGCAATATGAGATAAACAAGATATCACCAGTTCTTGTACAAGTCTTTTAATATATGGTGCTGGCCTCCTATACAATATTTGTGTACCTACCCCGTATTTGTATAATTTACCGAGTTAATGCCTAAAATCTACATATCTATACAATAAATAAAATTAAAGTGTCTGTTTGTTGTAAGTAAAAAAATAACCGCTTTTTATACACGGTATATATACCTAACAAAACAACGTTTTTTTCAATTGTTGCTTGTCTGTTTGTTCCGGCTAATCTCGGGAACAGCTGATCAGATTTTGATGGAATTTTCATAGGCAGATAGATAGGCAATAGGGAGTAATACCTAAGCTACTTTTATTTATATATATATATACTAACTGTGCCCATGACTTAATTTTTTGTGTATTTGATACTGAACAATATTTTTTGTTAAATTCTACGCGGATGAAGTCGCGGGCACAGCTTGTAATAAATAAGTTTTTTGACTAACTATATCTCATTGCGACGTCTTCGTTGACATCATAAAATCTTTTTTAAAGTAAGTAGGTACCTATGTACGCAAATGTGCTCCACCACAGCTGCCTATTACGAGTACTGTTCAGAGATTATTATGTTTTATTTATTAGCTACTTATAAACGGGTTATTCGTCAACTCGACACGGACGACCGGACACACGTATGTCCAGTTGGTTAAACTTGAAATTGTAATGACTTGTTATTTCGTCGTCTGGACACGACAATATTTTTGCGTGTGTCCACATAGTGAAACTTAAATAAAATACCATTTTGTTTTCGCCAACTGGACACACGTTTACATTTGAACCGAATTCGTGTCAAAGTACAGTCACGCAGAATACTTTTCAAGACAAAGGACTTCATTTAGTTGCCAATATCCCAACTATCCGTCAACCGAACAATGGCGATCAATCCATTCCAATGGGGTGGTAGTAGGTAAGTGCAATAATGCAAGATGGGCAGCAGCGTCCTGCGATGAAACTACCGCCACCGCGATCGCCAATTTACATGCCAGGCGTGGCGATTGTGGCAGGGGGAGGGTATGTATCCCATCATCTCTTTATGGGGAGGCTTTAGTCCAGCAGTGGACATATTACGGCTGATATGATGATCTCAACTATCCAAAGTGTAAACAAAAAACTATATAGAAAAGGAAACACATCACTAGGCGTTCAGTGGATGTTATTCAATAATATGGCTAATACAGTTAAACTTATCGGCATCGGCATCGGTATTCTCGGGTTTGCCCATCACAACATGTGAGAAATTGTTGCCCATTCAAAGGGATTCTTCTGTGATGATTTAAAACATGCGTTAGAAAATTCCATCAACTATTCACGATTCATGTCGATATTGGGCGTACAAAATATCATACAAACATTATTCCTACTATTTATGCTCTGCTTCCCAATAAAAAAGTGGAAACTTATAAAACGTTATTTTGTTAAATTAAAAACCAAATACCGCAGTGGCACCCAGAAACTAATACATGGTTGTGATTTTCAAAAGCACCTTAAACAGGCTTTGGAACATGAATTTAGTCTTGGTAAAATGATTTTTATACCTACAAGTGCCTAGCTCAATGATTACTGAAATACTATGTAAAAGTGACAAGTATTTTTGTTACAGAGTTAAGTAGAATGATTATTTTGTAAAATTATACATTTTAGAATTGTGATGCCATAATTATGCTCTATTGATCATTTTTGTGATATTTTATTTCATTTTTTTATGCCGCATGTACATGTGCTCCGCGTACAATTCTCGTTCAAACTTCATTGCAACTACATTTAGTAAACAAATAAACAAGCTTTGCAAGTTTGTATAGAAAAGGAGTGTATCTTTCAAGAGCAAAACTTCTTTGGCTTTGATAATAAATACAGAAATTGAATTGCTACCTTAAATTAAGTGTTGGTACTAATATTTTTTTTGTGACATTTGAAGTAATGATTGTAAATTATTATGTATATTTAGAGAATATTGGCTTTTTTCACTCTTTTGTTATAGGTAGTCAAACCGTGTCTTTATATTAAAAAAATATAGTTTAATTTGACTTTAATAATATATTTAATAATATACTTTTATTTGATTGTTATTATAATACATATTTGTTTTATTTTAAAATTTAAAAACCATGAAATATGAGTCAGTTTATTTTCATAATGTAGTACTAGATTTTGCTCGCGACTTCGTCTACTTGACTTTACTGTAAAGTTTCATCCAAATCCATCCAGTAGTTTTTTCTTGAAAGAGTACAAACATCCATACTCACAAACTTTAGTATTTAAAATATTAAGTAGGATGTAATAAACGAGGAGATTATGCACATGTATGTACCTTTTTTGCAAAAAAAAGTGATAGTGTCCAGTTGGTGAAAACATAACAGTGGTTTTATTTAAGTTTCACCATGTGGACACACGCAAAAATATTGTCGTGTCCAGACGACGAAATAACAAGTCATTACAATTTCAAGTTTAACCAACTGGACATACGTGTCCTGTCGTCCGTGTCGAGTTGACCAATAACCCAATTAAACTATGCTTAAATCGTAGAATTTTGGCCATATTGGGAAAACTTTTCATACATAATATATTTTTAGGTATCCGTGTCCTATTCTCATTGTAATAAAACTGTAATATTGTGACGGCTTTACAGCACATATATTAAACTTGAACGATTTTCAAAACTTACCCAACGTTTCTCCGACACACATTATCCGGAAGCTAAAACACTTAAAAATCTTCAAAAATGTAAATTTATTTCTTTAAAACGAATGGGGAGCATTGAAACTATTTAAGGGTCAATGTATACATGTAAACAGGAAAGCTAGTAACAACTACACATAATATAAATGGAATTTGATGTAAACAAAATGCAAATTATACAACATGGCAAGTTTTTAAGATGCTGGTTTCGATAAAAAACTGTTTGCTGAAGTTGTTTGTTTTTTTGCAGAGTATCGTGAGCGGATGGTTCACAACGCACAGTTTCCGTTGCCAACCCGTCGATTATTCCAGAAGTCCACAAGCGATGAGGGTAAATTTCATATTTTGTCTTTTTTATGAAACGGGACAAAACGATCCTCCGGAATCATTTTGGACATCAGGGTGAGATTTACAGAATGCACTACGACTTTACTTTCAGTAAAGTACGCTTAGAACTGTCAAAACTCATACTTTACTGGCAGTTCTTAGGATACTTTACTGAAAGTAAAAGTCTGTGAATCTCACCCTAAATGTTAATAAGAAATAAATTATTAATATGTAAAATGTATCTGACTTATCAACTAGTAGGGCACAAGAGTACCTTTCAACATGATGATAATACACTATTATATTATTTCAATTAATAATACATATTTTTGAAAAACATAGGTTTAATAGCAGGAGATTACTATTGTTAGCAAAGAGCTCCCGAGTTCGATCCTCGCGTCTTGGGATTTTTCCATTAGAAATGATTACCAGTAATACCTTTGGAGTTGTGTGCACGATGAATATCAATAGCCTCACTAACTATTATTATAGCTTATAGAAACATAGCTAATGTAATTTGCCAAGTCTTTGGTTGAAAAAAAAAATGTTCATTACACAATAAGTTTTTGTTAAGTCATTAACTTGTAAACAAGCATACAGTTCCCGTAGGTGGTAATTACATTTCGTAGTCTATAAACATCCACATAAAAAAAACAAAAATATCAGTGTAGATGTGTTGCCACCTTGCCACTCCTGGTCTAAGTTGTTATTCCTCTGCGCCTGAAATAACAGTGCGAACACCGTCCCTAAGCCCACGAGCTCCATCACTGGAGCTCTACCTATTAGTAAAAAGTGATTTTAAAATCGATATAGACATTTTTAGTTGCAACACTAACCTAGCGTTATCTCAGTAGTAAGTAGTCAGAGTAGATAAGAGCAGCACTGATTGTGATTTGACTAGAACGAACTGGGGTGACTAATCATCATTTAATGATATCAATTACGGCGTGCCGGCATCCGATTACGTACTAGAACCTTATAAGTGTTTGCCGTCAAGTTCATTCGCACCGTAGTATTATTATTATACTATAGCGTAAGCACAATTTTCTACGTCATTACCTCATATAATGTTTTTGTTTTCTAGTATATTATTATCATGCACTTGTAACATAATTGATGTCTGCAGTGATTTTATGTTCCAATATTTTTTTATTTAGTTTCCAGCTTCAGTGCACTAAATTACTGCGGCTTACGTGTGCTTAGTAATTTCAATCAATATTATCATCTTTTTCTCGAAATCATCGGACAAAGGCATAAAATTGTATTTGTATAAAATGCAAAATAGATTTTTTTGAACACATAAACTATAATATAAGCAAGTACGTACATTTAAAATTAGGTAAGTATATGTAGAATATGATTAATTATATTCGTTACTATACCTATAAGTGTTACGTCATTAATGTTAATTTCGATATAATCTTAATTTAAAACTTCGGTTAAGTAAGTATAGGTACCGATAGTGCGCAGGAAACTGGATCTCTTCCTAAATACGGAATCTTTATAGGTAATATCTTATTTGCGTCAACTCAATTAGGATTTAATTATGTGTTTTTGTTTACAGACGGTCAACGGATGCTGGTGGTATTATTTCTCAAAATTCACGGAATTCTTTGATACAGTGAGTTTACTTATATACTTTATTATATTTACATAACAATTTAATAACCTGTTATTAGTAATGTACGACACGTACAGAATGTGTACATGTGAACTGTTAAATAAACTAGTCTACATAACAAGGCGACAAAAGAAGGATAATTACAAATTTCCTTGATAGCAGATACTGTATTTTCGAGAGGTCTCAAACTAGTGGAATATATGTATAATTTAACACAATCATTGTCTCTGGTTGGCCTTAATTATTTTAATCAGTAATTATCCATATCTGACAAAGATCTAACAAATAAAGTTTAATTTGTTATCAGTAGTTTGTTTAAAAGTTAAATGTCTAGATTTGTTATTATAATGTAACAATAGATTGATCGTTTATTTACTCGTACAAGGTACAAAATAATCGCCTATCGAGGTCGGTTCAGTTAGGTTATAGGCCATTATTTTTATATTAACAACACAATTTGAACTTTCCTCGTTTTAATATGGTAACAATTATAGAGTATTGAGATTCAAAATTATCATATGACACCATCATATATCAATCGCATTACATCAGCTTCAAGAAAAACATTAGTGATAACACTAATTTCATTGTCTGAATATGGTTTGAACTAATTCAATTACTCCATAAAAAATAGGTTCTAGGGTTTGCTCGCGACTTCGTACGCGTGTACTTTTAAATTTACAAATTGTACTTTTCATTACAAATTGTAGCCATAGACATATGCTATTCAAATGTATAATCTATGTAACTGTTAAGTTTCATCCAATTCCGTCCAGTAGTTTTTTTGTGAAAAAGTAACAAACATACAAACTCACAAAGTTTTGCATTTATAATATTAGTAGGATATAAATTAACAATGAACAAATAAACACGTTTTTTGGCAATTACTGGAACGTACTGGAACACGATGGCGCTGAAGAATACCATTTAGCGGCAAGTAGATCAGGCAATGCGGTGGTGCCTACGCCTACAAGCTCTCTCACTAGAGCTCTACTACCTAACCTATAGATAACGGTATTTCTCTGTATCACCGCAACACGTGCATAACGTATAAACGGGCATACAGAAACACATACGGCAGTAAACGGGATCCTGTATGGGACCAAACGATACGTAGCGGTGTGAGAGTACTGTATTTTGTGTGTAACGTAAGTGGCAAACAAGCATGCATCTCACATGGATGTTTAGTGATGACTGCAGTCTATAGACATCTACACAAAAACCAGAGGTACGAAATGCAGAAGCATTACCACCCCCGCGACTAAGGATCTATTACTGTAATAAGTCAAGAGCATTAATAATTTATCATCAATGTTTGGATAGACGTGGTCGTAACACTAAAATCTCAAAATTAAAAACTTTTTAATAATAGAATATCGACGTCGAAAACCCGAATTGGAACACTAAAAAATAACAAGATATAGATTTACTTAGTTTGTAATTTTAATTGAGATTTCATACATTTTGTGGCGGAAAGAACGCAATTAATGATAGTGATGACGTACACGACCTCTGAGACGGAAACTCCACCAGTTTTTTCAACACCAGCAATTTTCATGAGAATCCGTAAAAAAAGGTACGGAGACCAATGCACTGGTCTTCAATAAATTACATGTATTACGTATGTTAGTACACCGGTGTCAGCGGTGAGCAAGGTTAACGTACGTTATTTAAAGTTCATACTTCTTTGTTTGTTTACACAGTCTCGTTTGGCTGGAAACCAGTTTTCAACGGTCAAATATGATATTGTTCCAGATCTTCTTCGTTATGCGGAAGAAGTACGATCATGTGTCGAAACTTCACGTCATCCACCACGGAATCATGCCTATGTCGGTCTGGTTTGGAGTCAAATTCACCCCAGGTAAGAAAATACGGAAGCAACGTACAAAAACATGTTTCATTCTGTACCCACTTATTATACAGTATGCCAAAAAGGGAATACGTTCACGATTTGGGATAAAATAAAGTTAATTTGATTATAACAAACATGGATTTGTTCAATCAAATTCTTTTTTTACTTATTACAACAATTCTTAACTCTGTATTTCCTCCTTTTCTGTTTAAAATGGCAATTACCGATTTTAGGATTGGAGGATTACTGATTCTGCGAGCTCTGGTGATTTATTAGCTTATTTTACTGAAAAAATGATGTTTAAATGACAGTTTACACTTGTAGTTTTCATTTTGTGATTCACATTTTGTGAAAAATTCGCGTACATACATAAAAAATATATATATATACCGGCCGAATTGAGAACCTTCTCGTTTTTTGAACTCGGTTAAAAAAAAGGTTTCATCTAAAACAAACTTATGTTTCAATACCATTGGTGAATTTTCTTCAGAATAGTTCACCTATTATTGTACCTACATACTGTACGAGTACATAGAGTGTGTCCAGGATCCGCACATTTCAGAAACATCTTCATTACTCAAGTAATCATGTAAAATATGTAAATGATCCAAAAATAATCCAATTTCACTTCAGTTCTAACTAATTTTACTTCAGCCTTCAGTTGTACTCGTAATAAACATCCAAATAAAGATTGTGGATTCGCTAAATAGGTACTGTGGACGTTGATGTATTTATTCATTTTCTGTTTGAATTCTTTTGTTTGGCGATAACGCAAAAATTAATGCTTAAGATTGAAACCTACAATACAAGGTTAAGGAAGGTTTCAAATTACCTTAAATTAACAGCAACAGGAATGGAGTCTGTCACACATAAAAAAAAATACGCTTACACTCACAGCCCCACAATAGGTATAAACCTGTGTCGTACAACATGATGATTAAATTATTAAGAATCAAATTCTTAAAATTATATTGCGCTTTTTTCTGCACCTTGTGTTTTGTTGCGATAATTATCTTAATCGTCACCTAATCCAATGAAATTCTAAAATGTACCTTGTTATGTTGTCAACTTTTGAATAATAAGTTAATATGATACTGCGGCCACAATAAAAGGCGTGTAGGTAGGAAATACCTCAAAAATTACTGAGATATTATCAAAAACAAGTTATATAAATTGATGTAAATATGACAATAAAACTGGAAATAGCCCTTGTCACTTATCAAAAAGTTGTGAGAACTTATGTAATCTTTTTGTACAAGAAACATATAAAAGGTGCTTCTTGTTTAAATCAAACCCTACCGTAAATTTAATATCTATCAAAGGTTCGATTACAAAAAATGTGTATGTATTCAATATTTTTACGGGCAATTGAAATAAAAGCAAAAAATGTAAATGAAGTTACTACTGTCATTATTTATTAAAGTAAGGCAAATGTTCCCCGGATATAAAAATATAACAAAATTACAAAATTAAAAATCAAAATAAACCACCCAATCATTTTTTTTTCTAAGCGTAAAAAGCGTTTTTCATTTTTTTTTAATGTTATGGAAGTGGCAAACAACAATGCAGTTCACATTGATGTTAAGTGATGACTGCAGCCTATAGACACCCACACAAAGACCGAGGTCAACATGCTGATGCGTTACCACTCCTGAGGCCTAAGGTGTTATGCCTCTGTGCCGGAAATTACAGGGCCGTACATTACCACCTGACCGGAACACGATAATGCTGAACACTACCATTTAGCGGCAAGTATATTAGGTAATGGGGTGGTGCCTACGCCCGCGAGCTCCGTCACTGGAGCTCTACCACCAGTGAAAACCATGTTATATTTCTTAAAGAAAAAAATTGGGATATGAATGTTCATAGATCTAGACATAGCTTAGGATACAACACATAACTGTCATTAGCGTAAAGACGCGTAACTCGATATGTGCCCTAAGCAATTATTTATTGATCACTGAAATACCATTTGGCGAGATAATATACGAAAACTTTAAGAAACATAAAGACTTACTGCGAGAGTGGTAGAGTTCCTGGTTCTTTTACTGGTGGTAAAGCACCAGTGATGGAGCTCGCGGGCGTAGGCACCACCGCATTACCTAATATACTTGCCGCAAAATGGTAGTGTTCATCACTATCGTGTTCCGGTCAGGTGGCCCTGTAATTGCCAGCACAGAGGCAAAACACCTTGGGCCTCGGGAGTGGTAGCGCATCTGCATTTTGACCTTGGTCTTTGTGTGGGTGTCTATAGGCTTTGTTTACCATTCCTTTACATTAAAAAAGCGCCAGTGTCGAAGCACGAGGATAAGCACTACCGAATTTCCATCACTATCGTGTTCCGGTTAGATGGTGATGTATGGGCTCGTACTACTAATCTTCATCATCCCTCCCTCCGCGCGAACGCAAAGGAGGGGGGGGATGGTTCGGGGATTGAGGCGAATCCTCGTACCCCGGGCCTATCTGCCCCCGAAGCGTCGGGGGCGTGATCCTAAATGGGGATTGTGACACTATGGGCTCGTAATAACTATCTCAGAAGCCAGCAACAGCAAAAAATGCAGATTTTGATATAGACTTCAGTGTTCACTTACCATCAATGTGAACTGCAGGTTTACTTGACACCATCATGACATAAAAAAGAGTGACTCAACAAGCTTATGTGTATGTTAAAGAAAAACCGTACAATTTTCATTGTTCACGATCTAGACATTGTCATAAAGTGGCTCTACATAAAAATCTCATAAGTACCTACTTAAAAATAAGCGAATCACATTAAGCACATTTCTGTTTATAATGTAAGAAATAATTATTATTTCAGATTAAATAACTCGTCACAGACATTACATGACATTCAGTTTGGTTTCGGTTAGATGTCAAAACTTCAGGTACCTATTGTATGGAATATCAAGGATTATGATAAAATGCAGTTATACTTAATGAATACCTATTACATAAACTTCTGATAGAAAGCTCCTTTTATTATAGGTATCTACCTACCGGGGATTGATACCATTAATTTTTTTTATTAGTCCTTAAATGGGAAACACGGATACCTACAGTTTACATTGATGTTAAGTAATAAACATGAAACCAGAGATTTCAAAGTAGATGCGTTGCCAATCCTGAGGCCATCGTGTCTCTACACTACCATTTAGTGGCAAGTAGATAAGGTAATGCGGCAGTACCTTCGCTCGCGAGGTCCGTCACTGAAGCTCTTGGACCAGTGAACTGAAATAAACACCCATACTTTAGTACTAGTAATAGTACTTAGATTTTGAAATAACATCTACGTTATCGAGTAGGAAGCTCAAATCTATTTTAATATTCTTGTTCAACCCTGCACGTCATCAACGGATGCATATTTACCATATTACCTAATACATAGGTAATAATAATATATTACCTAATATGATAGATACTTGTAGGTACATTCTCGAAGGCTTTGACAAAAGGTGCTTGGTGATGTTATTATTACACCCCGGACTGAAAAACTACTGAGATTTTGCCACTTTGAAGCAGATACTTCTTTAAATATACCTATTGATTAATGAAAAATTAAATTTATTTATCACATAATCGTGCAAATCATTGTGTTCTAACATCCAACTGAGACGCAAACTTTCGACGTAATACCTTCGAGTGCATATTTACTCTAGCTTGTGTAAACTATTTCAATTGATGTTTATAAATCGTATTTGTACGACACGACAAAGCAAATCCTATCCGTTTTATATTATCATTATTCTAGAACTCCAACGTTTATTTTTTGTTTACTCATCCACGTAAACATCATTACATGTTGGTAAAGGAGACGGGTAATTTTAGGCATGCAAAATCGTTACTGGTATACCTAACCCAACTTTAACTTGATCATATATACTTCAATTACTGGCAATTCTAAAAATGCCTTAATTTCAAATTATTTATTTCATAGTCATTTGAAAACGACATAATTTGTACATTGTTAATTAACACTGAGAAATTTATGGAACAGTATCATTCTCCTTTATCTACTATTTCAAACTCACAGTGGTAATGTAATGTATAATGTAATGGTTAGCGTCCGTAAGTTCTTTTTTCTCGTAGCAAATGTAGGATATATAAAAACTATTACCTACTGAGGACCGTATTAGAGACATGAGCGCCAGTGGAGTGCCTGACATGTATGGCACCCGGGGTGGATATGGTAGTGTCACCAGTACCAGTTTAAGGCTTCTTAACACCCTAAACAATCTACGCCTGTGGTGCTCCCTTGTCCAAATTTTCCGCATGATAATAAAACAAGGAAATACTCATTACTCTCCATTTTTAAATACATAATAGGTTGGGGAAAAAGTTTTTTTGCATTATATTATGTATAAACTTGTAATAAAATGTCTTTGGCTGTAGTATTTGTATCTGGCTGGTTTTGGTATCATTGAAAGTTAAAACTTTAAAGAACATAATTCCAAATTCAAATTAGGCAAATGTGTGATTTTCATTTGATTTTGGTACTGTCAAGATGAGTGAATCTAATGAAGAAATTCGATACATTTTAAAATTTTACTACAAAAAAGGTAAAAATGCAACGCAAGCCGCGAAAAAAATTTGCGATGTTTATGGACCTAGTGCAGTGTCTGTGAGAGTAGCACAAATTTGGTTTAAGCGTTTTCAATCCGAAAATTTTGATGTCAAAGATGCACCTCGCTCTGGTCGCCCTATTACGGATAAAATGGGTGCCATTTTTGAAAAAGTGGAGCAAGATCGACATATTAGTAGTAGCTGAAGAACTGAGAATTGATCACAAAACAGTTTTGGCGCATTTGAAAAAAGCTGGGTACAAAAAAGCTCCGTGAACTGAAGCTGAACCGTGTACTCATTTGTGATTCTTTATTACGACGTAATGAAACCGAATCATTTTTGAAGAAGCTGATAACTGGTGATGAAAAGTGGATCACGTACGACAAGAACGTGCGAAAAAGGTCGTGGTCAATGACCGGTCAGGCTTCACAGACTGTGGCGAAACCCGGGTTAACTCGCAATAAGGTGATGTTGTGTGTGTGGTGGGATTGGAAGGGCATTATTCATTATGAGCTATTACCACCAGGCAGGACTATCGATTCTGAACTCTACTGTGAACAACTGATGAGATTAAAGCAAGAAGTTGAGAGAAAACGGCCGGAATTAATCAACAGAAGGGGTGTGGTGTTTCATCATGATAACGCTAGACCTCACACATCTATAGCCACTCAGCAAAAATTAAGAGAGTTTGGCTGGGAGGTGTTAATGCATCCGCCGTATAGTCCTGACCTTGCACCTTCAGATTTCCACCTGTTTCGGTCTCTTCAGAATTCTTTATGCAATGTTAGGTTAACATCACGAGAGGACTGCCAAATCCACTTGTCGCGGTATTTTGATGAGAAGTCCCAAAATTTTTATAGCAATGGGATCATGTCCCTACCTACAAGATGGCAAAAGGGTATCGAACAAAATGGTACATACATACTTTAGTTAAATTTAAATAAACTATGTTAAAAAATGTTTTGAATTATCTTAAAAAATGCGAGGAAACGTTTTCCCCAACCTAATGTATTAATGAGCGCATGACCTTTTCTGCTCATCAAAATATATAATCCTATATCCAAGTTTTCTCCTTGATGAGTTGACGAGCAAAAAAAATACATAAGATACGTGACCGCTGGAGAGGGTGTCACCCCCAAACGGCATCTGGTGCGGGCCGCTCCCCTCCATAGCTACGCAACTGATGAAAACAATAAAGATCTTGCCATTAATAGTTCGATTGATCAAATAATACGCAAAAAATCCGGCTTGTATGACGGAGAAGACTAACAAATTGGAATACAATATTTAATTTTATTCCACAGTTTCAACCATTAGTTTGTTTGTGGAACAATCTGGAAATCGCTTAGAATTTCCAACAGTGTTACTACCTACGTGATAATGGGGCTGTTGACCGTGACTTCGAATAGCTTGGTTCACAACTAAAATCCTTTTTTATTTTAGGACAAATGCTACTTACTTGAACCAGGAAATTTGTCCTTTGAAGTTTTAAGTTCAAGTTATGAAATAATCTATTGTAAATGAAATTGCAAACAGGACGTTTATATACCCACAGCAATAATCTTTTTTTTTTTTTTCATAAACTTGGTATTTCTTGAAATAAAACGTTTTTTTACGAATTAATCTCGCGTATGGCTATTACCGTGGTTAATAAGCGAAGACTGGAAAGAAACGTCTGGTTGATTTAAAAAAAAAACGTTTTATAAACGCACGGTGAGAATCTATTCTCTACGTATTTATCTCGCGGTTTATTTATTGTAAAACTATAAACTGACGAAACTTAAATTGAAAAGAATCAACATTTTTAAAGCTTTATTCAATTTAGGTATTCGTTTCAGAATTACTTACCACATTTTTCACCTTTTCAAACTCATATTTTATTTTTTTAACTGAATATCTTATAACAGATTAAAGTATAAAACTTATTCATCAACCATGGTGCACATTCCTGCGATGTTAACAATATAAAATACGTAATTAATAAATTTATTAAGAATTATTCATCCATTTATATTTATGTGTTTTTGTAGGAGGTCACTCAACGTTCTTCGGTATGCTGAACACGTTCGTGCACATAGTAATGTACTCTTACTACTTGTTGGCGGCTCTTGGGCCTCAGGTTCAGAAGTACCTCTGGTGGAAGAGATATCTAACAGCTCTGCAAATGGTAAATAAAACATATCATCATTTCATACCAAAGATATCCTCTTCTGGACAAAAGCCTTCCCCAAAGATTGCCACAATGATAGCCCCGGGCCATGCTTATCTATCGATTGGCCCCGACCTTCACGGTCGTCGGTCCACAACCCGGGGGGCGTGCCAAGGTTCGGCGGTTGCCACTTTTATATTCCTAAATTGATAGTAAATATAATAATTAATTTTATAAATCCTTATAAAAGAAATTCTCCTTATTTTATGAAAAAAAAGTACTCATTTTTTATACCTATTATTTACTTTAATATTTTTGGTACCTAATTAAGAGTTTTATTAAACAAACCAATTTTAATTAAGTGTTATTTTAGTGTGTCAAGGCTCAATATATAAAAAAGCTTCCGTACTTATTTAAAATGTTCATCCCGTAATTAATTATCTACAATTAAATTGAATGAAATTTAACGATAATAATAGATGAAATATTATTTCGTGTACCTACGTATATCTTAATATATATAAATTACTTGTCACAGTGTTTGTCCGCGATGGACTCCTAATCAAACTTGCACACCTGTTGTGATCCAACTTACTAGATAGGCGACTTCTTTACGATATTCAATAAACTGCAAAGTCTAAATATTATATCGGTTGCCTAACTAGCATAGTTGGCAATAGATGGCGCTGCTGCTACCATAAAGCAATGCAATAAATGTGAAGGAAAGATTCGACAAATCGGGCAGGACTTCAGTAGCTCAATTGGAAGAGCGGCTGGACTAGATTCCCAGTAGGCCGCGAGTTCGATTCTCGCCTGAAGTCAAATTTTTCTTTCCATTTTTCTTTAAAATAAAAATATATTTCACAAGCATGTGTTAATGCGAAATAATATAAAACAATTATTAAGGGTATAAGCGATTTCTTTACGATATTCAATAAACTACAAAGTCTAAATATTATATCGGTTGCCTAACTAGCATAGTTGGCAATAGATGGCGCTGCTGCTACCATAAAGCAATGCAATAAATGTGAAGGAAAGATTTGACAAATCGGGCAGTACTTCAGTAGCTCAATTGGAAGAGCGGCTGGACTAGATTTCCAGTAGGCCGCGAGTTCGAGTCTCGCCTGAAGTCAAAATTTTTCTTTCCATTTTTCTTTAAAATAAAAAAAAAATACTAGATAGGGTTAGGTACTTACATAATATTGTTAATAAATTAGATAAATTGATATGTACTAGTATATTAATATATATTTAGATTCATATTAAGGTAAGAACACAGATACTTATATGTATGTATGTATCCATTTGAATTGCAACCAAGAAACCATTAGCCCATTCCGTTTTTGTCTAACACTTTTAACATGCTATGCATGAAGACACTTAAAAATAATTCGTCATCAAATTTTAATGCTTTTCAATTATGCAAGTAATTACTGGTTGAAGGTATTTAAAAGAAATTAATATAACCAAACTTTTAAAGTTCACATGATTTATAACATGGTAATTCTTAAAAATATACCCGTCGACTTTAGAACCACCTCCGTTTTTTTTCGACGGTAAAAAATGCATTTATTTTCCATGATACTAGTTTTAAGTAAGTAATTATGTAGATAAATGTTATATGAAAAACCAAACGTTAACATTGCAAAAATGTATTATTGCATTTGAAAAAGATACAAGAGGAAAATTACGACATTCAATGTTTAACGAGGTGCAGAACTTTTAATAAAATTTAAAAGTAATACTTAATCGGTTGAAAATTTAATGCTTTTCAATTATGCAAGTAATTACTGGTTGAAGGTATTTAAAAGAAATTAATATAAGATAACCAAACTTTTAAAGGTCACAGGATTTATATATAACACGTTAATTCTTAAAAATATAAGTAATATTGCATACGCGTCGACTTCAGAACCTCCTCCGTTTTTTTTCGACCTTTAAAAATGCATTAATTTTCCATGAAACTAGATTTAAGTTAGTAATTTTGTAGATAAATGTTACATGAAAAACCAAACGTTGCAAAAATGTATTATTTCATTTGAAAAAGATACAAAAGGAAAATTACGACATTCAATGTTTAACGAGACGCAGAACTTTTAATAAAATTTAAAAGTAATACACTACTCGGGTGAAAATTTAAGTAGTAGGTATTTTCAAAACATTGGCACTTAAACAAAGACATTAGGCAACGTTTTAGTAACTACTAACTAACAGACTGCATTCCGGACACATCCCAACAAACAATTGGGATATTTAATGAAAAAGGTCTCTTCAGTTAACTGTAATATTTGTGGGGTTTTAGAGGATGTTCAGCATGTGCTATTGGAGTGTGCACTGTGCACGGAACGCGAAACGGTAACTGCTTTTAGTTCACCCAATATAAACATACACAACGAATAATATGTAATAGCATAATGGCACGCCTAACGTCTAATACATCACATATTATACGATCTTAGAATCCGATGTCTATCGGAAATAATTAATTATGTATGTACCTAGCCTGTAATTATTTTTGATTCTATTTCTGTGTTATCGGGCGATGTGGCCGCTAAGCGACAAAGCCCTTTGTGTTGTATGGTATTAAATAAAAAAAACTACTTATTGTAGGACGGCAACCGACTATCTTCTTAATTTAAATAAATTATCTACGATTAAATTGAATGAAATTTAACGATAATAATAGATGAAATATTATTTCGTGTACGTATATCTTAATACGAGTATATATATAAATTACGTGTCATAGTGTTTATCCGCGATGGATTCGTAAACTACTTAACCGATTTTAATCAATCTTGCACACCGTGTGCAGTTTGATCCAACTTACCAGTTAGGATAGCGTACATATCAATTTATAGTTGTAATATTATGTAAGTACCTAAATTGCACCCGTGCGAAGCCGGCGAGGGCCGCTAGTCATTAATAAATAACTAATATTTTTTACAATGTGCAAGCTAACTTTGATTTTATAATTTTATTAGGTCCAATTTGTATTGGTGTTCTTCCACGCATTCCAACTTCTGTTCATCGATTGCGACTACCCTCGCGCGTTCGTCTGGTGGATCGGCATGCACGCTGTTCTCTTCTACTATCTCTTCTCTGACTTTTACAAACAGGCCTACATCAAGAAAGCAAAGGTGATTTTCATATTTTTATGTTTTTAAATTTTCAGGCCGAATTGCATTTCACATGGATGGAGCCTACACCCTATTTAGACATCTACACAAAAAACCTGTCAATTTTTTGGCTCTATGCCAAAAATAAGGAGCCTTATATCATTAACTAATCAGAAGATTTTCGTGCGTTGTTACACTACCAGCAGATATATACTAGGCGAAGCAATAGTGTCTCTAGCTCCACTGATGTGATTCTACAAGTAATTAGAAGGAAGAAAGAAGAAAGAAAGAAAGATATATTGCCTTTGTCATTAGAAGGGATCTAATCGGAATAGATCTGAAGCGCGCATGCCCCCGAGGCTGGTGTAGTTCATAAGCGATCTCGGTTAAGCACTACGGGCGCGGTCGGGTAGTGTGCTAATACTTAATATTTAACTAATATTTAATTTTATTTTACAGAGCATGAAAGTGAAAGCAATGGAACAAAAAGAGGCGTTAGAATCATCAAAATCGGAGTTCAAAGACAGGAAACTGCCGTACCTGAATGGTTTCAGCAACGGTGCCGGACTCGGCGACGTCCGGCAGCGGATGGCCGGAGCCGTCGCCTCGCAGTAAATTTGTCACTTGTATTATAGATGAATTTATCCATATTGAGACTGTGATTACATGTATTGTGACGTTGGACGTGTTTGTGTGAATCTCCATCAAGCAAGAGCGTCGGTAGCCGACAATTTTTGGGACAATTTGGCTCTACGAAGGGCAATTTGGCTGTATGGGGGGAAGCAGTTGGTCATATTTGCTGTAAACTGCGCTATATTTTTATAAGGGAGAGGGACAGTTGCCCTCTGCCTTCCCCTGAAGACACCCATGCCATCAAGTGCGCTTCAATCGTATCCCATACGGGAAGCTCAATTAGTCGCAATAAGCGCCGACATTAAATGCGCGATTAAAGTTTGGGCAGAGAATTGAGTGGAAGAATAGAGTCAAGTGAAAATATCGTCAAACTTATATTCCGCACAACACTTGCAGCTAACTTCATTCGAGTCGCCTTTAATGTTGGCGACTGTTGCTTATTTTAGAGGATTTAGTTTTAATAGGTTTAATTTATTGAATATGGCTTTGATGTGAATGTTCGGAATGTCTACTAGGTGTCTAGGTGAATATGGGCTTCTCCATTAATAATATGGTGCACTGTTATCTCGTTACATTCGCACATTTTTTGTGCATATCTCTGTTCGTGTGTATGTCTATATTATTATGTTCTCAATAAATTGTAGTATCTAAAGAGTACATATCCGCCTGAATTTACATTTTATTTAAATGTAGATATTTCTGGGCAACAAAAATAGCAAACTTGTTTCTTTAAAAGTGTTAATTCCACCATTTATGAATACCTACTGATTCAATTAATATCAAACAGCTCATTACTATAATTGAATTCTAAAGTGACATTGAAATCGGGGCACTAAATTGATATCTAAATATCTATTTTTTTCTTGAAGCATTCCGTATAATAATGTGATAAATAAAAAGTTAAACACCAGCATTATAGGTAAGACATGATTTTGTCTTGAGTAGTAGGTACTTACCAAATATGAACATATTGTGGTCACTGAATATTAAAAGTCGCAATATTTTATTACACACGAATTTTTACGTTATTCTAAAATAACGTTAAAATTGTGTATGCGGTAAAAGTGGCATTTGCACAACAAAATACTGTTAAAAATATTATGGACCATGGCCAGTAATGCTTTAACTGGCACTTTAGTTTGTGCTAGAAATTCTGTATTGGTAGTTGTGGTTACGAGTTATTAACCGCAAGCCATACAATGTAATAATAATAAACTGGCCTGTTGTTTACTACCGCCCGCAACGTTTTAATGAACATCGCCTAGTAAACTCTAATTGCAATATTTTTCCCTCCTACAATATGGATAATATCACGATCGGATAGTATCTATTCTGTGGATAATATCGTAGTTATCGAATTGACTTCTTAATGTTCCCTGCCACAGAATATCTGTACGTATACGCAAGGATTCGAATGTACACCAAACGTGACTGTCATACCTACCTATTATTTATTTATTTCTATTCTTTATATTTTTAATGGTTGAATGGAAGTAGATATTCATTCAATTGTCAGGACTTATAAATAAAAAATCAAAAAATTAAAAATATTTTTCTTTAGTTATTTGAAATCAGTATGAGTGGCATTATCATTTTAGGGATGATATTAGTTAAGTTTGTTTAAATTGCTCAATTAAATATTTCTTTGCACGAATTCATAGATTTCAATAGAGTTGACCACTGTGATGGCATTGTTTGGCGTGTGCGTGATTCAATGCCAAGGTGTCAGTTGTTCTTCACCTTGACGCTGCCAGTTCTTGCCTCTTCAATAACAGGGATCACAAACCACACCTCGAGGTCATATTTAATTGAACTGTATTTATATAACGCCTTGGTAAGTGCAATATCTTACGTATAAACTAAATTAACAGTATGCTGATCTAATGGCCAGTTAGTCAATAGTAATGGAGAAACAGCTAACTACTATCTGTTAGTTTTTAGTAGGTATATCTTGAGGATTACCAGGTATAGATATTGCCAATATGTGCCTGTAATATTTGTAATTTTCTTGGAATATCTGCAGTGTATGCAGGTACTAGATTAAGAGGAGAAATGCTAACAGAATCTGAGTTTTGTACCGTTTTTTATATAGGAACTTGTTGCATTTTGAATCCATTTAGCTAATGAATGGAAATGGTCCATCTAAGTCCTCACAACAAGCAAGATATCACCAAGCAATCAACATAATAATGGACATTGAATGTGTAAATTTGTATATTTTGGTATTGGCCTTAAATTGAAATATAACAATAATTATAAAATAATTGTAACGCACCAATTTTTTACTGAAGAATATTTTAAAATTAATTATTTCGAAATAAGAATTGCTGTCTGAATAAAGATAATTCATTGTTGAACTATTGGTACGTGTGATAGAGGTAGTATCACCCGGTAGATCAATAACAAGATATTTATATGGAAATAATAATTGTAATAATTGTATCTTACAAAAACTTGTAATGCTTTAGCAGTCTCTTTATAATCCGTGCCTCTATAAAACAATAGTTTTATATGTCATGAAGAACTATTTTTCCAAATTTCAATTAAGTCTACAAATTCTTCCGAGCAGTTACCTAAGTCATAAATTGCAGTGTTTCCATTTCATTATTAACTTTAAAAGTGTCCTCGTGTAAATTTCTTCGCAAATTTGTGTTTTTTTTACATTTTCCTTGAATAGTTTTTCCTTTTTCTTTCAATTTTCCTTTGTTTGAACAAACACGATTATAACATTATCAGAAACAGAAAATTAAATAACATTGACCTTTTTTTATAAGATTTCTCTGTCTCTTGCTTGTTGTAATGGATTATTTGTAAATAGGTACATAATAATATCGATGGTAACCAATCATAACAGCTAAAAATAGTTATATTTCTTGTCTAAATGTGATATGTTCCCCTCGATGTTTTTTTTAGTTTTAATATGTAATAAGTAAAATATAAAGTACATTCTTAGCGTTGAAAAACGATTCTATATGATACTTATGTTTGTGATACTTTTATTTAAAATAAACTTTTGATAATCAAAAAACAAAATGTTTTTCTAAACCACCTCCCATAGCACTAACCCATAACTCTAACCGTAACACGATAGTGCTGAACACTTCATTTGGCGGCAGATAGATTAGGTAATGCGGTAGTGGCGACGCCCTCAAGCTCCTGCACTTGGAGCTCTACCACCAGTAATATAGTACTACAGTTCATAAGTTTTTTACATATTAAAATTTACCAGTCGTCTAGACTTTGAGCTAAAAGACTAACGTGCATAGTTTTAATAGCATAAGCACTGATTGTTACCCTTAGTTACCCATAGCTAAAACGCAGTACAAACAAACCGGAAAATTAGTAACTACCAATTAGGTATATTCTATTCTTTCATATTTATTTGAAGAAAAACAAGTTTGTTGGTACTCACGTCGGTAAGTATATAAAAGAAAATACAAATAGGCAAGTATACATACAACTACATCGTCAATATTATATAATGAATTCTGATACTTCACAGGGAAGTACCTATATTTGTGTACCTTTGATAAACATAAGTGTATAACCATCATTAGATTCAATGAAATACGATTCTAATATAGTTATAATTTTTCCTGTCTTAATTAAGTTGTAAGAAATTACGGACCAGAGCAAATCACATACCTACAAGTGAACATTGTGAGTATCATTATTAGGAAATACGCGGAAACTAATGAATAAAGACTCCATCATTATATGAATGTCGAGGCAATCCAGCTCTTCGACAACACGGACATGACATGACGAAAAAGGATTAAATCCTTTTGAGTAAGTGAACATATAAACCAAGTTAATTTTATACATACCTAATTACAATTACAAAAATAGTTCATTGGTGAAAATGTCTATTGTTTTCATGGATGGAAAGTCAATACCGTAGCCATGAATGTAAATAATAAAAGTCCACCGGATCTAATTGCGGTCACGGCGGCCTATCTCCGACTGGCCAACCGTGCAGGAGATATTATAGTGCACAAGTGTTTGCGACACAGCTACACTCCGCATTTCCTCACTCTCATATCGCGATGGCACGGCAATCCGACTCGACCGTAGAGACATTCTCCATTCCATCTCTTTCTCATTCTCCGACGCACGGTACCAGACTCCGGGCTACCACTCAGCATTTCTTCACTGAAAACAGCTTTCTCCGACCTGGGGATCGCCCAGAACCTTAGGCTTCAGCATCGCGATTCCACCATTGGCACAACGAGGCAGTCAATGTACCTATTGAAAAATAACGGTTTCAATGCATCTAGCGTTACCATATTCAAGACTTTTGTTACCGTGCTTACGTATCCGTATATTACGTTTTGACCGGAAACGGTGACGGTAAACACTAACATTAAGCGGAAGATAAACAAGATAATAAATATGGTTATGTTTACACCGACAAGCTTCGTCACTGGTTCTCTACCTGCAGAGAAATTGAGCCGAACATTTTTTTTTGTGATGAAGTGGCAAACAAACATATTTTTTACATTGATGGCTTAGATATAAACATCTCTTAGAGCAAAACCGCAGGGGAGTAGCCATATGCAGGCTTTCTTCTCTGCCAAATGGACCTATATCTGTCGCCTAGATGTTTAAATGTGTGCGTGAAATTGTTTCTGTATTTTGTTAAAGTGAAGGTGTGAGTTTCGTAGTAATAGACAATTTTTGTAATGTGCGTGTGTGTCACACGCATTTCCCCCCGCAAGAAATTACAGACTGTTTTGCTTCGGTAATAAACGCTATGGCTACTCCTCTCCAATCCGCCGCGCCCGGTGGCCCGTGTTGCTCTCTGTAAACATCTAAATAAAAAAAGAGATTTCAATATGAGTTGCCACTCTTTAGGGCGCGAGTTCCGTCACTGGAACTCTGCCACCTATGAATTACTGACTGAGTGACTGACATATAAGGAAGTTACAAGAAAATCTATCACAGCTGAGCAGGCTTTATAAGTTTACGAGTAACACTCGATCAACTGAAAAAATGTAATGGAAACTTAACCCTACATTGTGCGTATACACCCGATACGTGTTCTTACGCTGGAGCACCTTCTGCGCTCGCCGATTGCCCGATGAAGTAGACTAGTGCCGTCTCGAGACAGGACGCCTACATAAAGTCCGATCTAAAAAAAAAAAATACGTGTTTGGCCGCTTTTTTGTAAAATTAACATTGGCGTTAAGATTGTGTCGAAAACCATGACCTCGCTAGACTAGAACTTTGACCATAGGAAATGCTCCAATAAAAAATGTTACCTTCTTATATTATGAATAGATGTTCAGCCATGAACATCTATTCATGATGTATGTAAATCAAAGGTCAATTAGAAATAAGGAAAAACTATATTTTTCAATGTTTCCTTATTTCTACCGATGGTTTATGGCATCTTGATTTTAATGTTAATGAAATATTAGTAATTATATTTTATGAATAATTCATCATTAATATTGATTATTAAAATGTTGTATAAAGATTATAACTTTAGTATCTACATACGATTCGGTTGTAAAAAATAAGGTGATTCATCTGTTTATACTGTTTTAAATCAATAAACAAATAATGAGTGTGATACTTTTATAATCTTGGTGACTTAACGTTTTCCAAGACACTATGAATGGAGTCAGAGTGAAGATTTGAAATCTCCGGTTCAGAGTAGTTATAGTGGTGTTATTATTTTAGTGTTTACTTATAGTTTTTTTTTTAATTACTTCAATTCTTAGTGGAACCCTGATTTTGAAACTGTATCAAATATATATATATATATATATATATATATATATATTTGCCTTTAACATTTAAAAAATAACGTAAACGTGAAGTGGTGTTTAGGTATTTTTTTCACCAAGTATCATCCAATAACAAGTATGGTTTTTATGTATTACCTTTATATTGTCATAAAAGTATCAATTATTGGTCGTAGGTCAACCTCTAACCTTTTACCAGTCGAATATTTGAAATTACATCTCTCCTCTTAGTCTTGAGGTTATCAGCCCACCTGATTTGGACAATCTGACTTTCATTTACCGAGACGGTATTTTAATTTGATACTAAGGTCATTTGTACGTGACTCATCGATCTTTCGAAACCTTGCTAATATTAAAAGTTGTGACGAATACAAAAACTATTTCATCGCAGAAACTAACTTTCCACCAACTTATAAAAAACTTCCGAAAAAAAATACCTACCCTATATTGTAGTATGTATGTATGTATCTTCACGCTAGGACCCTAACGGGATAGGCAGAGATGTATATATATATATATATATATATATATATATATATATATATATATATATATATATATATATATATAAGGTTGGGGAAAAAGTTTCTTTGCATTTTTTAAGATAATTCAAAATATTTTTTAATATAGTTTATTTAAATTTAACTAAAGTATGTGTACGGGGTGGTTGCTACCCTATACAATAACGTGTAATAACTGTTGATGGGACCGGTCGGTAATAAAAAGACGTCCGTGCGATGCCGGTGTAAATTGCAAACTGCGTTTATTGTATGACTAATACTTAACCTAAGTTTAAGGGTGTTGTACACCGTACATGCTCCCCGCGAGAATAAATCAAAAAATGTAAAATACAATAGAAAAATATAAAACTTGTATATATGTACTTGATATAAAACAAAAATACTTGATATAAGACTCAAACATGTTACTAAATCATAAAATCGTTCTCAATCTATTCTAACAAAACAAATTTATTGCTAAATCATATAACGGAAAATGTTAAGTAAGTCTTATTTGACCGCGGGTTCAAAGAAAACACTACGCGAAACAATAGGCGACGATGCCTTATTTACGCGAGCACTAACACTCTCATTGACAACCTGATACACCACACTATCACTGTTACACTGCTGAGGAATGGGCAGAGGACGAGGCGCGGGCGCGGGAGCCGGTGCTGCAGGGGAGGTCGGCTCGCGAAGAGCCCACGTGCCCCGCCCGCGCCGCCACCACCACACGAACACTGCTAACGCTCCAATCCCGATCATCACGTAGATCACGGCATAGTGATGTACGTCGTGATATGATAAGTATGCCATCGACGCGTTATCCTTCACGATCTGAATTTGTTTCTCTATTTGCTTTATCTCGTTCTGATCTCTTTCCATGGTAAGATTTCCTAGCATCTCTCTTGATATAGATACATTGATTATGTGATTTATAGGCGCAATCACAGGGGTGTACATTCTGTTTGTTTCGATATACATCTCACTTGATTTAGTACTATGGGCAATTATTTCTAAAGTGTTTGTTTTGATTATGCAACCATTATCTACAGTTACTAAGCCAGCGCTAGTCAGCTGATGAACGGTAACTTGATCTCCGCACATCGCTCGCACCTGACATTGATTACAACAAAAATAAATAAAGCTATTTATAGAACTGCTCTCCAACCAAATGTTATTGCAAGGATTAATACTTGTTTCACATTCTGCTTTCCTTGTGTGACACAAATCCAAATCTCCACCAAATTTGTGAATGGGTTTGCTAACATGACACATGTACATACTACCAGCTGTTAGACATTCTCGGATACTATTTCCAGACATATCTAAGTATGTATCCTTCTTCAAATTGATAGCAATAAAAGTATATCTTGGTTTGATACTGATCATGTTTTCTTGCCTTTGCTGAGGTACCGGTATGAGTTTGAATATTTCAAATGAATCTCGACTAATTAATGGGATCTGTAATTCAAAAATTAAATAATCTGGGATCATTCTTGCTTTAGCAGTTACTAATTTATATATACGTGCTATATTGACACGGAAGTTATCGACTGGGAGCATTAAGTCGTTTGAAATGTGGCTGGAAATAATGCTAAGTTGTTCTTTCAGTTGTCTTGATGTAATTAAATAAGGATTAAATCGTCCATGGTAGGTGTCTGTGATTGTATCTAACAATATACTTTGCAGGTGCTTGAGGTTCTGTAATAAATTGCTTGCTATAATTGATCTCATGTTGAATTCATTTGACAGTTGTAACTCAGTTTTTACAAGAACAACAGTTTTCTCAAATTCGCGAAGTTCCTGGTGAATGATTTTGAATTGCAGACTCGTGGTATTTTCTATCCTTTTCAGTACATTAAATTCGGCTTCTATAATGGATGTTTGATTTTTCGAGAGAGCTGAGATGTGTTGTTGGTTTTCTTGTAAGATCTTGATATCTTTCTGGTACTGTTCCGCGAATCTAGAGTCTAATACGCCGAATAGAGAATTGGCCAGATACTCGACACCGTCGATAAGACCACGGCGGCGCCGGCGCGTGCTGTCTTGCTGATCGAGAAGTAATTGATTGTTGTAATCTAACTCACTGAGCTCGTGCCGCAGTTGTAACAATATCATATTACAGTATGTTTTATATTGCATTGATTCGCATAGCCGCTCTAAGGTGATTGTTGATTTATTGAGAGCCGTAATTTCTTCCCAGTAAGGTTGCAGTTTGAAGTATACGACAAGTTTCCACTCATCGCGAATTATATTCATATTTGCGAGTTTATCAAAATACAGGTGCTGATTATCTCTGAATTTTGTTACGTTTAATGTACATTGGGAAGATGTTACGATGCTAAGAAAAAGTATCAGGGATGCAAACATCGTAGATAACTTTATGCGAGGTTTTGATATGCGTGTCTGATTACAGGATTCATTAGGGACAGGACTTGATTTCTGATCACATGGTTCTTGTTCTTGAATAGGTAAAATTGATAGTTTTGTAACTGGACGTTTTAGGATTCCATTTTTAGTTTTCAGAGTTACTATTCGAACATATGAGTCTGACCCCGGATGTAATTCGATGACTCTCCCCATCAACCATTTCCCTGGTGGTAAGTTGGGGTCGTGTATGAGAACTACATCATTTAAACTGATATTTCGAGTGGCTTGCTTCCATTTACTCCTAGCTGATAATTGCGTAAGGTATTCATCCCTCCATCTACGCCATAGATCTTGTACAATTTTTTGCGTCATATGCCATCGAGTCCTGAGATCAGTTTCTGTTTCGTACAACGTCACATCGGGTCCTCCGGTCAGAAAATGTGCTGGCGTTAAAAAGTCCATTTCATCCGGATCTTCTGATATTGGGTATAAGGGGCGCGAATTCAAACATCCCTCAATTTGAGTGAGGACCGTGTACATCTCTTCATATGTTAAAATTTGTTCGCCCACCACTCTTTTGAAATGGTACTTGAAGCTCTTTACGGCCGCTTCCCAAAGCCCTCCGCCAGAAGGCCAGAGCGGAGCGTTAAAATGCCACTTGATTTCCATGTTTAATACTTCTGCTTGTACTTCGCTATTCTCTAGAGTTTGTTGAATTGCTTGATATTCTTCTTGTAAGACTCTATTGGCTCCGACAAAGTTACGACCATTGTCGCTATAGATCCGGCTCGAAGGACCAATATGTACGGGGTGGTTGCTACCCTATACAATAACGTGTAATAACTGTTGATGGGACCGGTCGGTAATAAAAAGACGTCCGTGCGATGCCGGTGTAAATTGCAAACTGCGTTTATTGTATGACTAATACTTAACCTAAGTTTAAGGGTGTTGTACACCGTACAGTATGTATGTACCATTTTGTTCGATAACCTTTTGCCATCTTGTAGGTAGGGACATGATCCCATTGCTATAAAAATTTTGGGACTTCTCATCAATATACCGCGACAAGTGGATTTGGCAGTCATCTCGTGATGTTAACCTAACATTGCATAAAGAATTGTGAAGAGACCGAAACAGGTGGAAATCTGAAGGTGCAAGGTCAGGACTATACGGCGGATGCATTAACACCTCCCAGCCAAACTCTTAATTTTTTCTGAGTGGCTATAGATGTGTGAGGTCTAGCGTTATCATGATGAAACACCACACCCCTTCTGTTGATTAATTCCGGCCGCTTTCTCTCAACTTCTGGCTTTAATCTCATCAGTTGGTCGCAGTAGAGTTCAGAATCGATAGTCCTGCCTGGTGGTAATAGCTCATAGTGAATAATGCCCTTCCAATCCCACCACACACACAACATCACCTTATTGCGAGTTAACCCGGGTTTCGCCACAGTCTGTGAAGCCTGACCGGCCTTTGACCACGACCTTTTTCGCACGTTCTTGTCGTACGTGATCCACTTTTCATCACCAGTTATCAGCTTCTTCAAAAATGATTCGGTTTCATTACGTCGTAATAAAGAATCACAAATGAGTACACGGTTCATTAAGTTTTGCGTGAGTTTTAAGTGAGCTCGTGAGGTACCCAAATATCGAGCTTTTTTTGTACCCAGCTTTTTTCAAATACGCCAAAACTGTTTTGTGATCAATTCTCAGTTCTTCAGCTACGTCGTAACTACGGATATGTCGATCTTGCTCCACTTTTTCAAAAATGGCATCCATTTTATCCGTAATAGGGCGACCAGAGCGAGGTGCATCTTTGACATCAAAATTGCCGGATTGAAAACGCTTAAACCAAATTTGTGCTACTCTCACAGACCCTGCACTAGGTCCATAAACATCGCAATTTTTTTTTCGCGGCTTGCGTTGCATTTTTACCTTTTTTGTAGCAAAATTTTAAAATGTATCGAGTTTCTTCATTAGATTCACTCATCTTGACAGTACGAAAAACAAATGAAAATCACACATTTGCCTAATTTGAATTTGGAATTATGTTCTTTAAAGTTTTAACTTTCAATGATACCAAAACCAGCCAGATACAAATACTACAGCCAAAGAGATTTTATTACAAGTTCATACATACTATAATGCGAAAAGACTTTCCCCAACATATTATATATACCTGTAGGTAAGGCAAACAAGCCTGTGAAGCATGCACACCACATTGATGGTAAGTGAATACTGCATTATATAGTCATCTATACAAAAAGCAACTATCTAAGATATGTTTTGCCACTACCAATCCTCCTTTCACATTGGCCTTCGTTTCAGCAAGTTATGTTTTTGCTAGATCCACTATAAAAGCGCGGCGATACAGTATACCTAATATGTTCGTGTGAACGTACATATAGAAACACATGCACCACTAAACAGGATCGAACATGGGATCGAAACGGTATGCGGTGGTGTGAAAGCGTTTTCAATATTTAGCTTTTTTTGCATCTATGCCTTATGACACACAGCTATGCGTTACCAAGGAAACAGAGTGGTGGCTACGCTATCGAGCTCTGTCATCGGAGTTCTACTATCGGTCCATTTACTGTCATAGTTTAGGATTAGAGAGATTAGCTTTATAGAGTTCAGATCTGAGAGAGTAACATTGTAGGATTCCAATCGCAAATACTTGTTTGTTGTAGGTATAATTTGTAACATCATTATTTGTTTGAACGAGTTATGCAACAATACAGATGGGATCTGCAGTGGTGGATCCATTTAGGTCGCTAGATACGTAGATACAATTAATTAATTGTGGGATAATGATTTTTTTTTGTCCTTATATTGGCAAGTCATAAGGATATCAATAAATAATATTAATAAACTCATTTATTTGCTACAAAAAATCACTATATCACAATGTGTGACTGTGATTATTTTTATAATTTGCATAGTCTATGATATGTGCCTACTACAATTAACATTTTGGTAATAATAAGAATATAGTGTCTGTTAGCGCAAAATCGGGGAAACCCGTTCCTGCTCACGGTGTCTCGATAACAAAACTGGGGCCACCTCTCAAAGGTCCCAGCCAATTAGGAGTCTTCAATCACAGAGTAGACTAACAGGAGAGTCCACACGACTTTAAATACTTTGCTTAGGTTTAGAGAGGTTTAGAGTATAATAATATATTCCAGTACCTGACTAAGTAAGTCATAAGTCAGGTTCCGGCAACTGGATCGACACCACTTGTCATGTATGGACTTGTCTTACGTTGTCTTTCGTTTGAATCCTGTTGGGGACGTGGAGAGATTTGCGCAGGATCTTGGCAAGCCTGCGTTACAATAAAGTCGTCCCAGGCGTAGGTACAGGCGCCGGGGGTCATTCTTTACAGTGAGAGGGTCCATCGCAGGGGATTTCTTAGGAAGGAATAACAAATAAAAGCATTCTAAAGTCGGTCGGATTATCTTATTACGTATCGTTTCTATCTTTGAATCGTAAATGGGGCTTGCCTAGTGTGTAAGCCCTTTTTATGATCCTCGGCTTACGGCGTTGTGGGGCCACATGACATATACGCATCTTTCGCTCAAGACACTAGTTGGTAACTACCCGAATAACGACCACGCGGGTCGTGTTAGAGTCGGGGCTGGACGATGTTTAATTAATTATTAGTTTTTTACGGTTGTATTAACAGGAAAATAAAAATAAAATAATTGCATTCCACACGCCATATGACGTCTCTCCTAATAATGATTTATGTAAACAGGACACATTTATGACTGTTACCCATAATTATCGCCCACTTCGACAAATACACCGATGATTACGTAATTTACACTTTTATGTACCAAGGATTGGAAATAACGCCACGTATGGTGTTAAATGAATTATCAGTAGTAAGTAATTATATAATTACAGGTACATAATTTTCCATATAGCATTATTTTATAAATATTTTCCATCGATTGTTGTGTGTACCCACCCGCTTTAATAAAATCATCATAAATCATATCATAATTTAAGTTTTCAAAGTTAACGATATCCACATTTTTATTTATCACCCTCCAAAATGAATTAGTCTTTTTAATATAATAAATAGATTCACTGTGATAATTAAATCAAATTAAGAGTTCAAATGTTTTTTTATTCATTAAATTTTGTTGAGTACATCATTCTTTCCTGTCATACCTGACTTCCGCTAAGATTTAAAGGTAGACATCTTTTTTTTATTAAATGTCTGAAATATATGATAATACGAGGGCCACACTAAATGTTCTTAGAAAATAAAAAACTGAGCAAACTAGCAAGGTATAATTTTAATTATATATTTTATTATGAATGGACACTATTTTGAAAATATATACTTTTCAAAATAGTGTCCATTTACATCAATACATCTCTGTATTCGGTATCGATATTTGCATGGGGTATCCTCCGGGCACAAAGCTTCCTGACTGCTAAATGTTCATGGAGGATTTTGTGCACTTGACTCATACCGATACCTAAGCTTGTCCGAATCTGCTGATAGGTTACTCTTTTATCAGTCTCTATCATACGCCGCACAACACCGATGTTATCGTCAGTCGTCCCAAACAAATTACAAATAAATGAAATACATACCTACTCAATAATTTCAGCATATAGTTCCATTTTCAAAATGTAAACAATTTTTTTAATTAAATTGTTTACAAGTAAACCGTTCTAAAAACTTTCAGTGTCACCCTCTTAAAAAAGGCCTAACTACGTCCGGATAAAACCGGACATAGTTAGGCCTTTTCATTGCGTGTCCGGCCAAAATATACGGTTTTTAGCTTTCGTTAGGTTTTTTACATTTTTTTAAACGAGCGAGCACCGAGCACTCCCAATTTATTCTATTGCTGGTGTCCGGCCTTTTCACCCAAATGTCCGGCTAAACTAGATGGTATGTCCGGCTATAAGGTTAAGCGACCTATCAACCCTAAATGCACCTATGTAAAAACAATATCAAGAGTCAAAATCTGTTATTTACTCCTGCGAGCATACCTACCATTATCGCTTATTTAAAACCCAAACTGAATCACTCATTCACTGTGTTGGTTTTAGTTTAAGTGGACTATAGAATAATGCTACGGCACGGGCCAAACAACCACCTGTTTGTTTTACAAGGCTGGATTCTACCACTAGAATTTTCTTGTTAGTTACAGTTAGCGCCATCTAGTAGCGAGTAGTAAATTTAACTAATTGGATCATTTGACAAAATCATATTAATTGTACCATACAAAAACATAAATTAATGTATCTTCACGCCAGGTCCCTAACGGGGTAGGCAGAGAGTGTAGAGCGCCAGATAACCCGGTTCAACCTCTGACCGGTGACAAACCTCTCGTGCCTCGTCTACATTCATCATTCTCTTCATAAATTAATGTTTCCATTAATCATCAGACTATCCTTTACATACACTTGATCCCAATAATAATTATTGTTGTATAATCATTGACTATTGAGACATCACTTACTAGCGACATCTTGTGTTCAATAGTATCGAATGTAATTGGTTATGAACATTACTCAAGAGATGGCGTACCCTCTAAAAAGTGGGTGCGTAACTTCGTTTCATCTAGCTAGTGCCTGAGTGTCTGCTAGGCTAATAACATAGACAAGAATGGTTCTTTTTTAGGTTCACATTGATGGCAAGTGTTTACTGTGGCCTATACACAATACAAATACCTATCTACATAAAAGTCTGTGATTTAAATGTTACCACCACCGATGTCTAAGTTGTCATACCTCTAGTTATGTCAGAAATTACAGAGCCGCACATTATCATATAAACGGACTACCATAAGCGGCAAGTAGATTAGCTAATGCAGACCCTACCTACCTCCGCGAGCTCCGTCACTGGAACCTTACTACCATTGTCTTAATTTAGTATGAAAATTGGATCATTCATCGTGCCTATGGCAGGTACCTACAAGTCAGCAAGTAGTAATTTTGTAGTATTTTTTTCAACGGATTAGGTAGGCAAAATTTGGAATTCCATCGTCCGTGGCCAAAAGCAAAGAGCGATATTCACAGACCCCACTTCACTACGACTGGGTACTTTGACTAATATAACACTATAAGATACTTTGACTAAGGTCCGTATTCTATTAGTCTATTAGACTAATCTCAGTCCTCAAGACAATATTACAATTAAATTTTTCCATACTATACGGGATTTTAACGTTACTCTCTGGGACTGAGGTCTATCTATTTATATATTTAATGCCTAAGAGTCGCACTTTCAATCCTTACTTTGTTTTATAGACAAGTCAAGTTCTAATTTCAATTTACTTGTTTTTTACTAATTAAAGGTGGAACTTTCAAAGTAAATAAGAGTTTTGACACGTCTGTGAAACTTAGCATTGAAAGTTCGGTTCTATGCCAAAATAAAGACGTAGTGCGGTCTGTGAATCTCACTTTAAGCAGAGAATATGTAATAATACTACGCCTTAAGTATTTCTATGAAGTATCTATTAGATTGCAATGAATTGAATCTGTACATACCTACGCCATAGTATAAACCCTGAAGTTCATACGTCACGTTGCTTAGAGCTAACATCAGATGATTGGCCACAGCACAGCACTATTACCTAGGTAAGTTTCAACAGTTCTCACCCCTAGCCAAACATGCATTAGGTACCTATATCCTTTTTGCAAGTCACTTTCATATGATAGGATAAAAAGTTGTTATTTGTTTGAAACATCCCTATTGTACCTAAATATAAAAAATAAACAACTATTTTATGAAAACTTTATTTACAAAGAAATATTTTACATTTTGTAGTAAATCTAATTGCTTTATTATGAGTAGATTACTTAAATACATAACTTCAAATAAGCTTCCGTCAAATATTGACCTTAGCAAGTAAAACAAAAAGTATTTGCAAATTGAGACATTTCAACCGTGACGAAGACTTACATACAAAGTTTTAATTTAACTTATAAAAATAAGCATTCACAATATCACAAAATAATTTAGGGTAACTTGCCTATGAATAAGCCTCTTTAGAAACGAACGGGATTAACGCCAATATCATAATCGTTTGTATAAATTATAACAAAAATATTTACAAAATTAATTGTACTCTTCTCATTACGTCTGTGAATTCAATGCAATATAGGGATTAGGTATTTTTTACTTTAGATATTTAATTGTTAATCGATTACAAGAGCGCTCATAACAACTTAACTAAAGAGGCGACTAATTTAATGGCAGTGTTTGTAATATGTACAAAGCTTATAGCTTAGCTTTAGTTCTTCCGAATTCTTCTATATGATCGTATTCTGAGAATCCTGGATCTGAATCGTAATACGCGTAGTCATAACTGTTATCTTCCTTTTTATTGACAGGTCTAGCAAAGTTTGGTGGACGGGTGCTTGGTTTTGTGCTTGGGATTGGAGCAGCGGTCGAGGTTTCCCGACTATACGTACGAGGTGCGGGTGTAGTAGTTATTCTAGGAGCGTTATTCACGGGTACAAAGGTGCTAACAGATACTGGCGCTTCATAAGGTCTTGATGTCGTAGTATATGTTTGATAATAGTCAAACGTCCTTTGGGTACTGATCTGTTCTGTTTGAGGTCTATATGTTGTTGTATATTCGGACGGTGGTTGAGTTGTGACGGAGAACGGCGTAGGAGCAGGCCTAAATGGTCTCGGAACCGCAATCTTAGCTGTTGGCTTCTGATATTGTACTTTACCTTGAGGTTTTTGATCTTCCGGCAATCTGTTACCACTTGCCGCTATGTTTAAGGAATGAGCTCCAGATAAAAGTTCGCGTTCGTACAATTCAGGTCTATACTGTCCGTCATCTTCGCCCTGGGGTGGCCGATATTGTCCATCGTCTTCTTCGTTTTCTGCATAGATTGATGCTTGCGTATTGAATACTAAATTGGTATTGTACGCAACTGTATTCAAATTAGTGGGAGGATTAGAACGGGTAGTCGTATATATAGTAGTGGTAGCCGGTGAAGTCGTGGGATTTTTTAAATAACTCTGTTTACCTCCGGGAAATGAAACAAAGTTATTTTTTTCTGGCTCATACGAAACACTGTTGAAGTTTCTGTAAGCTGGCGCACTTGTGCTAAAACCATTTATTGAGTTGTAATCGACTGTGGTGGTTGGTGTTCCCCGTCCATCGTTAGGATTTACGTTAATAACGTTTGTACGCGTAAAATCGTCACGTGGTACATCAGGAACTACACTGAAGCTATTACGTAATTTGAAAGGTCGATTTTGAACATTGTATCCTGGTGTTGATTGGGCTTCATAATTGTAAAGTTCCACCAGACCCTCTTTCTTAGTAGTCTGTGAAGGAGTCGTCGACTGAACGAAAGGCGTAGGAGATGGGTTATTTGGGAAGTACCTATTTTGCTTTGGTGTCACTCGACTCACTTCTACATATTCATCCTTATATTGTGGGGGTACACTAGGGGTGGCGGCTGTTTGTCTATTTTGGTTGGGATTACGCCTGTTGAAAATTTGTTGTGGTTGTTCTGTGTAAGATTGCGGTGGGAATGTGGTCTGTGCGAATGTTGATGTAGGGGTTGGAGTAGATACGTACACTGGTCTCTTCCGAATCAATTTACGCTTACTTGTCTCGTACTGAGGTGGGCTTGATGGTTGGGGTTGTGGTGTTGGCGGAGCTGTTGCGTACTGCGTAGTGGGGTACGTTGGACGAGGGGTAGTAGACCTTCTGAAGGACTGCCGGGATGAAGAAGCTGGAGAGGAAACTGTTTGCGGTACAGATTCATCCCGCCCGCGGTCACGTTGTCCACTGAAAAAGTCTGAAGAGTGCGCTGCACGAAGATCGGAGGAGCCTCCGCTGCTTACTGCGTTGTTTTGTTGGAGGCGACGATCGCCAGTCTCAGCTCGCTGGAGACCAAATTCGGTTTCATCTTCCCTTGGCCCAGCAGACGACAGTTTTTTTGTGTCAAATCCTGCGAACAAAAGCATTATTATATTTAATCGTTAATTTTTTATAATGTGGTACCAATTTCACGGGTTTATTACTTGCTTTGATTAAAACGATAAGATGATTATTTAAGGTAACCATGTAGTAAAATAAAACGTATTAGAACACAGTGGAAAATTATACTCCATAGGTTTCCATACCTCAAAAAGAAAATAATAGAACCCTTATAAGATCACTCTTGCGTCTGTCTATGTGTCCGTCTGTTACACCCGATTTTTCCCGAAAGCACTGGACCAATTAAGTTGAAATTTGGTACAAAGAACGTAAATTAGTAACCCAATTAAGAATGTGTAACAAAAGTAGTGAATTTGAAACAAAGGGGTCATTTTGAGATATAACTCGGAAAATTAAAAAGAAATCAAAACTATGTTGCGTGGCACATTATGAATCAGACCTTGTTGTAAGGATCAAATATATATTTTTAAGTAAACCAAAGTTGACCATCTTCCCCATATCTCTGAAAGTACAGTGCCTAAAATTATGATTAAATCAGGATAATAGTTCCTTGTATATAGATTATAGTTAAACCTTATTTCTATGCTATTAAGTACTTTGATACGTGTTATGTAAACAAATACCTACCTATAACACCACCCGTTACCTATAACAATTGATGAATTTTGTGGAAAAGACGTAACCATCTCCGCGAATTAAGGCCACTTTACAGTCCATTGTTTAAACTCGAGAAGCAGAACAATGCAAGCGTACAGCTAAGCTTAGTTATTCTATCCTTTACCAAATGCATCGGCGCCACTCATTACATTGTTTTCTATAATCTTTAATTTTGGTTGAAAAATGCCCATGAAAACAAAACACTATCGCCATTGTTCAAAGTCTCGAATAATTTGTCGAAAATTTAATGAAGTCTAACTCAACGGGTATATCTAGCATTTGTTAAGAAAGAAGCCTTTTAAGGCACTGAGGTAATTTCTACGTAAGTACTAGAGAAGCTGTCATATTCAAATTCGTTCTCCATTTTGTTATATGTTCACGCAACCAATAGGACATAAGTGCTATTAGTTTAATGGCGCTTATGCGTTTCGTTCAGCGAACTGGAACAATATCTTAGTCAATCCAAGGAAGTTCCTTAGCACAAGTGCGTGTTATACACGGTTCAGTGGAGACACTAGTTTTAGTTCGCTAGTACATATTACTTCAATGTTTTAAGGTTTGTTAGTTGCAAAGCGAGCTCACCGGATCCGATCTTGTAGAGATCGAACTGACCGTCGTAGATGTCGGCTGGACAGGCGAGGGGATCGTCGTCACCCCAATCCGTGCAAGTCTGCGCCTCTTGGTGGAACAAGGTGCCGGGTGGACAGAAAAACCTGAAGTCTCGGATACCACCGCCCGCCACTCTCACACACACGTGAAATGCCTTGCATCCAGACTTCGCGTCAGCGTAGTACGCCCCTAAGATCCGTCCTCGGCAGTTGAACCTTTGTGCTCCACCTGAGTCATAAGAAAGAAAAGAATATTGCATTATAAAGATTATTCGCTGTTACATACAACTTCATTCAAATCGACTCCATTAATAATTTTGCTCTCCTCAAGATGCAAGACTTTATATATATTATTATAACATCACCTGGCAAAATTATTATTGTTGTGTTTACTGATAGGTAGTAAAACTCCAGTGTATTATTACCTTATGTATCTACTGTATATGTATAATGTAGAGATTCCTAGTTTCTGGTACCGAGGCGAATACCTTTTGAAGAGGCAATCCATACAGGAATAGTGAGTGATGTAGTGTAGCTTCATGTCTTCATCCATTCCAGGAAGGGGTAGGCAATAGGAAAACACCCACGATTTTTCAGTTACGTTTTGTGTTTTTTCATGGTTTGTCCCACGTGCGAGCCTACTGGTTTCGCCGGGCAAGTTAACAATGCTAGGGTGGGTGGTCGGGAATTTTTCGAAAAATTTAGTTTTCAATTACCTACCAATCCGGAAATCGAAGCCAGGACTCCATCGTAGGAGTAATGGCCTGCTACCACTAGAATACGAATGTTTTAATGCAAATGTTTATGGACTGCAGAATATACATACCTACCCTCAAGTTACTAATACTTTTACTTTATACCTGCGGTACTTGTTCAATTACTTTAATCACGCTCATTCCAATTCTACATTGTGAAACAGTTTTAAAAAGTACATAATATTTCACTACCCCTTAGCCTGGTACCAATATGTCATCGAAATAGTTACTGATGTGGTCAGATAAGAAGGATACAGATTTAAGTATTTTTACTGGTGGTAGAGTCCCAATGTAGGGTCTCGAGGGCGTATTACCTAATTAAACACCACCGCATACCTAATCTATCTGATTCTGCCGTCAAATGTTAGTATTCAGCACTACCGTGTTCCGGTAAGATGGTAATAAAGGTATGGTCCCGTAATAACTATCACAAAGACATAACAACTAAGGTTTTAAGGGTGGCAAAGCATCTGCATTTGACCTCTGGTTTTTGTGTAGATGTCTATAGGCTGCAGTCATCACTTAACATCCGTGTGAACTGCATGCGTCGTTACATACAAAAATAGATCCAATTGAATAATCTTGAAATTTTATCACAAGATGTCAATTCGATGCTTCTGGTAGACCTACTCTTATTACTGAGAGTTGTGATATACAATTTTTCACTTAATATCTACTTGCATAGTTTACATAAATATTAATATAAAGCTTATGCAGGTTCACGTTTAGATCATTAGGCTAGGCTATAGGCTAAAAATTACGTAATCATGTATCCTAGTATCAAATTTAATAAGGTCCACATGGATTAGTCATCTAAACGATTGTTACTACGTAGCGTTCTTTTTTCCAAATATCTTATAGAGTTGTCAATTATAATTTTTAGCGGTTATTTGTTTTTCAGTTTTGTTTTAGAAACAGAAAAAAAACAAATTCGCCGAAGTCTACATATCTAGAAGTGGGCAAGAGATACATATCTGGACCCGCATTAAGAGGATAGCAGTCTAGTACCTATTAGGTATTAAAACACAAAAAGTGTCAAAGATAGAACCTCTGTAAATATCAGTTTTGCGGATTTTCTCCTTTCTCTTCTTACATTTATAGTTTACGGAACTCTATATTGTGACGGACTTATTGTAAGACTCTCAATTAATTTTCAGGTAAAAAGTTTTAAAACTGTTTAAAAACACTTCGAAATTTCTTGATGTCTTACCGCTTTATTGCCGAATCTACTGTTTTATAGTATAATAATTTAAGTAGATTATATATACATACATAATATTTAAGAGAAACTAGCTGTGAATTACAAAAAATGAACGATGCAAATGCTGCCGATGCTCAGCATCGATTATGTTACCCATAGCACAGCCCATAGTGATATATGATAGATACATAGATGCGTGCAATGCGTTGTAATGTATGTACCTACAAAGGCAGAACGTGTAGGTCAAGCTACGTGTTATTAGCATCAGTACTCCCATATTGAGGTCGATTACACGATTAAATTGGGTTCGGCATTTACCTAACTATAGTGTGTAAACGATCGGATGATAGGATATTCGTGCGATCTGCGGTTGCAAAGAGTGTTGCGTTTTCAGGCTATGAACATGTTTTGAATAGGTATAAATATATGTTTTTTCTAATTCATACGAGTTTTCACGAATTCTCATGACGTCTATTTTTACCAGCTTCACCTTAAGCTTATATTCGTTATCTTTTTTATGTAATGATGGCAATCAAGCATGCAGTTCACATTGATGATGAGTGCTGACTGCAGCCTATAGACACCCACACAAAGAACAGAGGTCAAAATGCAGATGCGTTTCCAGCCAGGCCTAAAGTATTATGCCTTTGTTCCGGCAATTACATTACCATCTGATCAGCACGCGATAGTGCTAAACACTACCATTTAGCAGTAAGTAATATATATTAAGTAATGCGGTGGTACCTACGCCCGCGAACTCCTTCACTGGAGCTCTACCACCAGTAAAAAATTTACAAACATTTTGGTGATTCATTTTTATGTATCATTGTGGCGTGTATGTATCACAATCACGATGATATTTTGATCTGGTGTTAAAATAAGCATCCTTTGATTATAAAAGGTAACATCACTCTATCACTTGAACCTATCACGTAATATTGCATTGCTCTTAACAACATGCTTCTAAGCGAGTTCCGCATTCATAGCTTCTATATATCAATGCTTAGTAGCACTTGCTCCTTGCTCCTAATTCAAATGTCTCCAGATGGATAATTGAGTAGAAATGGTACGAAAATTAATGTTTCTACAAAATAATTATCTAACGACTTTAAAGTGACTAGAGAAAACCGATCACACTATTTTTTTAGAGAAGAAAGTCTTCTCTCGCTCGAATATTGCCATACCAGCTTCACCTTCACAAGTGTTCCAAGGCTCGTTACACGGTATTGCGCTAACCGAGTTAAATGACCGTGTTATCCACTGCGGTTTAACCCCAAACAAAACCACGGCGACGCGGTTTGCTAAGCTACCTGAAAATGTATCCCAGGCTTATGAACTAACAGCTTCCCACACTCCGCAATAAACGCATACACACGTTATTGTAAAAGAATGTGGCCGAACCCCACCGTGATTGGCAGGTTAAGGTTAATCACTTAATTTTAACACATCTTCAACTTGACATTTAGATTTATCTTAACAAATGCCGCTAATGTGTTATTTATTCGTAAGTTATAATGGTCTAGTTTCATAATGTCAACCATAAGGAGAACCAGGAAGTGACTAAGAGATAAGACAATGATGACATGTAACTTATGGATTTATGCATGAGGTGTGGTAAAAATTATAGTACCTATACCTACATTTCGTTCAACCATTTTTTTGTCATGAAACGAGCGTATACGTAGGTACACATTGATAATAAGTGAATATGAAGCATATATAATAATATATTAACATATTTTATACATAAGAGCTCGCAATAGATGTGGTGCAACTTATGATGCCTATCAGAATCAGAAATGTATTTATTCATTTAGGGTGACAAGCACCACTTATGGTACTTAATATGTCAAAAACAAACAAAATAAATCAAAGCGAAAAGCGAACAACAATTGATATACATGTCAATTTACAAATTAGAAAGATTAGGATGGAAAATATCACTAAGATAAAACTAAATATAATATACTATGTGTTACCTCTGTGCTCAGAAATAACTACGTGCCTTACCATCTTATTAAAACAAGGTACCGTTAAACAACGTTTAGCGGCAAATAGATTAGGTAATGCGATGGTGTGCCCTCGAGTTAAATTATCCAGGAAGTGCAATTTTAAAGCTAAAAATTCACAGTGATCAATTTTAATGGTTAGTGAACAGTGATTACACAAGGCTCTGGTGAACGTTGGCATGAGACGAGTTGGTGGCGGAGGTTAAACGAAGTTCCCATGCGTGCGGCCCGCGACGGAGGGGAGATAGCATCGTCATATTGCGCAAGCGCACCCGACCCGCGCAACCTGCGGCTCCGCTAACATCCTCGCGGAAAGGTCATATGCATAAGCTATGCTTATAAAAATTATTTTGCTTACTATGTGCATAATTTTTTATTTCCTAAGCTCTAGCTGTGGATTTAATATGTAACATGGAACATGTAGAGCGTTGATTGAAATTAAGATACACATTATGTGAATCATTTAAAAAAAGCAAAATCTTATTACCGATATTATTTTAATTCATTGTAAATATGTTAGATCAGAGTTATGAATAATTAGATACTAAAAAATAAAAAATTAAGTGATATTCATAACTCCATGTATTCTCTTTTCAGTAGATACTTTGGTGATTGGCTATTTAACTTACTATCATCTGATTTTTTTAAAGTTGTGTTTCTCCAAGTTCAAATCATCTTATACCGACAAGTCTCTAATTGCAAAGTAGGTAATATAAAAGCTCCAAGCAGCTGCATAACTATTGGCAACAAGAAGACTTCCTTGCCGAGCCACATTCTTCAATTCCAGTGTCTAATTATTGTTTTTTTTTTTATTCACATAACACTGTTCTCTTCTAAACATTCTTCTCCATATTGTAGTTACTACCTTGCCTAATAATATGTCTGATAACATCCCTGAGTTGCTAAATGCTTTACACAAACGCATTCAACATTTTTTTTTATTTTATGGATGTGGCAAACAAGCATGCAGTTTACATTGATGTTAAGTGATGACTGCAGCCTATAGACACCCACAAAAAGACCAAGGTCAAAATGCAATGCGTTACCACTCCTGAGGCCTAAGGTGTTACGGCTCTGTGCCGGAAATGACAGGGCCGTACATTACCACCTGACCGGAACACGATAGTGCTGAACACTACCATTTAGCGGCAAGTATTAAATTAGGTAATGTGGTGGTGCCTACGCCCGCGAGCTCCGTCCCTGGAGCTCTACCACCAGAAAAATAGTAGTAGGTGTCTATAGACTGCAGTGTTCACTTACCATACATGTGAACAGCACACTTTGACACCATCATTACCTTAATTGTTAACTTAAATCGTCTTATCATATTTTTGTACACCTACATAATTTTGTTAGAGAACAATTATGGAAAATAAAAAATTGTTGTACCATTTGACGGAAACTTATTGTAAGTACGTTGTAGTTGAATATTTACACTGAGCTATCCGCAATTAAGATCCAAAGTCATTTATTTAATTTTATTATAATCATGCGTTCCTACTACGTGGTATTTAATATGATTAATAAAGTATGTTACAAGCGCGGGTTGTTTTCTTGTTAGTAAATTTATCAAGTTAATCTATTTACTTCCCTCTAACTTCGTTGCATAAGCTTTACAGCTCATTTATTCTCGTCTGCTCTATAATCAGGTCCTACCTGTATTGGCTCCATATGCAATCTCTTTGCTAAAGTTACGAAAATTTGCATTAACTTTATGAAGATCGTAATTACACTGTTTATATTACTAGATATTTTTTATATGCAATATCAGATTCATATCTGTGTCAATTTCAAGTGATGTAATTTGATTATGATGATTTAACAAAAGGTTTGTCAAATAACATCATATAAAATTTATCAATATCATAGTCCGTAGATATAGATTTCAATTGTTATAAAGTCAGTGGAACTTTCATTTTCTATTCACGTAACCCGTTTTCTCACGGTTTGATGACCACATACGTACATTACTAACATTGTAAAATTTTATTACTGTTTTTACCAATATTAAATTCAAATTGTTTCCGCTGCGAAAAGGATGCATTATGGATTAGTTCCGGATTATTTTGTAGAATTTGCGAATCGCTAGGCTTCTTGAATCGGTAAGTAAGGATGGAGCATTATTCATTTCTAAATAATACATTAGAGTTGAATAAAGACGATTTTTTAAAAGTTTGCTTCAGAGTATGTTTTTTTTATGTACTGTAACAAGCATGCTGTTCACATTGATGTTCAGTGATGAGAAAATGCAGATGCGTTACCAGTCCTGAGTCCGTCGTGTTATGCCTCTGTGCCGGGCCGTACATTACCACCTGACCGCAACACGATAGTGCTGAACACTACCATTTAGCGGCAAGTATATTAGGTAATGCGGTGGTGCCTACTCCCGCGAGCTCCGTCACTAGAGCTCTACCACCAGTTGATATTTAAAATTAGCTAGTACACAAATTATGTACAGTGTTTTTTATTATAGCGTCTTCAAATTACGAAAAACAGCCGAGAATGGCTCTATGTTTTCTATGCATAATATATTGTGATGATCGGAACCTTGGAAATCATCCATTCACCGGCCCTCAGGCGCAGTTCACCAGGAGAGCGGATGCGATCGTGAGAAAATCATTTATGTAAATCCGGGGAATCGATTATAGTTTTGCGATCGGTTGCGGTGCATGGCGCGAGCGTACGGACGGATGGAAAGTGCATCGGGTTGCGCAAGCGACGCCGAGTGCAATGCTGCACCTCTCGCGCTAATATTATGTGCATGTGTAATCTATTAATAATGTGTATTCCAAGAAATCACTCACACAATTCATTAGTGTTTTTTTTTATCTAGTAATGTAGTATAAAAGATTTCTTAATTTTTTATTTTTAAAACGATTGTTATTGAAATTGGGATTAAAAATTAACGTTACGTAGGAGAGAATGTAGAGCATTTCAGAGATTTTTTATTTTAATAATGACACTACAGTCAAGACAAACGTAGCTCCCTAAAATAAAAATTTACTTTTACACTTAAATTTCACTTGTGATATTACTTAGTATTGATAAGATTTTACTCAATACTTTATCAGGAAATTGTTTCAGTTTCCCACGCACCCGGAAATCCTGCGATAACACGATTACTTTCGAAGATGCGCACGCGCCGCGATTGCGACAACACAATAACTCTTCCTCACCAATATAGGCACACCGGTGTACAATCACATCAAGATATTCTAGCACATAGGGTTAAGCTCACGAGGACGGCGATCACACAAATTCACTGTCGAAGGTATCCAGTCACTGGTTCGTGAGGTCGGGGTTCAGGAGTCTTGAACTTACCGAGGATGGGGAGCAAAGCGAGCACGAACCACACGGGAGACATGTTGGCGCGAGGTGCGTCGCGAAGGGACTGGCTCGCGGGTGCTGCGCGCGCGCCGCCCGCCCGGCTGCCGGCTGCCCGCCTGGCGCTGGCGGGGAGCGCTGAAAGCTCGCGCCCGCCCGATCATTAGACGCGCGAAACTCAACACGGTGACGGCTCAAATAGTCGAATCATAAAACAATTGAACTGCGCGTGCAGTTCTCAAATGGAACTCCTCACTGCTCGCGTAGTCTTTTTTATGTAATGATAGTAGCAAATAAGCATGGAGTTCACGTGGATGGTAAGGGGGAGGCCCATTAACATTTACACAAAAAACAGAGTTCAATATACTATTGCCATTCCTGAACCCTACGTTACTAGTCATACAATACGGTCTAATTAGGACAAGATCGTGCTGAAACTAGAATTTAAATTAGATTAGATAATCAGGTAGTCCCTACGCCCTCAAGCTCCGTCATGGGAACTATACCACCAGGATAAATTTAGAAATGTAAAGTGGCCATCTATCACTTTTTTTATTCATCTGTATGGGGGTGAAGTTCTCAATTTGAACTGTTCAAAGGTATATAGTTCGTTTCGCAAGCTGAGCTCTACCAATAATCTTATATATGGTTGGCTGTCTGAATTTGTACTACAAATGCAACAATTAAATTAACAATCGTTATTTTCTCCATGTACAACTTTATATGTCTTCACGTCATTAACTCTGTCTTTGCACTCGTTGTGGTCATATTATACATGAATTATCAACTTGTCTATGAATGCTTAATGTATATTGGTTACATTACTCATGTTTAATGACGTCTCACTCCTGGGCGCGCAGTTTAGTATACAAAACAGCAGAAATATAGATTGAGCTAATCTGCGATCCGGCTAACAGCTCCGACTTCTTGAACCGTAGGTAACGACTCGCGGCTCATCTCTTTGAGTATGCATACGCATACCAATCATACCTACTATTATTGGACTGTACTGATTGTGCGACCACGTTTCTAATATTGACGATTAATACATCAATCTTAATCTTGTTTTAATGGCAGCTTAGTTGTGTAAATGTGGGTAGGCATATAATTAACTGGAAAATGTTATAGAGACGTCGCACACATTAATCAAAATCACAAGTTACACATAGAAATAAGCGGTAATATTGTACGTTTATAAATATTTTTGGAGTAGGAAGTAAAAGTTACCTACATAATATTTTACACAAGATTTCTATTTTAAAATAATTTCATTATTTATTTAGTATAATAAGCGAAAAAATTGACGTAGATATTCATTCATGTATTCCACTTGGAGAGGTACATATTATATATATACTTGTGGCGTGCATTGCATATATGCCGTGCACATCATTAATATATACAAGACCTACATATATGCATGTACCCACCTTTGATTTAGGTATTTATTATTTGGACATATAATTATTTATTAAATAGATGCGCGCCTACCCAATTATATAGGTACACAACGCAATATATTTTTTAATTTCATTTAGGCCAGATAAATCCAAATATTAGTTTAATTTCAAAAATCATCAAAAACATGCTTTATTTTTTAATAACCTTAAATATCGAAGCAAAATTATAAACTCAACCTATGCGTGGTGGTTTAATGACAGGAAAACTCAATGTTATCTCTTACAAATACAGATTCTATTACATATGTCTATATCATACCTACACAAAATATAAAAATATCATTCATATGGATTAAAGCAAAATCTTTTGGATATAACAAACCGTTAAAAAAACAATATTCATGATTCTCATGAATGCTATCCCGTTTTGTCATCTCGTGCTCGTCACAAAGGAGCCCTGTGACATCGCCAAGTTAACGATGTGAAAGGTGTGTGCTGTGTACTTTTCACGAATTTGACCCGACATTACGTTTGGCATCTTCGTGTTAAATGTTACACGTTTGTTTCAAGACGAGAGTGAATTTTGACGTCAATTTGTTCAGAAAGGTGAGATGTCTTGTTAATTTGATGTTGCAAAAGTGAAATGTAACAGTATGAGTTGTTGATTGTATTATTTCAATTTACTCTTATCTACTGATCGTACATAAATCGTTTCGTTTTGCCTTGCAATGACTTTTTTGTTCTTCCGAACATAATACTTACTGATGACACAGCTTCAGTGATGGGGCAACATAGGCACCGTCCCATTACCTAATCTACTTGCCACTAAATGGAAGTGTTTAGCACAATCGTATTCCCGCGTCCGGAACACGATTATGGCCCTGTCATTTTCAGCTAAGAGGAATAGTTGATGAGAGGAAACGCATGTACTGGCATTGAAATCTCTGAATTTTATGTACATATATTATATAGGTTACATATTCAGTTACCATCAAAGTAAACTGTATACTTATTTCTTTACATCTCTGTTTTTTTTAACTTAAGACAATACACCCGGAACTCTGACGTAGCTGTTAGTATAACTATGCCATATTTTATAGCTTTACATATAGTCCAAATCCCTTATTCATAAACGTATTTTAGCTAGAGTCTTGCTAATTTCTGCTTTGTCTCTTTTTATTCTGCACATTTGACAATGCAACTGACAAAGACAAAGCATTCGATAGCTAAAACGTATCTAATGTACGTTTATGATAAAGGGGGTTAGTTACTTATAAGACTATAAAATATGTAATTTATATATAATATAGATAATTTGTGTATACCTTTTTAGATTAAACACGCCACATACTGGTGGTAGAGCTCCAGTGACGGAGCTCGCGGGCGTAGGCACCACCGCATTATCTAATATACTTGCCGCTAAATTGTAGTGTTCAGCACTATCGTGTTCCGGTCAGGTGGTAATGTACGGCCCTGTTATTTCCGACACAGAGGCATAACATCTTAGGCCGCAGGAGTGGTAACGCATCTGCATTTTGACCTTGGTCTTTGAGTGGGTGTTTTTAGGCTGCAGTTATCACTTAACACGAACGTGAACTGCACGCTTATTAAAAAAAAAAAAAAAAATAATAACTTAAATGTATATGTTATACGAATGAAAAATTACAGCTTAGAAGCTTGAGGGCATAAACAATTTAGAATTATCTAATCTCCTCATCGATACATAATAACGCTCAATATGCTACTGTTAGGTAACGCACCATCCTAAATAACGGGGCCCTAAGCTACAACACATTTACCTTTCATAGATCATCAATGAAACTTCTGGCTTTATTGTCTGTATGTACTCGTATTCACACTAGTGGGCATTTATTGTGTCTTATAAGTAATTTAGGGGCAGGCGCTAGTGGTCACTCAAATGATCTGTGTGGATTGCGTCGTGGTGGCGGTGGGCTACTTTTAAAATGCAATTAAATCTGTTTTAAAACTTTCTCACTAAGCTTCCTGGTATTTGGTCTCGACAATAACTCATTTGTCAAAATGTCGCTCAGTAAAAAGACGCCGACAATGTGGTGATTTATTATATTTGACACAATCGATGAGTGTCTGCGGTCGTTTGTTGTCTTCAATCGCATTAATTATATTCTGTTACGTCTTTTATAAATGAACTTTGTCTTATTTTATAAATGAACTTTATCTTTACTGGTGGCAGAGCTCCAGTGACGGAGCTCGCGGGCGTAGGCACCACCGCATTACCTAATATACTTGCCGCTAAATGGTAGTGTTCAGCACTACCGTGTTCCGGTCAGGTGGTAACGGCCCTGTAATTTCCGGCACAGAGGCGTAACACCTTTAGGCCTCAAGAGTGGTAACGCATCTGCATTTTGACCTTGGTCTTTGTGTGGGTGTCTGTGTCACATTGATATCAGCCTATCTATAGGCTACAGTCATCACTTAACATCAATGTGAACTGCATGCTTATTTGCCACTTGAAATAAATTATATAATAAACCTATTGTATTGTATAAATATTTGACGGGTTAATAAATGTTTTCGAACCAAAAATATGTAGGTATATCTGTTTGTACATGTTTTATCAAAAGAGAATGCCTAGAACCAGCCCAAAAGTCTTCTAGATAATGTAAAAAACATGTACGATGTTATTAACATACATTCATTCTGCTTCCAACAATTCAGCAAAGTAAGTTGTTTTAACCAAATTAAAAATAACAAGTTGCGGTCACAGTCCACGTAATAGATACACAAATAAAATAGGTAAAACGTGACGAAAATAGCCGTATGTAGCCAACCTCAAGTCGAAGCTTTGTCAAATGTATGTCAACACAGTCATAAAAAGTTCAAGTCTTTTCAAATTGAAAAGTAATGGTAAGATTGTGCGCTTTGATATACCTACCTTATATCTAACTTCGATTGCGATAATGCGAATCGATAATATTATTATAGAGCTATTATGTTACTGATTGACAGGCATGTGGTGATATGATTAGATATCTGTACTCAATATCATTATAATTATCGTTTATATTTTACTCTGTCATCATGATCTTATTTACTTCTCTATATTTTTAAATAAACAAATACATCTAGAAATTAAAATCTCCGACATTGAAAACGGAATGAAGAATTTGAGGCAAGTCTTAAATTGTTACGTAGGTGTAACAATATAAATATCTTCATTCAAATAATCAATCATATTGCATAGAAAATGAATTAAATGGTTAAATTTTGCTTAATAGTATACCAACAATGTAGGAGGGAAGTGGCAATTGTACAGACACGAGCACAGGTAAGGTGCCGCCTACTGATAAGTGAGCTTTTGTACTCATCAAATTGTTTAATATCTATGCAATGACTAATCATACAATCATGCTTTATTATGCGGATGTTTACCAACAATACTACCTACTGGTGGTAGAGATCGAAGAGCTCCAGTGACGGAGCTCGCGGGCGTAGGCACCAACGCATTACTTAATATACTTGCCGCTAAATGGTAGTGTTCAGCACTATCATGTTCCGGTCAGGTGGTAATGTACGGCCCTGTAATTTCCGGCACAGAGGCATAACACCATAGACCTCAGGAGTGGTAACGCATCTGCATTTTGACTTCTGGTCTTTGTGTAGGTGTCTATAGGGTGCAGTCATCACTTAACATCAATGTGAACTGAACGCTTGTTTGCCACTTTCATTACATAAAAAAAAATACAATTTTATCAAAAACTATCGATGTTACCTACATTACTCATTTCGTAATATAATATAACCTATAGCACTCCTAAATAGTCTAGCTTTCGAATTGTGAAGGAATTTTCATGATCGGCTCATATTTTCGAAGATTAGCCCCTGCAAACAAACAAATAATGAAAGTTACAAACTTAACCTCTTCATAATAACTACTAGTATAGATTTGAATGAGAAAAATAATTGCATAGGTACTTATAAGAAGTAGGGGTTTTATAAGCCGCAGCAGTGATTTACCTACCGTTTCCTACTACCTATTGATAGTATGTGTAGCAATTGAAAGTCTTTTGAATCCCGAATTTGATTTATTTATACAGCTTGATACCGGTTGTAATTAATGTGATATACCTTATTCGAACAATTCTTCGATCGTGATGTTAAAAGAACGATCCTTAATATTGACTCTGATGCGGTAGGCAGTGACATGATCAGCCGGAAAATGATAATTCCTGTGATAGATTTTGTAACCCCGATAATCTCTAACATTTTAAACTATTCTACTGCCCAAGATATTTTTCCTTCCACATGGAAAGACGCTGATGTTATTCCCATACCTAAAAAACCAAATCCAAAGTCCCTCCCTGATTACCGTTCCATTTCTATACTTCCATTCTTATCTAAAGTTCTTGAGCGTCTTGTCCATCACCAATTGAGTACCTTTTTATCCAAACATAACCTTTATAATCCTTTTCAATCCGGTTTCCGGTCTGATCATGGCACGGCTACCGCACTGGTAAAAATAACTGAAGATATTCGCCATGGTATGGAAAACCGCCAGGTTACGGTTATGACACTTTTAGATTTCAGCAACGCTTTCAACACGGTTGACTTTGATATCATGGTGGCTATACTTCGTTCTCTTAACATATCTCCGGTGGTAATTGATTGGTTTCATAATTACTTGTTTGGTCGCCGGCAGCGCGTACGCGTGGATGATCAGTTCTCCACGTGGTGCGATGTCGCTGCTGGTGTACCGCAAGGCGGCGTGTTGTCCCCTTTGCTTTTTTCTATTTTCATTAATTCCATCAGCAGTAATTTAACTTCTCTCTACCACTTATATGCAGACGATTTGCAGCTTTATGTACAATCTGGCCTTGACGACTTACACGAAGCCATACAAAATATGAATTGTAACCTAACTAAAATTTCGAATTGGAGTAAAGCTTATGGTCTACAGGTTAATCCAGTGAAAAGTCAGGCTATTATTATTGGTAGCTCTCGGTTGATACACAAAATAGATTTTGATAAACTTCCACCCATATTTCTTGATGGATCTATAATTAAATATTGTAAAACTGTAAAAAATCTAGGCGTTATTATGGATAGTTGTATGACTTTGTTGTGTTTTTGTTGTTGTGTTGTGTGTGAATATTTAGAACTATTAAAAAGCAGTTTCATATATGTATATGTACTTTCATATTATTTATACTTATAGAGAGAGAAAGAAGACAGCCTACGAAAGAGACAATCGGCTAGTTTCGACTTCGTAGAGCGTTATCTCTGTTGCACACTTCCTACGTAAGGACTGATAGTCCGGTATTGGTCAATTGATCAAAATGAAAACTTAATCAAAATGGTCGACAAATGTCATATAGGTAAGGTGCGAAAGAGATAACGCAATACAGACCCGAAATAAGCCGAAGTCTCCTTCTTCAGGTCGATGTGCAATATTCCTTGTTGGATACTGTACATGTAATTAGTCTTTGTCAAAAATCTGTCATCAAAGCACGAAATAACTTATTTAAACCCCCCGATTTTTGTTAAAAATAGAAATATATAACGACATTTCTTAAAATCTAACTGTGAGAATTCACACCCGAGCGAATAAATGGTGTGACAACATTATCACGGCAAAGTGTCGTGTAGTTCCCATGTCCCTCGTTGGTTAGTTTCACAATAAAATTCTTGTTCCGCGTTCACACTGCTAGACAACCTCACCCGCAAACCGACTTGCAAGCTTACAATAATGTTAATAGTAGGTTAGGATTAGTTTAAAGTTTAAAGGTTACCTTTTAATAATTTCACACATTGTACCTGTATACCTACCTACTAAGCAAAGGTGAAGAGATGTGCATTTAAGCCTGGGTTGCACCAATATATTTGTTGTTAATAAGTTATTGTAACAATTCACATCCTCCTCTAACTTGAACATATTTCAATAAGTTAGAGCAAGGCTAAGTGTACTAGTGATCGCCCAATGGTCTAAATTCGACCGCAGTACATGAATTGTAGGTACTCGTACTATGTCTGAATTCTAGAATGTACAGTATCCAACAAAAGAAATAACGCATATCGACTTTAGGAAGGAGCATTCGGCTTATTTCGGGTCTGTAGAGCGTTATCTCTTTCTCACTTTACTTATGTGACGTTTGTCGACCATTGCGACCAATGCTGGACTATCAGTGCTTACGTAGGCAGTGTGTAGCAGAGATAACGCTCTACGAAGTCGAAAATAGCCGATTGTATCTTTCGTAGGCTCGATGTGCAATATTTATTTATACCTCTTTGATAATATCTCTTTGTTTTGTGAAACCTTTTTGCCACTGATAGCAGATGTGTTTTAACGTTAACAATATAAACGTAATTTGTTGTATGTCAAACACATGATAACGTTATTTGATATGATTTTAAAATTAATTTAATTAGTTTTTTATGAACTTTTCAAATAAATATTAACTTTCTGCACTATTTCTCCACGTTAACTTTAGCTGCGCCAAACTTTGTACTCTTCCATCCACTTAATTGTCGTAAATAGAGGTTAAAATTAGTTTCAAAAATTTACTGCAATATTTCGCTTCATTACACAACAATGATAGCTATTATAAGTAAACTTTATCTAAACTACTACTATTTTAAGGTGAAAGTTTGTGGTGATGAGTGGGTGTTGCTTACGTAGTGAGTGAAGAATCGATTTTGATAACATTTTGCTGGGCAATTTATATTCGTGCAAAATTGGGACAAATCTTTTTTATATAAATGACTTTTGCGTCGCTGAATTCGGCTTTTTTATCCTCAGAAATAAAAAACCTAATATTAAATATTACTCCCAAAATGTAATTATTATATGCATCAGAATATGCACCGAGGAATCTAAAGTTTACACACTTGAATTAATTACTGGAAAGAAGTATTGATAAAATCTCAACGTGATATAAATAATAATATATAGATAAACCGTTTTCATTGAATATCCAAGACACATATACAAATTTTATAGTAACAATAATATATTACTATTATTGATTTCAATTTTATAATAACAGTTTTATTTCAATGGTGATTCAATGATGATTTCAACCTAACCTTTTTTTTTTTTTTTTTTTTTTTTTCGCGGGGAAACCCTCATGGGCACCCGCCGTCTAGGGGAAACGACGGCGGGTAGTGTGAGACTCGTACTCACTAAAACCCCGCGGTGTTCCGACTCTTCCGCCATCAGTGGCGGGGTCACGGGAACGCTTATGCACACATCCGCGACCCCGCCGGCGGCTGCTCGTCTCCGAGCCCTCCGCAGGTTGAGCTCTTTGGCTCCAACCAACACTAGTGGCGTGCGGAACACGTGCACGCCACCCAGCTTGGGACCTATCTCCATTTGGGCGACGGACATCCCCTAGTCCGACACCCAAAGGTCCCTGCCCCGACCACTCACAACGCCAGGCGTCCCAAGACGCCCGGGTGGAGGAGTCCAGGGGCACTCTGTCCGGCCCCAGGGGAGCGGGAGTGACAGGGATGAACTGACCTTCAACCGCCCCCCCGCGGCCCCACCACGTCCCTATCGAGCGGCGGGACCACCGCTAGGCGGCTGGGGATAGGGTGCAGGGCAACGACACACCCATACACCTCCTCCCCAGCCGCCTCCCCACCACGTCCCCATCTTACGGCGGGACAACCGCTAGGCGGCTGGGGATAGGGTGCAGGGCAACGATACACCCGTACACCTCTTCCCCAGCCGTCTCCTCACCACAGCAGCGAGTGGCGGGCAGAGCCACGCCAAACGCCGCCCCCTCTCTGGGTTCCTCTTGGCTTCTCCGGTGTGAGGCCAACCACCGGGTACTGAGCCCCCCCGCCACGACAAGGCGGAAACCCTCGGGGGGGATTTCAACCTAACCTAACCTAACCTAACCTAACAAAAAGTTTTTACTATAGCCTAAGATCCGAATCTAGATCGAACTTCACCTATCTGTTTACCGAATGAAACATTTTTTTAAATCAAATTTCATACATAAACTATACGTACGTATAGTACGTCTTGCATGTATTGCCTATCAAAATATAACTAAAGTTAGTTCCTTTGCTTTAAAGATTACGTGATTTGACAATTTAGTAATCGTAAGCACAACCGAGTTTTAAATAAAAATGTAAAATACAAAATATTATATGTGTTAAAAGGAACAAGTTTCTCCAGGTATTACACATGTTTACGATGCGTAGTTAGCAACCATCACTAGGGATGCAAACATCGTGATGATATCGATAATCGATGCCTCAAAAACCATTATTAAAAGTAACCATGTCCTGAATTGTCAATTCTTGACTTTTATCTATTCCTGTAAATATCCCGTAATTCTTTTTAATTTAACACATTCCTCATTTACATGCACACTAATATCTGGCGCTCTCTACGCTATTTCCTTTCCTTCTACGCTTTTTACAACTTCAATAGGCGTGTCAAACTTATCATAAATGTATAACAATTTATATATCCAAAAAATATAGTAAACCAGCGAAAATATCGATCATATAATATCGTTAAATAACATAAATATTCCATTCATCATCAAATTGTAGATAAAGTAATGAAAATCGATGTTTTAGAAAAAATCATGCATTAGTTCACATCCCTAACCATCATGCAGCGACGACACGAGCTCTTGTGTAAGACGAAGTATCAACTGCAACAAATTACTTGAGACCACTCGTAAGCAATCGCTTTTAAATATGTTACATTTGTATAGAATAGAATAATTGCTGACGGCGGGCGCGGCTTTCGACCGTAAAGCCCTGTCAGAGTTTGAATTTTATTCGTCGTAGATTGCAACATTTCCTGAGTTAAGTTCTGAATATATGCGTTATTAATAATGTTTAATACAATTGAGTAATTCAATAATTTATTCTTTGAGAGTATTGCTGGTATACGATTTCATCAATGCAAGTGCGTTATTTCTCTGCGTTGAAGTCTTTTGTATGGAGATCACACTGAACTCAAAATATTTTGCTGTCATAAAATCCTTTCATATTTTGATTTTGACTGCAAAGAAATATTTCATAAACAAATTGACTCACATAATTTTAACATATTCTACTAAAAACAGACTTTATTATAAAAGCCAAATAAGTCGGTTAGGTACTTTGTGAGGTATGGTTTGACGCTTAAACGCTAAACCGATTTTTGTTTTGAGCTATCTCCTGGAGACAGGATACTTTTTATTCAACAAATACATTATACCAATTCATGGTCGGGTGTCACCTCCGAGTGGATGACACACGCGGTCCCCCATAACTAGGTCACTGACCTGGGGAATTATGGGTATTTCTCAATACGTTACAAACAACCTTTACCTAACCCTTCGTTTCAGAAAAATACGTTAATGCCAAGTCTCTTTTTATACTCAGCTGTAGTTGTAGGTTATATTATCAGTCGGTTACCACACAATTATGTCACTATGGCATGTCGCTGTGCTCATCAGAGCACGCCGAGCGCTCATTTGGTCATTGCACTATAATTACCCATCGAATCGTAGAACCATCGTATCGTATGAATAACTTCTTTCAATTGTCTCAATAATTTATAATTATAATCTTTCTATTTCCGTATTTATTTATAATACGTTTGCGTTTTTATTACCCTTAACCCATGAAAGGTGAATTTAGATATAGACAGTCTTTTAAGTTCTATATTCCTTTTCAACATACTACCGGATATAGCATAGCAGATGTTTTCTTTATTGCCGATTGCATTTTACGAGCTTTGTGAAGTTGTACATTTTCTTTAAATACATTGCAGTTATTGGACGCTCAAAGACTAATTCTAAAGCATCTGTAATCAGTGTTTTAATATAAATAGTGTTCTTCATTATCTTTGTAAATTACTTTACTTATTTAATTTTGTGTTTATGCTAAACGAAGAAATAGTGAGATACTTACGTAACTTCACGCCTGTAATCTCCGAAGGGGTAGGCAGAGGTAAATGCATGCATTCAAGCATACATGCAAACACCCACGACTCGCCGGTTACGTTTTGGCCCATGTAACAAACAAGTGGCGAACCTGTTACCATCTCCGGGCACATTACCAAACTCCGAGGTACTGGAAAACTTCCAGAAGTAAATAATTAATTACCTAATGTGTGTCAACGAGATCGATTGATAAACATTCTAGTTGTATGAATCCGCTTATAAAAATTAAACTACATATTTGGGAAATTTTCTCAGATATATTTACTTCGTTTGAAGGAACATTCTCATAAATTAAGAACATCTCGATCTAATCTCTATAACCCAAATATCAGAAACAGCATTACATAACATTAATATATGTTCTCATAAGTCTATAAGTTAACAAACATCAAACTTGTATTTTAATGAGTTCTTAATAAGTCCTAAAAGAACCAGAACCTTATTAATCAACAACAAGGACGAGTAATATATTATACTTGATCGATGTGCAATCTTATTATTAGAATAAAAATAATAAGATCATTAAATCGGCATTAAATTAGGCGGTAAATAAATACCGGTGCTATATAAACTTATCAAGATGTCAGAATGATCACTTCACTTGCACTTGTCACTTCATGCTAGTTTTCCCGAAGAAATATAACTCGTTTTTGCTATTTATAATAATGGCAACCCTTGATACGTTTGGATACTGGGCACGAGTCTCTCCCCTTCTTGGAAGGAGCTCACTCCACCACGCTGCTCCAATGCGGGTTGGTGGAGATAAGGGTTAGTGGCCAACCCACTGTCGGATGTTTTCAAACCGCCCGTAAGGCCTCAGACAAGGTTTAACGACTGCTATCTATCGATAGCAACCGGGATCGATGGCTTAACATGCCCTCCGAAACACGGAAACGCGCATTTAATTTGCCACTAGCGATCACCCGTCACACACCCGACCTCGCCTGTATCGCTTAACCGAGTAGATCGCTTCCGATCTACACCAGCCGCGGGGTGATGCACGCTTCGTTTTTGTTATTTATAACATTACCAAATTTGGAGGTTGACACTAGGCACCATCTCATTTTACTGGTGGTAGAGCTCCAGTGACGGAGCTCGCGGGCGTAGGCACCACCGTATTACCTAATATACTTGCCGCTAAAAGGTGGTGTTCAGCACTATCGTGTTCCGGTCAGGTGTACGGCCCTGTAATTTCCGGCACAGAGGCATAACTCCTTAGGCCTCAGAGTGGTAACGCATCTGCATTTTGACCTTGGTCTTTGTGTAGGTGTCTATAGGCTGCAGTCATCATTTAACATCTATGTGAACTGCATGCTTGTTTACCACTTCAATTACATTAAAAAAAACTGAAATGAAACATATCCCTGCTATCGCTGCGCTAAGGAAGAAGTTTCAAGCGACAGCAAAACGCCCTTAATAATATTTTAAATGTCATGAAGTGTCAAACAATCTTACAGTTCACAGTATTGTTGTAAGTAGATTAGTAGATACGGTATCCTATGTACATCTTTATATGTTTACATCAGAGATTTTAATGCAGATGAATTGCCATTCCTGAAGTCTAACTTGCTATGCCTCTGCGTTGGAAATAATTGGATTGTGCAATACCAGCTGACCGGAATACTTTTTATACGTAGGTGTCTCGCCTCGAGACGGAACTAGTCTACTTTACCCGGCAATCGGCGAACGAAGAGGGCTCTCAGTCTAACCTGACCGGAACACGATAGCGCTGAACACTACCATTTAGCGGCAAGTAATGCTGTGGTGCCAACGTAAGCAAGTTCCGACAGTGGAGCTCTACCATCAGTAATGATGTTTCTGCACATTGCAAATTGCACTTAAGCCTGTCACAGTAGTAAAATAATTAAAATAATCTCTTTATTGTTTTAGGTTTGCCTTATCGAAAAGAAAGTGGTAAAATTGCAAATAGTTAAATGGTTTTAAATAAAACCCGCTGCTATTATGGACATCACATGTGAGAATATAATTGCTGGCAGAAATTGTTTTCTTTTCTCACATGTAATTACATGGAAGTGTTCGTTCTAGTCATTAGTCTGTAGGCATGCGTTAGTATCAAAATACAATGCGTTGGTGGGGCAACTTTAGTTTTTACGCGCCCATTCAAATGTCAGCTGTCGGATTATTACCTTATTACACATCTTATTGCAATGTAATCTGTTAAGCTTGGATTTGGCCTTTGAACCTAACTTTTTTGAATATAATACATATTTTTATGTTGAAATTTACTATTTATTATGTTACATCACGTGGAAACCAGAAATTTCTTTATTTCGATTAAAGTTTGAAAAATTTAAATGTATTTATGTATTATTCAATAAAAAAGAAACGATAAGCTTTCATGTAACGTTCAGCAAATAATAAAGATTCTACGCTTTATTAATTGCTGAATTAATGATTAATATATTTTTAATCTTGAAAAAAAAAAACTCAGGCTAAAAAAACTCAGAACTATTAATTATAAACAAAAAGATTTTTTAAAAAGTAATTATGCTAATTACGAATATAATACCCGATTCGAAAATTAAATTAACACAAAACAGGCACCAAACATTTTCATTTCATGATTAATAATTTCTCTCAAATGAAAGAAAAAGAAGAACTGTACATAATCATAGCTAGCAAAACGATTAGTTAAAAGATTACATAAAATACGAAAATGTATATTATATGAGATGCATCTTATTTGTTTTAGACATTACAATGGTCGATACAAGGACATACAGTATAAAGCTTGCTAGGGCAATAGGGACATAAGTACCAAAGATACTAAAGATAATATTGAATGAAGTCTCCAAGTCCGTTTCAATTAAGAACTAGGACAAACAAGTCGATTCCGGTTACAAGATACAAAACTGAAATATTACTCTAAACGCAGTATGTTGAAACGTGCGCGGAATGCCACGCAGCCAATTAATTCGCCCGAGATGACCGCGTACCTAGTATGGCACTTACATGTTCTCGGATTAAGGACGTTGTTTATGATACTAATAAACTTTAACTGAAGAATAATGTTGTTGTCAATTGTGTTATAGGCATTAAAAAGTTGGGTATGTTTTTGGAACGTCAAAATTAAACATACAAATCAGGGCTAAGCAGCTAGCCTCAACTCATTGCTATCCCTTCACTCTCGTACTTTTTGTATGTTCTCTCACATATTTAGTGACTGACTAACTATGCCCGGGACTTCATCTGCTAAGAGTTTAATTCTAAAATAAAAGTAGCCTAATTTATTCCTTATTATAACAGCTATCTGCCAGTAAAAGTCCCTTCAAAATGAGTGAAGCCGTTCGAGAGATTAGCGAGAACAAAAAGACAGACAGAGAGATAAAAATTGTAAATATATATCTAATATAGACGTATAGTCATTATATAGAAGAACATAAAATAATGTATAATAAATGTAATCACATAAAAATGCGTAGTAAGAATATGACATAGGTACACTGCCCATAAAATATCATTGGTTGTTGCTACACTACATTCCTATTAATTACTAAAAAAAAAATGATGTGCAAGAGATACGGTACGATAACGTAAATTATCATGAGAATTTTAAGTTTACCTAATTGAAAAATTGTTGAAACGTATTTCAGAATACCTTCATAAAGTTATAAAAAAAAATGTTGTGGTTACACCAGAACCGAAACAAATCGAATCACTATAAACTTGAAAAGATTCAACTTTATAATTATTTTATAAAAAAATCTTAAAGCCTTAGACAAAGCCGTTATTATATGTCATTTATTAGAACTATTTTTTTTTATGTAATGTAAGTGGCAAACAAGCATGCAGTTCACATTGATGCTAATTGATGACTGCAGCCTATAGACACCCACATGAAGACCAAGGCTAAAATGCGGATGCGTTACCACTCCTGAGGCCTAAGGTGTTATGCCTCTGTGCCGGAAATTACAGGGCCGTACATTAATAAAAATAATAATTAACCATACAGTAGAGTTTCCAAATGTGTAGCTAGATTTTTTGATGTCTCTACAAACTCTACATCACTGACGTCATCGACCACCGAACACTCGTATATCACACTGTCGAAAGTGGCGCTTCAACTGGGTCGTCACGACGCGACGGTGCCAGCTGAGGTCATTATGGGTTAGTAATTAAGCCACATAATAGGTACTTAATAGTGTAAAGCGGACAGTGAATCCGCTTATAGAAAACTTTATCATCATCATGACCTACTGCTGAATCTAGTTCCTTTTCTCATTTCCTATAAAACGCATATCTATCACACGGTCAAATGCAAATTGGCGGCTCATTCTTAAATATCGGACTAAAAAAATATATTTCGCTTAACGTCATTCGTCTTAAGACGTTGTTTAATTATTAATTACTAGCTGTGCCCGCGACTTCGTCTACGTGAGAAAAATATGATTGTTTAGTACCTACCCGGACGAAGTCGTGGGCGCAGCCAGTATAAAAATAGCCTAAGTTACTCCTTATTACACCAGCTATCTGCCAGTGAAAGTCCCGTCAAAATCGGAGTCACTCAAATTCTATGTATTTGTAAGTAATTTCTATTTTCTTTTAATTTTTCTTTAAATAAAATATATTTCACAAGCATATGTTAATGCGAAATAATATAAAACAACTAGCTGTCCCGGCTAACTTCGTATCGCCTTAGAAAATAAAAAAAAATGTCCAAAAATGTTATGAAAAATAGATGTTGGCCGATTCTCAGACCTACCCAATATGCTCACAAAATTTCATGAGAATCTGTCCAGCCGTTTCGGAGGAGTATGGCAACGAAAACTGTCACACGAGAATTGTATATATTAGATTATTAAGGGTAAAAGCGACTTCTTTACGATATTCAATAAACTGCAAAGTCTATTATATCGGTTGCCTAACTAGCATAGTTTGGCAATAGATGGCGCTGCTGCTACCATAAAGCAATGCAATAAATGTGAAGGAAAGATTTGACAAACGGCCAGGACTTCAGTAGCTCAGTTGGAAGAGCGGCTGGACTAGATTCCCAGTAGGCCGCGAGTTCGAGTCTCGCCTGAAGTCAAATTTTTCTTTCCATTTTTCTTTAAATAAAATATTTGTAAGTAGTTATGTATGTATGCATGGTTGTATGGAGATAAAAGTAGCTCAAGTTACTCCTTATCACATCAGCTATCTGCCAGTGAAAGTCCCGTCAAAATCGGAGACACTCAAACTCTGTTTATTTGTATGTAGGTATGTATGTATGTATGGTTGTATGGAGATAAAAGTAGCCTAAGTTACTCCTTATCACATCAGCTATCTGCCAGTGAAAGTCCCGTCAAAGTCGGATACACTACAATTCTTCTTATTTGTTTGTAGGTATGTATGTATGGATGGATATATGGAGATGAAAGTAGCCTAAGTTACTCCTTGTTACATCAGCTACCTACCCGTGGAAGTCCCGTCAGAGTCGGATACACTCCAATTCTACTTATTTGTATGTTGGTATGTATGTGTGTATGGACAGACAAACAGACATTTTTCCTCGATAAAAAGTACCCAGTGTTGTGCGCCAAAGGTTAAAGTATAATCATACCAAGTTTCATTGTAATCGGACTGGTAGTTTTTATGTGATGCTTGAACAAACAGACAGACAGACCGACAAAAAATTTTCTAATCACATATTTGTGTTCGGTATCGATCTAATAACATCCCCTGGTATTTATTTTTTTAATATTTTTAATGTACAGAATTTACACTTCTACAGATTTATTATAAGTATAGATTATATATTACGTTGATTTTTTATTTAATTTTTATTTACTGCAGCGCAATGACGTTATTTTAAAAGGACCAATCCCAATGTCTTTCTTCTGAAATCAAACATTGATCATGAACATCAAACAGTAAAATGTTGAGACACAATGATACATTCTAATTATGAGTACATAGATTACATAATACAATGTCCACCATTGCTTTACCCTCCAGTTCTGGCAGCTACCTCTACACTACATCCTATAAAAAGTATTAAAGACTACCGCCTTTTTATAGCGACATAATAATTTGTTGTTGAATTTCTTGCAATTTACAAACAATGTACTTAAAATACCTTTGGAAAACAAACACGTTTGGACTACAGAATCTGAATATAATTTCACAAAAGCCACTTGTGCCTTGAATCACAAAAGCTTTGCGGAGCCATACATTTAAATAAACAATATAAATGCTGAGTAAAAATAAATGCGAAACATTCCGATATATGTGCATAAATAAGTTACCATTAGAATAAACTAGATACCTAAGTACTTTCATGTTTATAAAACAAAGTCATCTGAGCTCTACAAAACTTCCACTTTATAAATAAGAATTAGCTTTGGATTGTTAGTGTGAGTCTATTGAATTATTTTACTATCATTAATTATTTGACTACTAAAAACCTCATAACCTTGAGCGCGTGACTGAAACAGAACTCGTACCCCACGAGATGAATATAAAGAAATAAAACCGTGTTAAAAGGTACAAATAAAAATCATAGATGCACTAGATGCTATCAGTGACCGTTGGCAAATGGCAACGTCGTCATTTGAGTAACAAAATGATGAGAGAATAATTCACTGTTATTTTTGCCTAATTTCATATAAACAAATCATACTAATTTTGGCAGCTCCTGCAATCGCAACAAGACGTCATGGTACGAGCCCCTAGGAATATAATTCGTTCATTCGACGATATAAATTACGATGTATGTGGTATTACGATACTCTGGATACCTATAAATTCAAAATCAGAGGCATGAATCAATTTTAATGCGATTTATCTATTTTATTGTGGCAATTGTCCTCCTATATTCTTTTATTATTATACTAGCTGACCCAGCTAACTTCGTATTGCCTTACAATGAAATAATGTGTCAAAGGTTTGATAGATACGGACTATTTGTATGGGAATATAAAATTGTGGTTTTTACTATTTCCCTTCAATTTCTTCATATTTTCTTACCTTTTAAACCTTCCCTGAACTTCCAAAAATCATTCAAAACCAAAATTAGCCAAATCGGTCCACCCCTTCTCGAGTTTTAGCGAAACTAACGAACAGAAATTGATTTTTATACAGATAGATTACGCACAGAGGTATCCTTTATAAAATAGAATTAATTACGTTATCCTTACCGTGAATGCTGCTGAAGAGATACTCTTAAAGCTACATCATGTTACGACATTTTGTGCACGTCTCAGTTCATCTCTTCATCAGCCGTTTGCGGCGTTTTTGTCTGTATCTTAAAATATGTTGATAGAATCATGGGTGGCAGGACTAAGCCTATTACCTAAAATGTATGTTGAAATGTTGAACTAGCGGCCCGCCGCCTATAGTGATTCATTTATTGCAAATTAAAAACATGAAAAACGGGCCAAGTGCATTCCGGTTAAACACAGTGACAGTTTACCTTTTAAATTAATTAGTATAGGCTATCAAGTGTTTTTCTTCTTTCACACATCCAAATACCACCGTTTAGTAGGCATAGGGGAGAAGGACACTTGAATATAACAAACATTTGCATTTCAGGTGCCTGATACTGGACACAAATGGATTCTTTAATCGAAAAAGGATCTTCTCAAACCCACAATATTTTCTAAAGATTTATCCAACGACACACGATGGAATGCGCGTAAATATAACATCCCCACTTTACGTATATCGGTGCCCCGAAACATATTTTTCAAGATTTTATTGCACCACTTTGTGGGTATGACTAATATTATGTATGTTCATATCAAACTACAGCTTTCTGGTACTAAAAGTTTCTGAGGTTAGCTGCGGACAGACGGACGGAAATGGCGAATCTAGGTAAAAGTGTTGTACCTGGAACCCTAAATAGGACTTCTAGTATTGACTAAAGACTAATAGACGCAAGAAAACATTTGTATTCAATTCATTATCCATTTTAATCAATTATATTCTTCGTAGTAGATATTTTTAGAGATAGTTAAAGATAACTGTGTAAAAACTTGAATACACACTTTTTAACAGTGAGACATTTTCTAAGTACGTCGAGGTTCTTGTTCTATGTTTAAACATTCGACAATTAAAGGAAACATAAATGAATAGGTAATATTTTGAGACATAAGGATTCAAACGTTGTATTTTAAGAAATTGCTCATTTTAATTGTAGGCTATTATGGCGTCACATGCTTAAACAACTATGAGAAGCATAACATATTTTTTTAATCTATGAAAATGACATGATATTTATGTTAAATATACCTTTGAATTTATCAACTTGATAAACTTTTTTAAATTAATATTCTTATGATTCCCATTGATTTGGTAATACGTATACACAGTATGTTATACGTATATACTGTTGCAGTTAATTCATTCTTCACGCAAAACTAACGATGGAATTTATTTGTTTCGATGTAGGTATTTCGAAGTATTCTTTTGTAAAATCCAACAGTTATTCCAATTGCATAACACCGAAAAGGTCGACTATGATTTTACGAGTATTTTAAATGTTTACTCCAGCAAATAATGTAACGACAACTTAAGCCGGCATTAATGTTACTACATTGAGACCATTCAAGCGAATCTGAAATAATATACCGTAGTTTACCTTCCATTTAATTGTAATATCGCTATTGTGTGTTTGCTACAGCTAACAGTGAGTACAGCGTAACCTCGGCGTGACCTTTTGCTGAGGATGCTCACATTCCATACAAGACAACATTTCCCAAGCAATGATCATCTGTTGCTTGATCATTGTTTCACTCACATCTTCGATAAAACTGCACTTTGGAATGCCAGGTTAGAGGGATTGCCAGGAGTCTTCGGAACCGGCGTGGATGTATGAAGAAATTGATGAATATAAAAGAAGCACGGATTGTACGAGTATTGTGTTTATATTATATACTAGCGGCCCGCCCCGGCTACGCGCGGGTGCAATGTTACCTACCCTCTCCTATTCGTCTTAGCGTGATGATTATAAGCCTTCCTAAGCCTTCCTCGATATATTTTATAGTTTAGGCAGTGTACGCAAAATACGTAACTTTTCTGGTTGATTTTTTACACCTTGTGTCTGAAAAACCCAAATATCTTACGGAACCCTATTATTTTCAAAATAAAATATAGCCTCTGTTACCCGTGGATAATAATGTAGCTTTCGAATAGTGAAAGAATTTCTAAAATCGGTCCATTAGTTATTGAGCCTATTCATTACAAACAAACAAACAAACAAAAAAATATTACCTCTTTATAATATTCGTTTAGATTAGATAGGCGCTTCATGATCTCTGTCTATCACACAAGAGACTTGTTGCGAAGATACATCACATTTTGTATGTTATGAAGTGGCAAACAAGCATACCTAACGTTCACACGTTTTTTATGTAATGAAAGTGGCAAACAAGCGTGCAGTTCACATTGATATGCCTATAGACACCCACACAATGACCAGAGGTCAAAATGCAGATGCGCTGCCACTCCTGAGGCATTAGGTGTTATGCCTCTGTACTGGAAACAACACAGCCGTACATTACCACCTGACCGGAACACGATAGTGCTGAACACTACCATTTAAACACTAACATTAATGGTAAATTAATAATGTAGCCTATTAATATAATGCGGTGGCGCCTACGCTTGTGAGCTCTATCACTGGAGATCTACCATCAGCATAAATATATAAATTAGTTCGAATGAATATCTGTAATTGTCCGATTCCCACCATCTTAATAGTAATTCGAGAATAATGGCGAATGAATCATCAATCACCCGTCAGTCAAATTAATCGTAGCATCCGCCACGTTCAATGGATGAGTCCACACAAGGCTCGCAGCGTCATCGCCGCTCTCCACCATTGTTGTTTAGTCGTGAAGGACTATACCACTATACCATTTATCATTTCGTGCTTCAAATAATATAATTACTATGTTTAATAAAGACAACAATATTTATAATTTCCTGTAATTTTCTGTTCCAAATTTTAAGTTAGGGTTTTTTTTGACGACCCGGTTAGTCCAGCGGTGTGAAACCATCGTTTGATTCGAAGGGTCGCGGGTTCGATCCCCGCACCGGGACAAATAGTTGTATGGCCTACATATATTTGTTTCGGGTCTGGGTGCTTGTGTATGTGTTGTATGTGTACAACGGCACCCACGACACAGGTTTATACCTACTGTGGGGCTGTGAGTGAAAGCGTTTTTTTTTTTTTTTTGATTTGTGATGTCTCTATGATAGTGATTCCGGGGCCATGCATTACCATCTAACAACATGGAACACGGTAATGCTGTACATTATACAATTTGACGGCAGATAGATTAGGTAATACGGTGGTGCTTACGTCCTCGAGCTCCTCCACTGGGACTCTACTACCAGTAAATTGTTCCAAACTAAACGTATCGTATGAAGGTATACCTTACATTTTACTTTGCAAACATCTCGTCATGTAGATAGTATATTCATTTACCAGGCATTGTAAAGTAGCAATGACAGCAAAAAGGGTTTAATTTGATTATCTCTCTATTCATTCATTATCTACTAACAATGCGCTTTGTCCATAATGTACTTAGGTGTCCTTAACAACCTATGTCTCACTAACTAGGATACTGACACATGTGAACCTGTGTTTTTTTTATGTAATGGTAGTGGCAAACAAGCATGCAGCACTATCGTGTTCGGGTCAGTTGGTAATGTACAGCCTTGTTATTACCGGCACAGAGGCATAACACCTTAGGCCTCAGGAGTAGTTACGTATCTTCGTTTTGACCTTGGTCTTTGTGTTATTGTCTGTAGGCTGCAGTCATCACTTAACATCAATGTGAACTGGATGTTTGTTTGCCACTTCCACTACATAAAAAAAATCAGTTCACATTGATGGTAAATGATGACTGCAGCCTATAGACACATACACAAAGACCAAGATCAAAATGCAGATGCGTTATGCGTTATGCCTCTGTGCTGGAAATTACAGAGCCATAAACCACCACCTGACCGGAACACGATAGTGCTAAACACTACCATTTAGCGGCAAGTAGGTATATTATATTAGGTAATGCGGTGCATGTTTGTTTGTCTCCATAAATAGGTAGCCACGTATATAAGCGTACGTATATAAATATATATTACGCACCTAATGATGCACGTATTGAAAATAAACACAATTTTCACACATATATTTAATTTTTATCAAAGCATGAATATGAATAGAGATAGGTAATAAGAAGTCGTCATGCATATTCATATCATCAAATACATGGTCATTCTTAAATCACTATCCAAAATTTAAAAGGGTTATTTGATTCATAATTATGAACAACTTTTACTATAGAGCTAACCCTGAAAACGCGAAAAAAAATCTGCTTCGTACATTTCTTCACTCGACGATGAACATTTTGCATGAAGCAGCAGATTTTTTTTATATGAAAAATAAAATGTCTCCATGACGGCGTCAGCGACTTCCCTACTAAATACATAACGCAGTACGAATTTACTTTGGTGCCTAATCACTTGCCGATTATTAATGCTTGCGTTCTTGATTGAGAGGGTCTTAAAATTAGTAAAATATACACTTCATGTAGGTATATTTACTCTATACTTTGCGGAAGTACACGGGTATGCCCGTAAATATGTGAACAAAAATATGGTGTGGGTAAAATAATTAATCTTTGTTTGTTTATTAAGTAAAACATCAAATTTTCCCACCGATAAATTTATTTTGTTTTAAAATCTATTATGAAATTGTCCTTTGTGGCCATTGTGCGGAACTGTTACTTACATCCGACATTATGACAAGGTAAATGATATTTAAGTATGTAAAATAAGGTAAAATATTGTTTCCCTATTTTAAAAACAGATAAACAATGCCAATGTTGGTGGTCGCAAGAAGGACCAACAGTAACCAACCTTGATCAAACAGATCGAAAACCATCCGATGGTGAGTAGCCTTATGTATAAACAGATTAAAAAATATGAAAAAACACGGGATATAGCCCAACAGAGATGTTTGATCCTTCTTGACGTTTCTGCCCTGTTAATTTTGTTTGACTTTCAAAATACAAATCATTTCCATTGTTGATACCATCGACTATGGAACAGGAAGGCTGATTGGTCTGTGGTTGATACACAGCAATGGCTTTATGTTTTAGGGCCGAATACTTACAGTCTGTCACTCAATTTTAATGAACTCTTAAAACTTAAGTTGTTTAGGCATTTTAACATATTATAGGTAATGTCGATATTTTAATTGTATGTATAGCAACAAATCTTGGATAACAACTTACTCTTTAAAAGAGGAGAAAGATATGGAGAATGGATAACAGACTTAATAAAAGTGGTGCTTACTTATATAATTACTAAGTCTGTTATCCATTCTTCATAACAGACTTAATAAATATGGTACTTACTTATATATTTACTAAGTCTGTTATCCATCCATCCATACCTATGTAAAAAATTATCCCCGAAAAGTAACGTAACATTTCTATCTCTTTTGTTTATTGTAAGAAACAACGGGCTTCTAAAAGAACCATTACTTCCATTGGAATTCCTTCTTACTTTAAGGTGTCCTGTCTGATGCGGCTATCCTTTATAGTCGAGATCTCGTGAATTCAATACGCGATAGGTACTTGTGGCCGTGAACCAAATGTTCTTCACGGTGCATGCCCAGACGCAGACGGTGGAACTGTCGGTTTGCCGGACGAACAAACTGAGGCAACGTATTGAGGCATCTTTGATGATCTATTGTTTTTCATTAATGACGAAACGTTTATCTACTTTTCGGTCGGAATGTGAGGATTGCAGATATTTACAAACCTTTTTCAAGTTAGAGAGATGTATAAACACGGTTACACGAAGCGTGATGAAATAAAAATGTACGACCCTGTTTCTGTGTAGGTACCTACAGATCCAATAGATTTTAGGTTTCAGGATAGATTTACGTAGTAACGCATTTATGTTAAGGCCTTTTTACGTAGATATAATATTGTTTATAAATATTTTCTTTCTTTCTTTCTTTAAAGGTGACAATACCAATGTGAACTACATGCTTGTTTTCCATTTCATCACATTAAAAAATTGTTAACACAGTTAGTGACAGAGAAGTAAATAAATTATAACGAACAATACTTTAATTAGTAGAAAAATACAATATCTACTTAGTTTTCCTTTAGTTTTACTTTTCATTGGGTAATTGTAATAACTCAAAGGAGCAATAATTATGATTTATGTACCTTTATATAAGATAAGCTAATAATAATCGAACATGTTTTTTATTCGTTAAAATTACTGCATTCTTTTAACCAGTCACATTACATTGGGCAATACTGAGGTTTCTTATCTTAATATATATAAATCTCGTGTCACAATGTTTGTCCTCAATGGACTCCTAAACCACTTGACCGATTATAATAAAATTCGCACACCATGTGCAGTTCGATCCAACTTGAGAGATAGGATAGCTTACATTATGCATTACGCTATGACTAATAGGAGCAGAGCAGCGCGGGCGAAGCCGGGGCGGGCCGCTAGTAATATAATAAAATAATATAAATACCTAATGAATGACCATACACGGAAAATTATAAAATATGATGAATACATATTTTCTAGAATATTAACTTATATGATAACGTTTATCAATTCGCTGAAATGTTACACATACCTCGCAATGTTTTTCCTGAATAATTTTTTCTTTGAATATTAACGCACAGACTTCAACTTAAACACTTACGGTTTCATAATAATAATTTAGATTAAAACTGTAGCCAATTATTCTGTACCGAGAATTTCCCATAGCACGCATTGTCTTCGTTGAATATGTGCAGAACTTGTGTAAAATGCGGTTGGTCGCTGTTTTGCAATTTGTCACTGAACTAACACTATTCTAAACGTATCTAATCAAGCTTTTTAGCTTAGTTGCATATTCATTCAAATGTGCAGGGAACACAGAAACCGTGTGAGACCGCTGTTAATGTAAATTTATTCACCACAGCTGTTTTGGCAATGTTACACCCACTCAATTTAAATATTGTTCAGATTCATTCAATAACGAACATCACGTCTGTTAATTGTGTAAATTGCATAATATTAGACATATATTTCATATATTTTTTAATATTTCGGTTTTCTTCTCATCTTTATGTAATCGTTTTAAACATAACATTTTGTTCGGATAGACTTACATATACGACATGGCATACATATTATATTTTGGTATTAGCGTGTAAAAAACCTAATCTTCACAGACTAGTTTAAGAAGGCGTGATTTATGTAAATTGAATTTATGAAATTAATTATTATAAACTATGTACCTATTCATGAATATTGTTTGGCAGGCTATACGACTAGTTGTACCTACATAAAAATTATAACATATAGAAAAAAACCGGTCAAGTGCATGTCGGGCCACGCGCAGTGTAGGGTTCCGTAGTTACAGAGTAAAAGATGTAATGAAAAAAAATTAATAAATATTTTGTAAGGACTTGTTCGAAATTTTCGAGTAAAGTACATTTGATCGACTATTACTCGCAAACTTGCAAGGCCAACTTTCGTGTGATAGTTTTCCTTTTAATTTCGTTATATGTAGCTACTATTGCCATAACGTTTGAATTTCTAACAAAAACCGTTTAGTCTGTAGGGGGGTGTACACTTGAGTCTAACGAAAATTTACACTTTAAAGCTTAATAAGTCACGAACAGTTAACTAAATCGAAAAATAATGTTCAGACACCCATACTATTTTTTAAAGACCTGTCCGATGATACTACACACTATATGGAAATCGAAAATAAAAAAATATATCCGCGAGTTACATTTAGGCGAGGTTACCCTAAATATATTTTTTTCATGTTTTTATTCTACCACTTTGTTGGCGTAATTAAGATGTATACTTGTGCCAAATTTCAAGTATCTAGTACTTATAGTTTTTGCGCTAAACCGCGGACGGACAGACAGACAGACAGACAGACAGACAGACAGACAGACAGACGGACATGGCGAAACTATAAGGGTTCCTTGTTTACTACGGAACCCTAAAAAGCTAGTATTAACACAGTCGGCGTGAGGATTCAGGAGGCGTGTCACAGTCAACAGGGGTGTCACGACTTCTGAGTGATGAGTTACTACTCAATTATATACGCGTCTTATAAGAACAAGGCGTGGGAAAAAACAAACTATCTAACAAGACGCATCTTGAGTCAATTAATTTGTAAAGCCATGAGAATATTTTGACATTCGTACTGTGGCTATCATGCATTTATCCAATTATTTTTTTATACATATAGCATTCAAAAAAACTACTTGAATAAACAGTAGTTACTTATGTAGATTAATATTTCCAATGTGAAATGACAAAATAATATTGCCTCATGAGACCTTAGGTACCGAACTAGGATGTACATGAGGTATATGATGTACTTACATACGGATGTAGGAATCTCATACTTTAATACATTATGAAGCATAGAAAATTATTCATTTATTTAATTAACATCTATTCAACAAAAATCCCTCAAGTTTGATATTTTTGTCAACGAATGCCATTAGGTCAAGATTATTTTTATTTTGTATTTATAAAAGTTGCTCTCTTGATCACAAAAAAAAACAAATCAAATAAATCAACTTCCATTAATTGAATCAATGACATTTGAAATCAAAACAATTATTGTTTATCGTAATGTTGAAGCAAATCATAGGATCTTAGTAAGCAATGTAGTCGTATGATCGAGTCTCACGATGACCGCTAACTATTAACAAAATATCAAGGTTGATCATCATCCAATTTAACAATAAATTCATCTATTTTTGTTTTTGTAGTACATTTTATATACAGATAATTACGTGCCGAAACATTAGTCACTTAAACCTCCATGACCTATATAAAACTAACTAGAATATTAAGGTTAGCATCTCACAAAATATACATTCCTATTTTACAATATTGGTTCATACTATGTAGGTAATCTATTCACCGCCAACTGGTAGTATTCAGGACTATAATATTACTGTTAGATGGCAATGTATGGCCCCGTAATAACTATCACAGTGGTAAAACATCTTGGACCTCAGGAGAGGCAACGCATCTGCATAATGACCTCTGGCTTTAGTGTAGACGTCTAAAGGCTGCAGTCTTCACTTACCGTGCTTGTTTGTCATCATCACACTATGAAAAACACTTAAATATCAAAAATTATAATAAACTAAAGTTATTGTAGCTTAGCTAGAACATTATCAAAAAACAGAAACACTTCTTTAGAATTAAGAAAATAAATTTGTAGGTTTTATATCTCCATTTTTTTTAAACGATACCGAGAACTATTGTTTTAATGAATACACCTAGATAATCCGAGAATCTTTAAAAATATGGGCAATCTGACAACCCTGAGTATGACCTTTATGAGTCATAGCTGTCCATCCTCATAGTTCACTTTATGCGGAACTAGCCTCACGGACATGATTACTATCGGAGCAGGATCCAGTCTGTTATTATCAGCCGGAATGTAAACACAATTTTATACATAAAATAATCGCCTCCTTCACATAAAACACGGTCATATTTTTTGTCAGTCCTGTTTTCTGAGAAATATAAACTGTAAAACATTTTTTAAGACAACAGACAGATAGCAAATCCTGGAAGGAGGTATAGACGCTCAAGCTTCTGGCATAAAACCATGCAATCGTGTCTAACCTTGAATATAATTTCTTATTATTTTAATTGCCCTTAAAAAGCCTACTGCCTTAGTTAAGACAAAAGCCCCTTCCTGGATGCCTTAACAAGATCTCTGTGTCAAATTCCCTTTAAAGAATAATTCTAAATCTACCAATGAACTGATGATGCAAAATATTTTTAAAGAAATATAGCCATTCTCACATTTTGATAGATAGGTACCTACTTACCTAAGTAATTATTATGTCAAGCATCATAACCTTGACTTGAAAAATAATCGTGATTGATGATTTGTGTATCAAACCAATTAAATTTGCTACAAATAACACGTTACAGGTATGTAATGAAATATAACTCATGAGAGAGTTATAGGCTTAGTGGTAACAGATCATTATTACTAAATACCAAGACCCAGGATTGATCTATAATATTACAGGCAAATTAAGTACATAATATTGCTTAACACCTCTGTTTAAATAATATTTATCAAATTATTTACTCGGAAATGGACTGGGTATTGTTGTGCCTGTGCTCATCAGCTCATCGCTAGTCTTCAACCAATGAATTATAAAATAATTTCAACTTCTCATAAATCATAGGTTGCATAAGAATGTTCTAACGTGTATGTATTTTATGCAGATAGATGAGCATTGTTATCTCCTGATCATGAAACTATAATTATGTGAAATCTTCGAGAACAGAGGCCCGGAACGAAAGTGAGATCACTCTCGCCTCCTGTACCTGCTGTAATGCAATCAACTGATCAGAACGTATGCCATTTAGTTCCCAGTGGATTAAGTTAGTATTACTATTACCTATTATCATGTAAAATATATTTTAGTTAAAAAAGGAATAAAATATACGCAGTTTTATGAAATTGATAGTACTTAGTCGTACCTGGTGACTAATTAGTGTGTACAATGTATGTAGGACCGTACATTAGTACGGTCCTACATACATTGAGGTCATAGTCTATATTAATATATTTACAAAAAGACTCAGTGTGGAGCTGTGAGTGTAAGCCAATGAGGTTAATATACTTATAGAGAAGACGGAGTGAAAAGGTTGGCAACAGCCGGTTCCGTTTTCAAATTTATTTGACAGATATTTATGTTAGACATTTCCACATCATCTTTCATGTTACTATTGGAAACTAGGAAAACTGTAGTAAATTGACTTCGGAAAACTGGAACCATGCTACCAAGGGGAGTATCCGGTCTATTACTTAGTCCATAAAAAGGTCAATGGTGTACCTCAGCTTGTTGTCATTGCTTAAAAAAAAACTGCACTGAGCACAAGCCATAGAGCGCCTTTAACAACGCGCTCATTGTGTGTATATAATATGGCTTTATTCTACAATAACCTAATTTTATTATTAAGTATTTTAGGACCATTATTTATTTTATTTTGTTTACTTTGACATATTAATCAACGTACCAGTTGTTATTCGCTTTAATTATTAATTTTGTAATTTCACCTATCACAAGCAAATTCTATTATTTCCAAGTGACTAAATAAATTTTTGAGTTTAAGTTAAAGTTTGAATACCATCTTCCAACGTTAAACCTGTTAACGATGCTTCACATCGCGTTAAATAAAAAATCTTATATCATCTGGATCCCATAACTAAAGATACTTCAAAGGAAACGTGCGATTAGTATACAATTTACGCGGCTCATGTACACGCGTCTACGAAAATATCATTGTTCTCGCTATATTTATTGCAACATGTGCGCGTTTGTTGTCGATTATTTAAGGAGACAATGTTAGAGTTGCACGCAGGCCGAAGCTTCTCACGGCTGCCGAAGGTCGTGGATAACTTTGTTCTTACAACACGTTTTAAATTGTTTGATTTCATAATTTGCCGCCCTGAGGCGTGCTTCATAAGTCGTCTTCAGAACATGAAAGCGCAGTTCACCCTGTTCGTGTAACTTATAAATATTGCATTTCATCTATATTATCTACTAGCTGTGCCCGCGACTTCGTCCGCGTGAGAATTTATGATTGTTCAGTATCTACCCGTGGGCGCAGCTTGAATAAAAGTAGCCTAAGTTACTCCTTATTACATAAGCAATCTGCCAGTGAAAGTCCCGTCGAAATCCGTTCCCGAGATTAGCGGGAACAAACAGACAGACAGACAGATAGACAAAAATTGAAAAAAATGTTGTTTTGGTATACGTATGCATTTAGTAAAAAACGGTTATTTTAATATTACAAACAGACACTCCAATTTTATTTATTTGTATAGATATATGTATATAAAAACCGAGAACGGCTGGACCGATTTGGTTTTGAATGATTTTTGGAAGTCCAGGGAAGGTGTAAAAGGTAAGAAAATATGAATAGATAAATTGAAGGGAAACAGTAAAAACCACAATTTCATTTTCCCATACAAATAGTCCGTATCTATCAATCCTTAACACATTATTTCATTCTGAGGCAATACGAAGTTTGCCGGGTCAGCTAGTTAGATAGATATATAGGTGCATGCCATTTGTATTTTATGGGGAAAATGTTATAAACTTGTGAACATACCTACATAATTAAACTACAATCTAGCATCATTGCTATCTCAGACTAAAGGAACCATTCACAAGTGTCACTGGTGATTAAGCTCTAGTAACGGAACTCGACACCACCCCTTACGTTAGTGTTCCGGTCAGCTAGTAATGCACTACTCCGTAATTGACAACATTTCAAATTTGACACGACCCTAAAAGAAAAATACAGTTTCTTTATTTTTCTTTTCTGAGTTCAAATATATATTTTTTGTATATTTTTATTTCTTAATTTCTGTGAAAAAAAATAAAACGGAAAAACATTTGATGACGTCACTTATATGGTGGAATGAAGTAGTTACCATTGCCTATCTTTAAATGAAAACATTATTGTTACATACTCTGTGGCAAGATGTGTCAAATTGATACGGATACGTCAATGTCAAAGTATAAAACTAGGAAGTAGGGATGCTGATCCGAGACCTGAGATCGATTAATCGGAAAAGCGATCCATAGGAACCAAAAAATCGATTCTTATTTAAATAATTTTAATAATTTATTTAAATCGATTTACAGTACTGGATTGATCTAGTGAATCGATACGTATAGTATGGAAATCGAAGATCGATCTTTTTGGTTAATTCACATAGGGACATAGGAAACATACAGATCATAAGATTTAACGTTTAAACGTGAGTATAGGAAGCATTATACCAGCATTGAACACTGTTGAGTTGCTTTTTTTGGTCGTCTGTTTTCCTTGAAATTTAGTATAACATACGTATCCCAAATCAAAAATAGATCCATAATCGAAGATCGATTTTTTCAATGTCGATTTAATCGTGGATGGATTTTGGACACTTCGATTCGAACATTGATTTATTTCAGAAAGAATCGCCATCTCTACTACGAAGTCTATGAAAAGTTGCTACGAACTTATTTATTAAAATAAAAACAAGTTTTAAAGTTTTAAACAACGACTTAGCCCTCAGGCTGTTGATATAATATTGATATTTTTTATTTGTAGTTGGATCAAGGAAGAGATTAATCGACGACACGCAGGATCAAAGAATTTTTTTAAATTATATTGATGTATCGAACACTGGTACTGATATTTTTAAAATAAAAAGATCACAGCCCTACATCGAGTTTGACAAGCTGACAACGTCAAGACAATAACATCTCCAATTTTTTTTAAAGGGTCACGGCACATGTCAATGGTTCTATCGCCATTCCACCATATGTGTGACGTCATATGGCGCATACGTCTTTTTAGAATACACTAACTTTCAATGTAGAAATTATGAATGAAAAGTACAAAATTTCAAAAAATGGTTAAACACGGGTCCCCTAGTTTTGGATTAACTTTTGAATAATGTAATAAAACATGTAGGTTAAAAATATGAAATGTTGTCAATTACCGGCACAGAAGCATAAGAGCATGGGACTCATGAGTGGCGTTGAAATCACTGGTTTATATAGGTAGATGTTTATAAAAACGTAACTTCACACCTGTAATCCCCGAAGGGGTAGGCAGAGGTAAATGCATGCATTCAAGCATACATGCAAACACCCACACCGGTTACGTTTTTTGCCAAGAGGTGGCGAGCCTGTTGCCATCTCCGGGCACATTACCAAACTCCAAGGTACTGGGAAACGTTCAGAAATTGAAAAAATCCCAATAGAACAAGAGATAAAGGGTTTTAAAACGTTATCTCCGATTCGGGAATCGAACCCAGGACCTCCAGTGTAGTAGTAGTGGCCTGCTACCACTAGGCTACTGAGGCAGCTACAGTATAAGTATTTACCATCAATATGAACTGTAAGCTTGTGTTTCGGTTACATAGTGCCCCTTGATTTCTGGCATAGAGGCAAAACAACTTCAGCCTCAACAGAGGCAATGTGCTTTGAAATTTTTGGTTTTTATGTACCTAGATATTTATAGACCTTTGCTACCCATTGTTTGCTATTTTCGTAATCATCAATTTTTAAGAAAATATTAAAAATTAGAACCAAGTATTTATTAGAATTAGAAGCCGGGGCGGGCCGCTAGTTGTATATATTATTGATATCACATCTGTTAATAGCAAATCATTTGATATAGTCAGGGAAGATTAAATATTACTTTTATCAATATCTTACGCAACTTCAATATCCTAAAACAAATGGGTAGACAAACCTACATCTTTAAAATGTGGCCGATATGTTAACGCTCCGTTGGATTACTTAATGATTTATTTAGCAATTAATTTTTCATTATACATCGTAGTCAACGTAGACATGCTGACTATTAATAGGTATAATTAATTTCATTTAGTATTTGTTTGTACAGTTTGCATACATATAGGTCGATAGGTGCTTTTTTATGTGCTTAAGTAAGGTGGCAACAAGCATGCAACTCACATTGATGTTAAGTGATGACTGCTGCCTATAGACGTCTACACAAAAACCAGAGGTCAAAATGCAGATGCGTTGCTAACTCCTGAGACCAAGTTGTTATGTCTCAGTAATAATTATTTTGTTACGGGGCTATACTATGTTCAGCACTAGATGGATTACCATCTAACTGGAACACGATAGTGCTGAACACTACCATTTGGCAGCAGATAGAGGTAATGCTGTGGTGCCTATGCCCGTGAGCTCACGTCACTAGAGCTCTACCACCAGTACAAGTGCTGATTTATATGCGACATATTATTGTACCTAATGTGATGTGAGTCTAATTTACTGCCGCGAGGGACAAATTTTCCATCCCTAGTTATATTATGGGTTATCTACGTTACTGCGAAATACGTTTCATTGAAAAATCATTGGCCGACAACTATACATCGAAGACTATACCTAGTTCGGTTGACTGACTGTTTTAGTGAAATGATTCTCTTCCAACAGAAGAAAAATCTTCCGCTAGTGGATGATGGGTTCGTCACGTGAAGTCACGTCCCGACGCTAGTATCCAGGGCTCACTGATCCAGTTCTCATTGTACTTTGCATGAAATGTTTTAGGTTCCCACCGCAGAATCATTTCGTTCATCCAGATATGCTGCAAACGTAATTTTTATGCATATTTATAATCTAGAGAATATATATCCACTAGGTTGCCAATCAAAATTTGGCCGCAAGTATTTTTAATAATTTTTTTTATCTTTAACAGCCAGCAACTCTTATTTGCGGCCGATTTAATTTGGCTTCCGTATAAAATGATAATGAGAAATTTTAGTCTTTATACATATTGCCGTGAGGTGAACGATATTTTATTGAAAAAACAAGTAATAAAAAATTATTTGCGGCCAAATTCTGATTGGCAACCTAGTGGATATATTAACTAGATTTTAAATATCCATTAAAATTAATTTTGCAGCATATCTGGATCATATAAGTGAGTAATGAGAATTGCGAATTGTTCACAATAATAAGCTTGGAAATCGAGAGTGAAGCTTTAAACTTAGCGGTCGCCAGACCAGGGAAGCAATTACATCTATTACGTCAATAAACACATGCCTATAAACAAATTGTTACGTACCATACGCTGTATATGTACCTAAAACATGTTCCATACCTACCATACATATTTCATATTGCGCAGCATCAATAAAAATAATGGCCCCAATTCGAAGACAGTACGCAAACGAGCTATGACGATTTCAACATTGTTCAAATTGAAGGCATTAATTTTGATTCGCGGTTATTTGACATTTGAAAGAGATTCATATCTTTCACACAATGACCCGGGGTATACGAAAGTTCAATATCTTATAATAGTTTTATAAGTGACATATTAGATTTTGTGGACAAGTATATATTAGTGAGAATATCTAAGAATGTTATTCATCATATCAGCCATAGGACGTCCACTGCTGAACATAGGCCTCCCCCAATGACCTCCATGCCGACCGATCGGAAGCGACGTGCATCCAGCGGGTACCTGCAGCCTTGACTAGATCGTCGGTCCATCTTGCAGGTGGACGTCTCACGCTGCGTTTGCCGATACGTGGTCTCCACTCGAGAACCTTTCTGCCCCAGCGGCTATCGGTTCTCCGAGCTATGTGCCCTGCCCATTGCCACTTCAGCTTGGAAATCTGCTTGGCTATGTCAGCGACTTTTTTCGCGATCCAGTAGGGAAACGCCGAGCATAGCCCTTTCCATGACCGCTGAGTGACTTGGAGAATGTTATTATAATATTAAAAATATATCTGCTGGTGGTAAAGTTCCAGTATAGGAGCTCGAGAGCGTAGGCACCACCGTATTACCTTACCTATCTGCTGACATATAGCAGTGTTGACCACTATCATGTGCCACTTAGATGGTTAATGTATGGCCCCATAATAACCATAACAGAGACATAACAACTTAGATGTCAGGGGTGGCAACGCATCTGCATTTTGACCTCTGGTTTTTGTGTAGATGTCTATAGGCTGCAGTCTTCAATTAATATACTTCTGATCAGCATGCTTGTTTGCCACCTTCGCTACATAAAAAAAGTGAAATTATTTTTTTTTTTTTTACTTTGAAATTAGAAATTATCGTGAAAAAGGCTATTTTCACTTAAGAAAAGAGGGGGAAGATTCACCAAACGGTCATAAACAGCTTAGGGGAAGATGGGGTAATGGGAGTCAGCGGGTAATAAGAGTCACCTACATAATATATCCATGAAACTACACACGCAAGCAATGCATAAAATGCCCCGTCCCTGCCCTGTGTCCATCCATTCGTTAGATGACTCAAGTTTGTAGGCGCTAGCGCTTTTGAGATATGGTGGTATTTTGTTTTTACGCCCTGCCGATCTTATTTTTGGTCGGTGAAACAAACGATAAATGTCGTAAAAAAATAAGGAGTCAATTATTTGATACGTATGCGGACTAACACACAATAATCAGACTTTCCGAGCAGATGTGCAGTGCTGTTGCCGTGCCGTTGATATGCAGTTCTAAACTCTCTCAATAATTTCTAAGATATTTTTTTTCATTATCATATTTGTGGGTAATAATCTAGTGAGAGTCAGATAATTGCCATTCCTACAGACCATAGTGTCAACAGCTGAACTAGGCCCTAGATCATCTAAATTCCAGGGAAAGGCGGCTTGGCACTGGAGCAGGGAAAGTTCGGAAAATATTCCGTAAATAGTCATAAATATATGACAGTTATCAGTCAAATATGCTTAAATGGTGTCGTTTTCAAATTTATAAGCTCTATCTATCTAGCTGATCCCGTTGTCATCCGCTGGCGACGCCTTTGACCACGGATGTACTTCATGTAAGCTACGTTCTTTTCTTTGCCAATGGGAGTCGAAACGATTTTTTTGTAAAACTGTTATAATACCTTTGTTTTTATGTAATCATGGTGACAAATAAGCATGCAGTTCACATGGATGATAAGTGTCGACAGCCTATAGACGTCGACATAAAATCCAGAGGTCAGTAGATTTGATTATAACCTAGTCTAATCCACGTATCGGTATACATATATATTCCGCCAAAAGGCAGTTTTGGTATTGCGTTTCAGTCAGATAGTAACGTACTAACGAGTACGTATGTGTAATTATAAATACTCTCACAGAGACAGACGCTTGGTAGTAACGCAATGCCTAGCTTTTTACCGATGGCCAAGCATGTAACCACTTACATAGTCAACGTCCGCTTGCAACTTCAGCATAAAACGTACCTAACAATAATTCGTTTCATATGTTGGTACAGTGTGGACAAGACGATATGAAAATAAATGAAAACACATTAGTGAACAGCAATAAATAAATAAAATACGCTTACACTTACTAGGTATAAAACTGTGTCGTGGTTGCCGTTGCACACATACCACACTTATACAAACACCCAGACCTGTAACAAATATGTATCTGTAGGCCATACAAATGATTCCCTGATCGAATCAACGACCCGTCGAATTAAACGGTAGTCTCATACCGCTGGACTAACCAGGTCGTCTAATGTCATGAAACCATTGAAATATTTTACAATATACCTATTTGAAAAAAATATTATTTTTCAAACTATCACACAATAAAATAATTCGTTTTAAGTATTCAAACGATTACAGCTTCATAACAAAAGTTAAAAAAAAAATACAAATTATTTTGTTATAGGTAGGTACACTTGGAATGCGTCAGAGTGTATTAAGTATTGGCTTATCCACCCTCTGTATTACCGCGGTGCAAGATTGGCAAATTGATATCCAAGTGACGTGGAGACGGTTCATAGTGAGGTGCAGGGGTCACCGGGTCGCGATGCGCCGGCGGTCGCGGAAGCAAGCTGGGCGGTGGGGGGCAATTCGTGATATACCGTGGGTGAAAGCGCACATTATCTAACCCGGCCTTGGAGCTATGGGAATCGCTGCAAATGTCATTGTTTGTACCACTAATCCGTCTTTTTTTCATTGGTAATAGATGAGCCATCAATATTCAGCATTTGATCGTGAGGTTACTTATATAAACATTTCTATTAACCTGTGTTTTCATTACCCCTTATCATGGAAAACAAGTAAGTACTATTAAAAACAAACTCAAATCAAGGTCACCATAATCTAAGGCATGATAATTCACAATTAGGTACTAACATTATCCTAGAGTAGCAAAAAAGCTTGCAATTTTTGGTGTTATTTACCTCCTCCTACGTTGAATCTGTCAGAGATTTTATTGCAGACGTCTTAGGCAATTACAGGCAAAACTATTAGTAGAGTTTCAGTGTAGGAGCTCGAGGGCGTAGGCACTACCGTATTACCTAACCTATCTGGCGCTAAAAGCTAGTGTTCAGCACTATCGTGTTCCGGTTAGATGGTAATATATGGCCCCGTGATAACTATCACAAAAATATAACAACTAGGTCTCAGGGGTGGCAACGCATCTGCATTTTGACCTCTGGTCTTTGTGTGGGTATCTATAGGCTCAGTCATCACTTACCTAACATGTGAACTGTATGCTGATTTGCCACCTTCTTTAGATAAAAAAAATAAAAATTTAATATGAATAAGTAGGTAATTTAACTAAAGGTAACGTGTACCTAATCAAGCCCCAAAGAAATCAATCGATTTATTTACTTCACCTAATGCCACGTCCAATTGTATCGTTTACTTATTTCCTATCTATGAAAATTAAATTATGAATTTCGTATTACCCAATCATGATTTAGTCTATTTAATTTCTATACAACACGCATCATTGTGTGGTACAGAGAGCACGCAACTTCCCTTTTCCTTCCGGAGACCAATTGCTTTAATTAACTTATTACTTTGGTATGCAAAATATCATCATGCACGACATGATATACAAAACCGGTGTTCCTAAATATATGTAGGTATAAACGCGCTAATCAAACGATTCGATAAAATGCAAAGTAGGTATAGGTATATATGCGCCTCAGTTACGCGTCAATACGATAATTCATTCTCATTTTCCGATAACTTTGAAGGTTTCAAATGTAGAACTGATGACGCATCCGTCTGATAGCCTGGAACTCGCACCCCACGACTTCTTTCTATAGCCAAAAATTAAATACCTACGTATTTAGAGACACGTTTTACGAGGTCCCTAAGGAAGATTGGTCTTACTGCTTTTTTACAATACGACACAATATGGCACTGCATAGGTACATTAAAAACAATGAATATTTCGTGAGTCTACTCTAGTCTTAATTAGCAGAATCCAGAAACTTCTAGGCTTCTAGTAGGTATATCCTAAGTAACTACAAACATACAGCGAGATTTACTGTCATATGTTTTAAGTTAGACACGAACCTATTGACTTTTGACATTGTTCATACACACATCAAAGGCATAATACTAGGCCTAAGGAGTGGGAACGCATCTATATTGAAATTTCTGATTACATGTAGATAGCCTATAAAGAGGCTACTGCATTATCTATCATCAATGTAAACTGTTTGCTTGTTTGCCACTTTATGAAATAATAAAAAAACGCCCTACTTTGAATAAGCAAATTATTAAGCATGATCAACCTAAATATCAGTACCTAGTACCCAAATGTTATTTTAAGGTTAAAAACCGGTCAAGTGCATGTCGGGCCACGCGCAGTGTAGGGTTCCGTAGTTACAGAGTAAGAGATGTAACAAAAAATATATATATTTTCAATGGACTTGTTCGAAATTTTCGAGTAAAATACATTTGGTCGACTATAACTCGCAAACTTGCAAGGCCAACTTTCGTGTGATAGTTTTCCTTCTAATTTCGTTATATGTAGCTACTATTGCCGTAACGTTTGAATTTCTAACAACAACCGTTTAGTCTGTAGGGGGGGGGACACTTGAGTCTAACGAAAATTTGCTTAAACTTAATAAGCTTACTTTAAAGCTTAATAAGTCACGAACAGTTAACTAAATCGAAAAATGATGTTCGCAAGCCCATAATGTTTTTAAAAGACCAATCCAACGATACCCCGCACTATATGAAAATCGAAAATTAAAAAAAAATACTAGTAGGGGATACCCAAAAGGTTTTTTTTTCACGTATTTATTCTACCACTTTGTCGGCGTGATTAAAGTGTATACTTGTGCCAAATTTCAAGTCTCTAGTAACCGACCGACCGATCTCTAGTAAACCGCGGACGGACAGACAGACAGACAGACAGACAGACAGACAGACAGACAGACGGACATGGCGAAAATATAAGGGTTCCTTGTTTACTACGGAACCCTAAAAACGAATCAAAAAATACATAGGTATCACCATTTTTAAGAGAGTTCTTGTAAAGTCTGAGATATTTTCTCAAATATTGAATATGTTATAGACCGTGAAGCTATGAATAATTTTCAAAACAATTAAACGATACATAAATTGTATTCGAAACTTCGAGGGCAATAGGTTAAGCGTAACCACCATCTTTGCCCATTCACACATGCACGAACGCCTTGTGCAACATTTTGTATTGCATATGAGAATTATCTTAATTACAAAGATAAAAAGATATGAGTTGTTTGAATGCCCATGTTGTTTGGATATTACCGTTATATTTGTTTACTTACATCAGATAATTGGCTTATTGGCTATTTGGTATTGCCAGTACTAGTTTTTGTTGTTCCGTGAACTGCCACGGATCTACCTATTCACCTACCTATATGCATAGATTATTGTAAAAGGTCCATTGAATAAAATATTTCAGTCACAGCTTAAAATAAAAATCGAGTCGATTAAGTAGAATCGACAACAGAGAAAAATCGACTGAAACAAAGTTAAAGGTTACGACATGACAGAATAAAAATAATATAACTTGTAATCTATTTTATACCAACGATAGAAACAACGTTTAAACCTTCCCTTTTTTTAAAGTGGATATTTGTATTTATTACGCAGTCAGATTTGTGTGGTAGCTACCACAGAAATCTAAATAATAGATACCTAAGCACAAACGCACAGAATAACTAGAAGATTAAATAAAATCTTAAGTATGGCATTATCGCAATTGAAACGCTATGAGAAGGTAGACAGGTCATAAAATTATAAAATGCAATGCATGTGTACCTAATATGTATGCATTAATTTTATCGATTGACTTCTTAATTTTATTTTAGAAGTTGTATAGTTAGTAGGTAGACCTTAATTAATTTATGTAAGTTTGACAAAAATTTGAATAATATGTAGATATTTACAGGTGACTTTATCTAATTAGGCAGGACATATAAGGCCTACTACATAGCGTATATGGTATTTTCCGCACCGACGTAATGTTATCTATTCGCCATTTTAATACTGCCATCGAATTCGAGTTCAGGTTGGTATTTTACATACGATATGATCATGTGTTTGTTTGGCTAAGTCGTGCTCTCAATCAGTTGACTTACTTACAACTTAAAAAGTTATTCGACTTATGAACTTTGGTCGTAGAACGAAAACAAAAGTTTCGCCTTGTGTGAGACAAACATTCTAATGAAGATTATCTATAGTTAAAAATCAACTTAGCCATCAACGGTAGATAATTATTACCAATTGATCGGAAATGTTTTATTTCAATAACGAAAGAAAGTTCTATTAGCCCGTCATATTTTCCTAACGGGGCTAACTGAATAAATGTTTTTACTGAATAACTTGTAGTCTGATCGTCATCAATACCTACTAGTTCTTTAGTTTAGATAGGTAATTATGGTAACGTTGATGGCATGCATTAATTGATGCTACGTATTATTTACACAATATGGAAGTACAGTATCCAACAACCATACATCGATCTCAGGAAGGATCTCCTTACCTCAGGATCGACCTCAGGCTTATTTCGAGTCTGTGGAGCATTATCTTTTTCGCACCTTACCTATGTGACGCTTGACCGACCATTTTGATCACGTTTTGACCAATATCGCACAATCAATGCTTTCGTAGGCAATGTGTAGCAGAGATAACGCTCTACGAAGTCGAAACTAGCCGATTGTCTCTTTCGTAGGCTCGATTTGCAATATTTCTTACTGGATACTGTAGAGTCCTGTGACAAAATAACGTGCCAAGACAGAAGCACTAATTAAAAAGCGTTAAGCCATATTTTTTCTTATTTAAATTTAATATTATAGTATGGTAAATGAAAGTAGGACTAGGTAGTCGGATGTAGCCTTAAGCAACAGTAATTTGAAAGATTCAAAGCACGAACACCTAGAAAACTCGTGCACACGTGACGAGCGATGTTCTTCAGGACCACAATTTTCAACACTCGCTTGCATAACGAACCGTGCTTGGTGCTAATAGGCAAATAAACGCTTTATATTGTAGTGCAATGTTAAAGCAGTTATATTGTGAGTTACGGAAGCAGGTGAAGCTTCTACGTATGCAGCAGAATATTGGCACTGGTTAGTGATTAGTGACTACTGGACCATGGGGGTTGCAAGCTCTCCAACATGTAACTTTAAATCGGTATTTCTAGACACGGTAGGTAGCAGAGCTTTCAAGCGTTTTTTCTTCCCATTTTTTCCTTTGCCTGTTCACATTTTCTCCCCGTAATAGGGATCTACCTATTGACATTTCCGGCACATTTAAAACTCAAAGGGCGGCACTGAGAAACTTCAGCGGCCGTATTGTGAACTCTGTTATTATTAAATTATTTATATGAATAATTAATTTATACTTATATATGTATGTATGTATGTATCTTCACGCCAGGTCCCTAACGGGGTAGGCAGAGAGTGTAGAGCGCCAGATATCCCGGTTCTGACAAACCTCTCGTGCCTCGTCTACCTTCATCATTCTCTTCATACATGCACGCCGATTCCTAAGACTTATATGTAGGTATTAATTATTGATATAACATAAGTGATCCTCGGAATCAAAAATTATAAATATTGTTTTTGACTTTTTGACATTTTGACATACCCGAGAATCGAACACAGGACCCCAGCCTATGTACCATTAGACTACAGTACAGAGACAGATTATTAATAAAGATAATCTCCTTCAGTTATTGGTACGAACATCTGTGATTTTACGGATCTGTATCTTCACCATTCTAAGTTTATCCAATTTACCGATAGTAGTAGTGCTCCGATGAGCTAAACTGTAGACATAGGTAAAACCGCATAATATAATACATTAAAAAAAATTAAATAGGCGGCAATTCACTTACGGCCAATGTAAACCGCACATTTTCAGCGTATAAAAACAAAGCACGGTACCTAATGCCGGCATTATTAAATTTAACGATAGGCCTGTTAACTCGGTCCACCCTGCACCAAAGCCAACCTGAGTTATTACATCCCGTAATCATGAAGATTACACGATTTATTATTTATATCACTCATAATTTGTAACGTGAGAGCCCATGTTTTATCTTGACCCATCCGTGACACCTTCGTATTTTAATAAACGGAGTTAACGCAACGTGCCATAATTTCATAAGCGCTCGTGCAGCGGATGGATCACACGATTAGTACCTACGTGTTAATTGTAGAGATTAAATACCTAAATAAACGATTATATGAACGTATATATCTTTGTGTACCTATAATATTTTATTGGTGAGGGTTATTCTCACAAAAGCCCTAGATTGAACAAAATCCAAAATCCAAAGGGTACACACACACCTCTCGTGCATCCTATACACATGCATCACTCTCTTAGGGCGAGATTCACAGACCGCACTACGACTTTACTTTCGAGCAAAGTACGCTTCGAACTGTCAAAACCCATACATTTCTGACAGTTCTAAGCATGTTTTGCTCAAAGTAAAGTCGTAGTGCGGTCTGTGAATTTCGCCCTTAGTACAAGCACTCTGATTTCAAAGACTGTACCGAGATATTTGGCACTGCATGCTCTCTTAGATAGATAGAAGATGTATCTTCTATCTATCTATCTAAGAGATTTATTATATATATATATTTATTTCATACGTGTACGGTACGTATGAAAATGCAAAGGGTTGTTCTTAGCGTCAAATTTAAATTATTACGCGAAAAATATCCGAAAAAATAATTAATTTCAATGAACATACCTACCTACCTACGAGGAGTTACATAATTCGATCGAATAAGAGTGTTTAAGAAAGAATAATACTCGTAGTAACGTAACAGGTCTCGATTGTAAAATTCCGTCATGCATAACATCGGTAAGAGAGAAGAACAATGGAATACCGAAGTGAGTCGATGATATGGTAAGTAGGTAACCATCTAGCGCAAATTATTCAGGTACACAATAGAATTATATATTGCTAGACTTTCTCAGAAATAAAAATCACTTATTCCTCACCATTTTTTAAATAACTCTATAATATAAAAATAAGTCGTGTTTTCCTTCCTGACGCTATAACTCCAGAACGCACGAACCGATTTCCACGGTTTTGCATTCGTTGGAAAGGTCTCGGGGTCCGTGAGGTATACAGCAAAGAAAAGTTAGGAAAAAATTCAAGAGAAAAGTATGTGGTGTTGACAACTTAAATTTTTTTAGAACATAGGCTACTTTTTAAACGACATCCACGCGGGCGTAGCCGCGGGCATCAGCTAGAATTGAATATATTCTTGTTATAAGTGTTCTTCTTCTTTTTGCAATAAAACATACGAGTAAAGTATTTTAATGATTTTAATAGATATAAGTATATTAGGTACCTATACATTATATATTTGTAATGTATACATTTTTAACCTTTTTTAACCTGCAGACTATTCACTTTGATATAACATTGGTAATAGGTATTCACTTAACGACTTGCACAGAAGTGTTGCACAGTAACGCCTGGATAAATAGGTATGTTTATGTCGGGATCATTTTGTAAACATTCCATTTACCTATTACTTAGTCTGACATTACGTCATACATACAGATAAATTGCATAATAACAAATAGAGGATAATCAGTAACTATTCACAATTAAGTACGTACCTACCTACCAAACACGACGCATCGGTGGGTATTTAAGTACTTCGTCAAGGACTAAACCAACAAGTTAATATCTTCACATCAATACTTCCTTTCACAAAGGTAACTATTACGCAAGGCGAGAATTAATAATGATAATTTTACACTTCCATAAAAAAAGTAAACGCATAGTCCTGATATGTAGGGAATTTCTTGCTTACACATTTTTAGGCATAGCTGTGACACATTGCTGTCGTAACGGACGGAAACGTAGAATATTCAAGTCGGTTCAATTAATCTGAATTTGGAATCAGGCAGGCAACTCTTACGCAGGTGATGAGATAGTTTTGAGTCTGATCTGTATATGCGTATGAATTTAAAACCGGTCAAAGAGCATATACTGTCACGAGCATTAATATGTGCAATACACGTAGAAAAAGTCCAAGTCAATCGACAAAACATGGTGAACGATATATAGAAATCTCTGGTTTTATGGAAGTAAGTAGGTTGTTGTATGTATTGTAGCAAATTTTACACCATTTTGCTACAATACATTTTTCGCCACTTTATGTAAAGCGGCCATGGTAGGTTAGGTTGTAGTTGTAAATGTAGGTTTCAACACTGAAGAACGGCCCGCAATGTCTCGCGAAACATGGATTAGTCCCTCTAGGTCCCACATTTTTGTGATATCCTCATATGATTTGAGTAGACAGACAAAGACGATAGAACCTCTCCCCCTCGTACAAACAAACAAACATTAATTTAAAAAAAAATGCTGTCCCAATTTATAGTCGTCATTGAATGGCACGCACGGACACGGACGGATAAAAATATGTAGGTAGGTGCATTACAATTGACCTACTTTAAGTTATAAGTACTGGAAAGAAGTGTATATTTAAATGAGCATCGTTACCTTGAACTTTGTATTAACTGACAATGAGCAGATTCAATGAAGAGGCACCTTCAAGTACCCTTCACTTCACTTGCAATGAAACAACACAAATCCGGTAATACTATGTAAATTTCAAATATTGCAATTACCGACGAACCTATGTAAGTAACTAGATACCTACCTTTGTAAATAAATAAATAGGTACCTACTTACCTAATCTTTCGCTCGAAGAAGTCACAGAATAGCATTAAACAGTAGGTCATTCATAATGTAATTTCAATATAAGCACAGAAAAAAATATATATAAGTAAGTAGGTAATGTTGGTGATTGTTTTTGTTTTGGCAAGAATTGGCAAACAAACATAGAGTTCACATTAATGTTAATTACATATTCTATGGTTAAGGTCTAAGTTCTCATTTTACTAATACCACCTGACCGGAACACGATAGCGCGGAACACCGGAACACTACCATTTATTGGCAAGTTTAGTAGGTAAAACAGTGGTGCCTACGCTCACGAGCTCCGTCACTGGAGTTCTCCTAACATCTTTGTAAACAACAAGCACATTTTATACGCGTTAATCTCTCCAGACACGAGAAAAATATGACAATTGAAATTCAATTGTGTCTCGCCGCCGGTGGCCGTACGATCCTTGAAGGATTAATATTATTATTAAGTAAATCGACCCGCACCAATCAAAATCTTATGGCAGTTCACTCGCCTCAAATAACCAACGCTCTTGGTCATCAAAACATCAACGTATGTATCCTAACTATATGTCCTCCAAGGAGTAGGATAAAACAAACACATGCATTCAAGAAGCATAGATAGGTACATGCAAACACCCACGATTCCCCAGTTACGTTTTCTTTCATGAAGTAGATGGCGAGCCTTTTGCCATCTTCGGGCACATTACAAATGCTAATTGCACTTACTCCCCAACCCGGGGACTAAACCGAGGACTCCATAGAGTAGTACAAGTGGTCTGCTACCACCAGAATACGGAGGTAGTCAAAATAAAAGTCATTTGACAATTGTAAGTGAGCAGAACTAAAAGAAGGGATGTAATACGAGAACAGTATTTTTTTAAACGGGCGTATTAGACAGCTAACCTCAAGACGGCTATAGTCTTCATCGGGAAATCGGCGAGTGCAGAGGACTCAATGTAAGTGGTACGTAGCACTGAGAATAACAGTAAACATAAAATACTTTAATATCATCTAAATAGAACTAAGGGGGACAATCTGTTGCTCTCGTCCGCAGGAGTTACCTACCCACCACTGCCCGTGTCCCCTGGATGGTGCTAAATGAGCGACAACAATACCGGCGAAAAAGGCGTTACTGTTAGAAAAGCTGCAAAATCTGAATGTAATAATTTATATATTCGCCTATTCTACAGGCTGCCATATGATTGAATAAAGCAAACTAACATAACTATCTCTTCAGAAGCTTAACGAAATTGGCAAAGTCGCCTGCACCCGATAGCGACTATCATCAATAAGCGACACACCTCTATCCCATCGCAAATGGGAAACGGTGTGGTAATTAGAATAAGGCTGGGTTGCAACATTTTAAGTACTTTAACTTTAACAAATTTGTTGAAGTACACCGGTACTTTAAGCAAAAAATTAGGCAGTTGCGCCATTTGAAAATTGTTAAATGACGTCGCGATTTTTCTGTTTACTGGTACCGACCAAGAAGCACCGTATACAGTTATCTATTGTAAATGTCAAATATTGTTACATCACATGCAACCCTTTTGAAAGTTTGAAAGTTTGTACAACAGTATTTTTAGATGTGGCACAAGCTTTTGACAAAGTCTGGCATGAAGGTCTTATTTATAAAGTCAGAACTATGTTGCCGAAACAATTCTCTGATATATTAGAATCTTATATAACCAATAGAGCATTTAGAGTGAGACAAGAAAGTGATTATTCTGAACTCAAAGAAATAAAAGCTGGGGTACCACAAGGTAGTGTCTTAGATCCGGTCCTGTACCTATTATACACATGCGATATCCCAAATTTAGAGAATAATATAATTGCTACCTTCGCTGATGACACTGCTCTAATGGCTACAGGTCAAAGTCATGAAGAAGCAGGAGAAAAAGTTCAAGAGGCTCTTAATGTTTTAAATAACTGGACTACAAAATGGCGCATCAAGCTAAATGAAACGAAGTCGGTCCATATCGACTTTACTAACAAAAGACCACATTATCTCCCGTTATATATAAATGGACAACAAATACCATATGCGAACACAGCTAAATACCTAGGTATGACGCTTGACGCTAAGTTGCGCTGGAAAGCTCACGTCAAGAAGAAGCGAGAAGAGATATGTATTCGCTATAATAAGATGTATTGGCTTCTTGGAAGATACTCTCCGCTGTCGATACACAATAAAATATTATTGTATAAGCAAGTCCTCATGCCAGTATGGACTTATGGTATTCAGCTGTGGGGTTGTGTCAAAAAGAGCAATGTACAAATAATACAACGTTTCCAGAATAAAGTGCTCAGAGACATTGTAAATGCACCTTGGTATGTACGCAATAACGATCTCCATCGGGACCTGAAAATGGATTTCGTAGATAACGTTATAAGAAAATATGCCGAAGCCCATGAAAAAAGGCTTCATCATCATGTGAATATTGAGGCTATCCAGCTCCTCGACAACACAAACCTAGTGAGAAGACTTAAGAGAACTAAACCGATTGAGTTAGTGTAGTGTTAAAAAAAAAAATAGTGTTAGTGACTTATTTTGCATAATCACACGAACTAAGTGACTTCCCCTTAAGACATACTAAGAAAGTGCCAGTGGACATTTACTTAGAAATAATTTTATTAGAAGCTTAAGTTAGCATAAAATTGCTTATTAGTCTTTTAGGCTAGATTGTAATTTTAATAAGGTTCAAAAAAAGGACCTTAGGTTAATTAAAAAAAAAAAAAAAAGACATGCAACCCTGGTAACTTGTCTAACAATGTCAAAAATACGTTGGTGCTCGAAAGTCAATGTAATAGACTGAGAGTTACTGAACTCTCCGACCACCGTTGGTCCTGTAAGGCAGGAAATTTTTGTAGGGATAAATCATAACATGCGAAGTACAAAAACCATCGCCTGGCAAGGATCTGCCAGTCACGTGACTAACCCCACATTTTTGAAAATGTAAAAAAAAATAAAAAATAAACTTGAACATGCTAGACTGAAATTTTTATATGTTTTAGTTTATAGGTTGGGGAAAAAGTTTCTTCGCATTTTTTGAGATAATTCAAAACATTTTTTAATATAGTTTATTTAAATTTAACTAAAGTATGTATGTACCATTTTGTTCGATAACCTTTTGCCATCTTGTAGGTAGGGACATGATCCCATTGCTATAAAAATTTTGGGACTTCGCATCAAAATACCGCGACAAGTGGATTTGGCAGTCCTCTCGTGATGTTAACCTAACATTGCATAAAGAATTCTGAAGAGACCGAAACAGGTGGAAATCTGAAGGTGCAAGGTCAGGACTATACGGCGGATGCATTAACACCTCCCAGCCAAACTCTCTTAATTTTTGCTGAGTGGCTATAGATGTGTGAGGTCTAGCGTTATCATGATGAAACACCACACCCCTTCTGTTGATAAATTCCGGCCGCTTTCTCTCAACTTCTTGCTTTTATCTCATCAGTTGTTCGCAGTAGAGTTCAGAATCGATAGTCCTGCCTGGTGGTAATAGCTCATAATGAATAATGCCCTTCCAACCCCACCACACACACAACATCACCTTATTGCGACCCGGGTTAACCCGGGTTTCGCCACAGTCTGTGAAGCCTGACCGGCCTTTGACCACGACCTTTTTCGCACGTTCTTGTCGTACGTGATCCACTTTTCATCACCAGTTATCAGCTTCTTCAAAAATGATTCGGTTTCATTACGTCGTAATAAAGAATCACAAATGAGTACACGGTTCATTAGGTTTCTTTCAGAGAGCTCGTGAGGTACCCAAATATCGAGCTTTTTTTTGTACCCAGCTTTTTTGAAATGCGCCAAAACTGTTTTGTGATCAATTCTCAGTTCTTTACCTACGTCGTAACTACTGATATGTCGATCTTGCTCCACTTTTTCAAAAATGGCATCCATTTTATCCGTGTTATGGCGACCAGAGCGAGGTGCATCTTTGACATCAAAATTTCCGGATTGAAAACGCTTAAACCAAATTTGTGCTTCTCTCACAGACACTGCACTAGGTCCATAAACATCGCAAATTTTTTTCGCTGCTTGCGTTGCACATTTACCTTTTTTGTAGTAAAATTTTAAAATGTATCGAATTTCTTCATTAGATTCACTGATCTTGACAGTACGAAAAACAAATGAAAATCACACATTTGCCTAATTTGAATTTGGAATTATGTTCTTTAAAATTTTAACTTTCAATGATACCAAAACCAGCTAGATACAAATACTACAGCCAAAGAGATTTTATTACAAGTTCATACATACTATAATGCGAAAAGACTTTTTCCCCAACCTATTATATAGAGAAGTTTAAAAAAAAATTGACAGGCGATTCCGATGAGCACAAGTGCGTGCCCGGCGAACCGAAAGGTGTGCTATATGTATGAATAAAATAAACTTTCTTCTGTAAAGTTGAAATTTATATAGGTGTTTGTCTAAGATATTTGAGGTAAGTAGGTTCAATAACAGGCGGTTCTGGATAGCATAAAAAAATCGGCCAAGTGCGAGTCGGACTAGCGCATAAAGTGTTCCGTACAAAAAAAAAATGCTTAAAAATTACGTTTGTTGTATGGGAGCCCCCCTTTGATGTTTACTTTATTTTTATTTAGTTATTTATCATGAAAGGTTATATACAAATCAATATTCTGTAAATATTTTAAGAGTCTACCTGCTACCGTTATTAATATTGAGCAAAAATAGGAAAAAACACACGTTTATTGTATGGGGACCCCCTGAATATTTTTATTTTTGTAATTTTTAATATTTGTTATTATAGCGGCAATGGAAATACATAACTAGTGAAAATTTCAGCTCTTTAGCTATCACGGTTTATGAGATACAGCCTGATGAAAGACAGAGATCTGTTCTTCAGCTTCACTTGACTCATTTTCAGCAGCATCTGCCGGCTGTTGTAATAACATTTCGTACAAAAAAGAAGGAACTGTGTTTTTTGTTAGGGTGCCGTACCTAAAACGTAAAACGGGACCCTATTACTAAGCCGCCGCTGTCTGTCTGTCTGTCCATACGTCTGTCCGTCCGCTTGTCTGTCACCAGGCTGTATTTCATGTACCTTTATAGCAAGAAAGCTGAAATTTTCACACGTTTATTGTATGGAGACCGCCTTTAATATTTTTTTTATATTTGTTGTTATAGCGATAACGGAAATACATAACTTGTGAAAAATTCAGCTTTCTTGCTATAACGACATATGAAATATCTTATGGGCGGTTTGAAAAACTTGATGATACTGCCGAAAATGAGTCAAGTGACGCTGAAGATCAGATTTCTGTCTGAATATGAAATATTTATATAAAAATAAAGTTAACATCAAAGGGGGGCTCCCATACAACAAACGTAATTTTTAAGCAATTTTTTCGTATGGAACACTTTATGCGCGAGTCCGACTCGCACTTGGCCGATTTTTTTATGCTATCCAGAACCGCCTGTTATTGAACCTACTTACCTCAAATATCTTAGACAAACACCTATATAAATTTCAACTTTACAGAAGAAAGTTTATTTTATTCATACATATAGCACACCTTTCGGTTCGCCTGGCGGGCACTTGTGCTCATCGGAATCGCCTGTCAATTTTTTTTTTAATCTTCTCTATATATAAACTAAAACATATAAAAATTTCAGCCTTACATGTGCAAGTTTTTTTTTTTTACATTTTCAAAAATGTGGGGTTGGCCACGTGACTGGCAGATCCTTGCCAGGCGATGGTTTTTGTACTTAGCATGTTATGATTTATCCCTACAAAAAATTCCAGCCTTACAGGGCCAACGGTGGTGGGAGGGTTCAGTATCTCTTGGACCATAACTGTTATTGTTAAATTTGACAAAAACCCACAAAAACCATAACATTCCCAGATTTTTTGGTGCAACCGAACCTAAGAGGCGATATGGCGGAAGGCGGTCTGCGGCGACCGCGGCCACGCACCGACCTGCCTCGGCGCTCGGCGTCGGCGTGGTCACTTCCGCACATTGTGGCTGCGAACCGGGCCGCGGGACACTTGCGACACCCTCATTACCTTCAATCAACTGTCTGCATGTGATCTGCATCTACAATCTATAGGTACTTCGTTTTATCTTTTACTTACGTCTATATAATTCCGTACTTCAGAAAATTATTCAAGTAGTAACTAGGATAAAAAACCTAAGTGATACTTCGAAAAAAATTACCTAGTTAACAACTAGTGTACATTTACAAAAAAAAAGAAATCTCAATTATCTAAAGAATAGCACTAAAGTAAGGAAGGATAATAACTAAAAACTAAATACTAGAATTAAATGATATACCTACCTAGCTCAATGAATTTGGTGAAATCCGGAACTTAGGTACGTACCTGACAAGGAAACCCTGAACGCTTACATGATCACACGTACGCCGTTCTGTCCGCCAATTTGCTTTAAAACTACCCACTGAGTCGATTGAGTTGAAATAATGGTAAGCTTATGTAATATATGTAAGTACAATGTTCCGGGTAATGGGTATCTGAAGTAACTGACTGGCTGACGGCTACACTCAGTTCTATCAAACTAAGTGTGGCCGGTAGCCGTTGGTGAAACCTAAGTTTAACACAGACTTGTTCACGGTTTTTACTAAGTGTAGCCGGTACATGTCTTTAAAATTTTTCAAAAAAGTACGTAACACCCAACTTAACATGGCTAAGTCGGAGGTGCCCATGGTCCACACCTAGTTTGCGCCGGATAGAACTGAGTGTGGCCGTACTTCGGGTATTAGCCGTAACATATAGTATAAATAATCCAAACTAAATTATGTAATCTTGAAGATATTTAATTTAGACTGAATATAGGCAAAAATTTACCCCCTATATTCCGAAAACCATTAAAGGCCCACCAAGGTCAGAAAATTATTTTAATAATACGGGAAATTGTTAATTACCTGGGAATGTGTTATTGCCTACATGCCTATGATAAAATAAGGTGAGAAAATAACTCAATTGTACCGAACCCCGTCCATGCGATGACGCACTGGAAGTCTGCCACCAATAAAAGTTCTCAGTTCAGGTTCCCGGATAGGTAGGTATATTTTCATGATTTCCATAATATTACATTAATATACCTACGTCTATTTATAAATTAATGTAGAATACATGAATGTAGATAAAATGTGATATGTGATCGCATAGAACATTAAAGCAACCATAAAATCACCCACGCCTTTACCCTATAAGAGCGGAAAGTAACTGGTAGATGAGGTGTAAATTACATAAATTACGTAAAATACGTAAAACTAGTTTAGCGAACTGGCTCGCCTACAATTTTCACTTAAATATCTTTAGAAGATTTCTTTGCAGAATCAACACTTTAATGAAAATCTATTTGCACTAGACTGTCTAGGAACTTAGATAGATAAGATTTGACTAGAATTGTCTTGTCCATATCTATCTAGAATAATTAGGTACCAGTTAGGTTACAGTGGACCCATAGGTATCCATGGCATAGCTTTGGGTGAGATTCACAGACCGCACTACGACTTTACTTTGAGCAAAATATGTATATACTGTCAGAAAAGTAAGAGTTTTGACAGTTCTAAATGTACTTTGATCAAAGTAAAGTCGTAGTGCGGTCCGTGCATCTCACCCTGAGTGTCTTCATTGGCGGAATAAAAAATAGAATGCTCAAGTTTTATGTAGGTACCTATACAGTATAGAGACCCAAGAAAATGTATCTAGTTACGAAAGAAAAGAAAAAATGTTTGCTTGGTACATTGATTGGTAAATAATCAATGTAGACAAGACAGATAATATTATTATTGCAAGTAGGTTGGTACATCTGCAACTGTAAATGCTAATGTGGCATTATTATACCTAGATATTATTCCCCATTCCTAATCGTTGGGCCACAGTCCGCCAGGGCGCTATTTAATCGCCCAGTCGGAGGTTCCTCCCTTTTCGTCTGAGGAACAATGACACCCGTTCTTCTACATGGGTTTACTAGTATATATATTTTTCTCTGTCTGTCCCTTGGGAGTAAAACACGCGTGATACATACTCCCAACCAAATGCTCCAATTCATGGTGACCTAAGCCATCAGTCATCATTATCATTAGGTACGAGAAATGACATGAATCAGAGTTTTCAGAATGCTTGTGGCTAAGATAAGGAATATCATCACTACACACTGACCTCTGTACGCTTATCAGCTATATGACGGGCAAAATACAAGTGAACTTGTTACCTCTGCTACCGTAACTACATCTCATAAGTAAACGTTTACAAAGGTTCACAAAAAAAAACACAATTTCCGTTATTTTGACCTTTTATTTACAATATATTAATATTCTCTTTATTCTGTTTTCACGTTATTCATCAGTTCAGGCACTGTACATACATCCGATTAAACATCACGCCTTTAGAAACAAAATCATTTGAACATTAACTCAAGACCTCACTTCTAAAAACATAAATGATGAAAAAAAAAAATATTACTATTTCCGATTGACGCCTTTGGCGGTAAGAGATCATTTTGCGATAATCTCATTAAACATAATGACTTATGTAAAAATAATCTATGACTAACTTATTATTTTCTTCGCATCAAATTAATAATCTAGAGGTCGTGAACCTTTTGATAGTAATTTGATTTTAATGGTGTTATGATAAAAAAGGAAATTACAATTACCGAAGAATTTATTAAATAACAGTGCAAAACCAGCAGATACTTCTATAACGCTTTTGACATGTTGTCTAAAATGTAGATATACTTATTTCATAATAATAAAGTTACGAACAGCAATCCAAATTAACACAGAGTGAATATAAGTCTAATAATATCTACTCGTAACAACTAAAATAGCATCATTATACAGTTATTATTGCACAACAAAACAAATCATGCGAACAATAATTTACGACATAGGTACACGTAGAACATAGAATATATTAATATACCATTCACATATAAACTAAATTAAAACACTCTAAATTCAACATTGACAGTCTCGTACTAGATATAAATACAAAATATAAAACGGATAATCAAATTCACGGCATCAAAAACTCCCAGGAACACCAATAATTTAGAGAATAGCTCGAAAAAATATAACATATAGTATTTCTCTAAGAATAAATTACCTTCATGATATTTAGCTCACGGCAGCTCATGTAACTGCTTGACTAAGGTTCAAGAAACCGCTTAAAGCTTCTCGTACACTTAAAATTGTTTGTTTTTCTAATAGCCCAGGATGCTATTTTTGTATTTATTTACTCGAGCGCGTCAGATTAAGATATGGAAGATACCTTGCACCCCGTTGATTACCTCCACTAAATCTAAAGTTTGTATAGAGAGAGGAGCCCGAAGGGTAGCCCTTAAAAATATTCAAAAGGTCGCTACGATCTTACTCATTTTCCGAATCGTCTGAATTTTGGATAGGAGCATTGTTTGGGCACATTTTACACCCTCTCAGAATATCTGACACGCTCTTAACACGTGAAAAATTACTCAAGAATGTCAGATACTCAAAGAGGGTGTAAAGTAAATCCAATCAAAGCTCCCATCCAAAATTATGACAATTTGGATGCGAGGCAAGCTCGTGGCGGAAGCCCTAATAGTTCAGCCCTTTATAGAAATCGTAGGTTTCGTGGAGGTACTGAACAGGGTGCAAGGTATCTCCTAGATCTTAATCAGACGCGCTGGAATAAATTCAAAAATCCCCTCTTGGGCCCCTACTACAAGCCATTCACGAGACGATCAATTGGAATTGACAATTGTTACGTGGCTGACGATTTCAAATGATGGACAATCGACGCTGCAATCGAAGACTTCTTTTTATTTAAACGTATGTAGGCGGCTTGTCTTGTCTAGTTTACTTAACCGGAAAGTCGTCGAGCGCAAAGGGTTCTTAGCCCAAAGCGCATTGTTTAGTCTCTTGTTCAAGAATACAATTGTGTACAATTATAGAAAAATTTATTTTCACTCAATATTTCCAAAATTATCGTTTTACGTTTGGTTATGGAATCAATATTAAATGTATTTTTATATTAAAAAAGATTGACACTTGCTTCAATGACCGCCAACTGCCGGGTCGGGTTTTCCTTCCTGACGCTATAACTCCAGAACGCACCAACCGATTTCCACGGTTTTGCATTCGTTGGAAAGGTCTCGAGCTCCGTGAGGTTTATAGCAGAAAAAAAATTAGGAAAAAATATTTATAAAACGACATCCACGCGGGCGAAGCTGTGGGCAACAGCTAGTAGCGTATAAATATTGACAAGTGATCAGTCATCGCAAAGTTCATAAATAATACATTTTTGCATCAGTGGAAAAAAAATCACGATAAAATTATCAATCGCAATTGACAGTCTCGCGGGGTCCTTTACATATTGACAGATAGTACTGTGTAACAGGGATACACGCACAAAACTGTAAATGTTTTAAATAGTAATGAAAGTAATATTTTATGCATAATCATTTCATTTACAGAGAGGCAATCAACGCAATCAGTTATTGACCCGAAAAAAGGATCTTTCAAATATAACATTTAATCACTAATTATTTTTAAGTACATATAAGAAAGATGTAATAACAAAGACAGTAATTTATAAGTGAGGTCCATGCAAGATGGGTTAACATCAAGTATAATTTCAATAATTATAATCAAGGTGTAAGTGGCGATAGCTTTTCGATAATAAGATAAAGTATATCAAACAATTGAACGGCCATATCAATGCCATCTTACCTTCAATATCAATCTTAATTATCTGCAATTGTTTTGTCTTGTCCCCTGCGATGTTTACTCTACTTATTAAAAGAACTTCTACTCAATAACGCAAAAAACTGGCAACTATCAATGACTAAGGTAGTCAATAATCTGTTGACTGGACTGACAAAAGCAGAATTAATTATATAATATGGTCTGTGGATTGATCACTCTCTATTCAAATAAACAAAAGAGTGCAGCGAAATAATATTTCGTTTGATACACTTATGTGATAACTAGAACTGAACATCACAGGAGGCCTGAATAATATTTCTTTCTTATTGTGGTATTTTGTGTATTTTATTCCTGAATTAATTGCAATGTTGGATTTATGAAGCCAAATATAATGGCATAAAGTAAAACAGATTAGTCAATAGACAGACTGTGATGGAACATTTTAGTGAGTTTATCAGCATTGTCACTAACCCAAATAAATTGTTCTCTTCCTATGTAATTATTACAATCAACCGGAAATTTTCCAAGCATATCCATTAGTGTGCCATTATGTTGACTTTTTATTTTCACATATTATACAATTTTCAATTGCACACAAAATTAAATACCAACGAAGAAAAATTTAATCCAATATTGATTTTAATCCTATGATAAAATTAAAAACAAAAATCAATGATACGGGTAGCAAAAATGTTGCTGATCAAAATGTCTCAAATGTTCCTCAGTAACAATCATCTGTATATTTATCATAACTGCAATGGAGCTCATATTATTATAACACACAATGTATTGTCATACAACAGGAGAACTATCCACCTATATATTGTGCCTAATTTCTATGTGGTGTTGTCATTGAACATCTAACATATATATTTGGCAAGCGATACTTACAGTAAAATCAGCTCAACATTTTATCAAAATATTACTTTCTCTTCTATTGCCATTCGTTAAATACAATCAGCATATAACAATCGCAGCTACGTTGCGAATAGATAGATGAAATAGGAAATAGTTAATTAAGAAAATACTGCTTTGAAAAATTACTTCCAGATGCTTCATACCTAAGTGCAAGAGTTAAGTTTAAAGCAACACATCAAATTTCATACTATCACAATTCGAATCGAGTCATTACACTAATACATCTAAGAACACTAGAAAATATTAAGGGAGTTTTAGATCCGAAGCAATAACTGGTATGTGCCCACAAAAAAATATGGTTATGATCTGGTTTGCTAGAGTAACATTTCTCTACTTGATGGGTGAGCAGTGAAAACAATTTATAGAAGCACGGACTGAGATCATAGGACAGTTATAGTCAAACAAGGTACTCACAGTATTTAGACGAACACTTTTAATTAAATAAATGGTAAAGGTCGATGTGAAACAAAACCTTGAATTCTGATGAACCTCAAACAAAAAAATATAATAATTGCAAAGTACATAAAAACAAATACATGCGAAATAAATAAAATTGCTAAATACTAAGTGGTTTTATATGAAGAAGTTATACTTAATAATTTTCGATTTCTTTATGTAAATAGCCTCATTTGAATTTTCCTGGATAAAGTGTCTTCGTTGTACACTTCTAAGATGCGATATCTTATCCAAATTTTGTGAGTTGTTTTAAGAAGAATAAATAACGTTTTTGACTCGTGCCAAAACTGCAGCGGTGATCTTCAACTATTTTAATGTAAGCACAAAATTTTTTATTTTCCAAACTTTTCCAATTTTTTGCATTTTCAAAGGATTTTCCATTTTTTTCTCTTTGGAGGTAAAAAGGAAATTCATTATTGTTATTAAGCAAATTATATGAAACCAAAATATTTTATTATCGATTTAAAATTTCAATAGTTTTTGACTTAACTTAATTTTAAATGGCGCAACTGTATCAGAGTATTACTTAATAACATTTTTTTTCTAACAGTTACATCGGTGGGATTCAGGATTTTGAAGGTGCATAATGCCCATATAAAACACCGTCACGGACAAATAAAGAGAGAAATGTAACTCTAGTAAAAAAAAAAGTGTGGCAATCATTTGGCAGTGTAAAGAACGAATGTAATTACTATTATTCACAATCAGTCATAGAGCAACACCGGAGGGGAGTAGCCATATGCAGGCTTTCCCTCTGTCAAAGTACAAGCCCAAATGGGCCTCTACCTGTCGCCTAGATGTTAAAATGTGTGCGTGAAATGGTTTCTGTATTTTGTTAAAGTCAAGGTATGAGTTTCGTAGTAATAGACGATTTTTATAGTGTGCGAGTGTGTCGCACGCATTTTCCCCCGCAAAAAATGACACACTGTTTTGCATCGGTAATAAACGCTAAGGCTACTCCCCTCCGGTCCGCCGCGGCCGGTGGCCCGTGTTGCTCTATGCAATCAGTAGTCTCTTTTAGGAGAGGCAAGTTATTTTCTAAAGGAGATTCTATCTATCCAACAGTATGTTGTCTCATATAACTCGATAATATCGAGATCTTTTAGTTATAATCAAATATGTTATGGTGAAAATCACTAAATTGGTTCATTGAAGATTAAGTTAATATGGAATCAGTTTATTCACAGCGATATGGTTCCAATTAACAATGTCGGTTCTACAAAAAAAAATCTCAGTGCAGCAATAAATAAAAAAAAATATATAATGCTCAAAAATTATATATTAGGTATATGTTAGTAAAAGTTAAAAACAAGTTTGTTTTTTAATCTCTAATCTCTAATTTTGAAACTGCTCTACTGAAACTACTCTTCCTGCAGAAAAGCCACTATTAATAGGGACTACCGACAGGCAATATTTCTTCTTGGATACTTTATGTCGCAATCTGTTCCAGCGCACCTTCAAAAAGTCATGGTACGGGCTCTGAATTTCATTGTTAAAATGTCTTTAAATTAATATTCGAATAGAACTATGACCTCAAGTTGTTCAGTTTAAACTGGTACAGCCTGCTTCTCCCAAAAAGAGACGAGTATTGAGACAAAAACTGCAGATTTAACAAATAGCAATGGTTCATCACGTCAGCCTACAGGAGGGTAGACGGCCGCAGGAAGAATGCCACCGTCGCTTGCACTGGTTCGAATCCGCGTCCGACAACTCCGCCGTCGACATCGTACGAGACCCACCATCACCCAGTTCTGGAAAACACAGACAGCCACTCAATATCGTAATTACTGAAGCCCCGACAAATTAGCAAGCGGCAATCGTTAGTTAATGTCAGGGGAAGCCATATTGAGACACACTCGTAAGACGAACGCGTTAGACTAAATAAATAATAATATAAACTTAAATCAATTGTCATATTTTTCGTGCTGCCTGAGGGATTAAAGGGAAACTTTTCAAATGGAATACTCAAAGGAATTTCTGAATATTTAGAAGACAAAAGAGTCCTTTGTTCTTATCGATACACATATACCTGATTTTAGTTTTTAAAAAATCAACTAACATATATGACCGTAATGTTGGATATATGAAGTACAAATTGATGATTTATGTATCTACTCATACATAATTAATTTCAACGTTCCATCACGCAGGAGATGAGTAAACGATCGATAATATTCGATTTCTCGCATGTCTTAATAATGTTTAGTTTAGTAGTCTCTTAAAATGTTATATTTGTGTTTAATATATTATTATGTAAATATTCATAAAACAATTCTCATTTCTTACTTTCCCTACTTGCTACTTCTCTAATTGCTTACAATTTAGGTTAACAATGACATAGTACAAAAACTTTACAGTTTTCTATTGCTACAAATATCTATTTAATCCGAAATAACAATTCAAATTCGTTATTTTTGGACGTCGATTGTTTTTATTTTCTAGTAAGAATTTAGTCTTATATTACTTTACTTTACAATTTAAAAATAACAATATGACTAATATGCAAATAAAATTAATTATTTTAGATAAAATCAAAGAATTTAAAACTTGATACTAATCAGCTTTTTTTCTATAAATTAAACAGAGAATAAAAAAGCCGTGAAATCATTTAAACTCGATGAAAATATTCAAAATTCTTTCATTATTTCAAGTGGTACGATATTCAAACACATATCTAATTAGCAATATGGTAAGTAAGTGGTTTTAATAGACAAGTGCTCGCTATAGAACGCAATCATTATAACCTGCATACATACCTACATGTAACATATTAAAAGTCAACAACTCAATTGAGTCGAATGTTAGTAAATATAGCAAGAGGATTTGCGTCATAGCAGGATAATTAGTTTTGTCGTGTTAAGGTGTATACAGACTAAGGTATTTTTGGTACAACTGACCTATTGGCAGCACCAGGACTGCTAGGCATTGTCGACTTGATGTATCTTATACAAGTGATATATCAAAACGAGGACAAAACATTTTTTTTTAAATTAAAACAAGTAGGTACTAACAAATCTTAGGAACATTATGTGCAAATGCTAAAGATCGTAAACGTCAAAAATAATACTGTACTGTAAGCTGTAAGGTCAGGGAACTGGTCGTATGTGGTCATAATAAACGCAATATTTGATTGATTGTAAATAAGCATAGAGTCTCCACCAACCCGCATTGGAGCAGCGTGGTGGAGTAAGGTCCAGGCCTCCCCAAAAAAGGGGGAGATTAGTGCCTAGCAGTGGGACGTAAAAAGGGTTGTTGCCAAGCATTGAGTTCCCTAATTGTATATAGGACAGGCTTACCTTAATCTGTATATACCTTTAGTTACTATGTGGAATATCGTCCAGTCGATATAAAGACGGATAGACACGTTCGGTTTAAGCGATGAAAAAGTACGAGGGGCACTTGTGTTGGATTATGTCACTCACATGCTACGAACCTAACTTAAAGAGCAAATTCGAGCGCGCACTTGGCCGGCGATGCGGTAATCGTTGGCCTCTGGAAATTCATATTCAAGTTCACAATTGAATACAACACATTTTTTCTGTTCATTCGGAATAATACATTGCAAAAACTGACTATTGACATTTTAAGGCCGCTCTCGAACTTATGATTTCATACAAAAGCAAGTATGATGTGAACGGAACGAGATCACGCGGGGCTTCAATATTTTCAATGTAATGATTGATGGTATACAAGCATGTAGTTCACATAGATGGTAAGTGTTCAACTACTAACAACTCCAATGTTCAAATTATTAATCCGACAATAACTTCGCTACCATTGCGCTCGGCGCCATATGGCCTTCATTCTTTCAATATAAAGATGTTTGTAATCGACTTCAACAAGCACGGTTTCGTCTGATTGTTGGATAAAGGTTATCGAGAAAAAAATGCATTGTTAACTTCGTTCATAGATTTAAATGTTGAATAGTGGAGTAAGTAATATTTACACGAAAATAATTGAGTGTCAACAAGCATGACATTCAAAAAGCTTGCACAAAATTGACATAAGTGCAATGCTTAGAATAATATAATTTTATAGGTCGAGTACCTACTGTCGAGAGTGAGAGAGTCTTAGGTATCGGCGTGCATGTATGAGAATGATGAATGTAGAAGAAGCGCGGGAGGTGTGTCAGGACCGGGATATCTGGCGCTCCACACTCTATCTATCCCGTAAGGCATTTGGCGTTAAGATATACATACATATTATTTGGTCAATTTAAATGGTAAAGATATTTATGTAATTTGTGTAGGGATGTAAAATGTTTAATCCTCATAAATGAGATGTTGCAAAAATGTATAGACCTCTGGCCATGTATTGTACTCAATATCATTAAACGGGCAAAATAATAAAAACGTAAAATATAAAAACGTTTTTTACTGCATATTTTCACTTATTTAGCTTTGTTTGCAGTTACAAAACATTATTTGCACATTGATGGTAAATGAGTATAAACATATTGAGCTCAGTCACTAGCGCTCTAAATTTTACTTTCAATTTTCGTTCCTAAGTCGACGTTCATAGAATAGCTGCTATGAGAAGTTTCACATCAAAAACCCCTCATTTTTAAGCGAAAAAAAGTTTGAGAAACACTAACCGTGGCGTAGGTCCCTCTCGGTGAAATACTCGTGCGCGGAGGCGTAGTGTCGGTCGACAAGGTACGGGATGACCGTGGAGCTGTGCAGCTCGTCGGAGCGGCGCGAGCGCGGGCCCACCGCGCGCTCGCCGCTCTCCAGCGCCGGCTGCGACCGCACCCAACTGCAAGACACGCAGGTGTGTCATCGACGTGGCGAACAAGCATACAAGATATTGTACTGTTTACATCGCAATAACACATGCGAGTGAACTTTAGAAATTAAAGAAAAAATGGAAAGAAAAATCGACCCTAAATCGGTTAAAAGTCAAAAAGGGAAAGCAAAATTTGACGCATCGGTGTGGAACTTCGGTAGCTTATTGGTAAAGCGGCTGGACAGGTTATCCTGAGGTCGCAATTTCAATTCCTGCCCGAACTCAATTTTTTGTTACCTTTTTTTTTTACTTTAATTTCTAAGGATACAAGTAACCACCGGAAAGAGCTGTAATCTCAATATTCTTATAGGGAGAGACCGTGAAAGAAATCTCCAGGGCTGTTTGCCACTGCACGCAACTGCAGTACATTTACATTGACATGCAAGCAAATGCACGCTCAAATCTGTAGCAAACTCAATTATGGCCAGGTAGAGATGAAAAAAATCGCCAGCACCCAACTGCAAAAGATTTGTTAAGCCATCTATTTGGCGATCTTACGTATACCTACAAGTACCTACGTATCTCTACGGAAAATTAACGTTGTACCTAATGAGATCTATTACATGAGCCTTCGATATAATGACATTTACTGATATCTTCACACTGTAAACAACCTTATACAAATAAACAGCAAAATAGTACTACAAGGAAGATACTCAGTAAAATTAGTCTAGAACAAACGTCTGTTGTCATTCCAAAGTTTGTAAACACAGCGACTAATTACATAAAACAATATTAATATAGTTAAAAAGATAATGTACCCTTGGGAGTTAACTACAACAATCAATTATTCAGTTAAAAAAGTCTCCCTAATATTGAATGACTGGATCGATTTGGCTAATTTTAGATTGAAATATTCGTAGAAGTCCAAGGAAGATTTAAATGATGAGAAAATATAAAGAAATTGTAAGGAATATAGTTAACAACAAACTTTTTAGTACATAGATAATTTGGCATTTCGATAGTGTATATGATCTGATGTCTAGTCTAATCAATAAGGCAAATCAGATATCGTAAGACAGCTAGAAAATCCTTAGTGAAAAATTAAATAGGTTAGCCATTAGGCGCGTTCACACAGAGCGAGCAGCCTCGCGAGGCTTTTGCCGCGCGCCTATTATTGTCGCGTCGCTCTGTTATTCCATAGGATTTTCTAGCTGTCTTACGATATCTGATTTGCCTTATTGATTAAATAAGGGAAATCAGATATCGTAAGACAGCTAGAAAATCCTTAATGAAAAATTAAATAGGTTAGCCGTTAGGCGCGTTCACACAGAGCGAGCAGCCTCGCGAGGCTTTTGCCGCGCGCCTATTATTGTCGCGTCGCTCTGTTATTCCATAGGATTTTCTAGCTGTCTTACGATATCTGATTTGCCTTATTGATTAAATAAGGGAAATCAGATATCGTAAGACAGCTAGAAAATCCTTAGTGAAAAATTAAATAGGTTAGCCATTAGGCGCGTTCACACAGAGCGAGCAGCCTCGCGAGGCTTTTGCCGCGCGCCTATTATTGTCGCGTCGCTCTGTTATTCCATAGTAAAGGCTCATACAGACGAGTGGCACTTTGATGACTACTCCTATAACACAAGAGCCATCGTGCCACAGCTGCAAACGTCGCCACATTGCCGGCTGCCATCAACAAAGAACCGCTAGTCTGTATGAGACCTAAGTAAAGAGGCATAGCACTGTCTTCTAAAAAAACCGGACAAGTGCGAGTTCGACTCGCGTGGTGGGGGTTCCGTAATTTAAATAAATATTTTCGAAAATATTACAGATTTAAAATGCAGGGACATAGCGGTTACGCTTACGGTGGTACCGGCAGGGGGGTTATATTATTAAGAATTTTCGATTTAATTTGAATACTCAAACTTCTTATAGGTTTTCCAGTAATCTATAGGCAAAGAACTATTTTCCACATTTTTTTCAAAATTTTAAGTACAGTAGTTTCGGAGATAGGGGGGGGGAATGGTAAATTTTCGTCGTTTTTCTTAAATAACTTCAAATTTGTTTATGCGAAAATTATAGGTTGGAGAAAAAGTCTTTTCGCATTATAGTATGTATGAACTTGTAATAAAATCTCTTTGGCTGTAGTATTTGTATCTGGCTGGTTTTGGTATCATTGAAAGTTAAAATTTTAAGGAACATAATTCCAAATTCAAATTAGGCAAATGTGTGATTTTCATTTGTTTTTCGTACTGTCAAGATCAGTGAATCTAATGAAAAAATTCGATACATTTTAAAATTTTACTACAAAAAAGGTAAAAATGCAACGCAAGCCGCGAAAAAAATTTGCGATGTTTATGGACCTAGTGCAGTGTCTGTGAGAGAAGCACAAATTTGGTTTAAGCGTTTTCAATCCGGAAATTTTGATGTCAAAGATGCACCTCGCTCTGGTCGCCCATTACGGATTATATGGATGCCATTTTTGAAAAAGTGGAGCACGATCGACATATCAGTAGTTACGACGTAGCTGAAGAACTGAGAATTGATCACAAAACAGTTTTGGCGCATTTGAAAAAAGCTGGGTACAAAAAAAACTCGATATTTGGGTACCTCACGAGCTCACTGAAAGAAACCTAATGAACCGTGTACTCATTTGTGATTCTTTATTACGACGTAATGAAACCGAATCATTTTTGAAGAAGCTGATAACTGATGATGAAAAGTGGATCACGTACGACAAGAACGTGCGAAAAAGGTCGTGGTCAAAGGCCGGTCAGGCTTCACAGACTGTGGCGAAACCCGGGTTAACTCGCAATAAGGTGATGTTGTGTGTGTGGTGGGATTGGAAGGGCATTATTCATTATGAGCTATTACCACCAGGCAGGACTATCGATTCTGAACTCTACTGCGAACAACTGATGAGATTAAAGCAAGAAGTTGAGAGAAAGCGGCCGGAATTGATCAACAGAAGGGGTGTGGTTTTTCATCATGATACCTCACACATCTATAGCCACTCAGCAAAAATTAAGAGAGTTTGGCTGGGAGGTGTTAATGCATCCGCCGTATAGTCCTGACCTTGCACCTTCAGATTTCCACCTGTTTCGGTCTCTTCAGAATTCTTTATGCAATGTTAGGTTAACATCACGAGAGGACTGCCAAATCCACTTGTCGCGGTATTTTGATGAGAAGTCCCAAAATTTTTATAGCAAGGGATCATGTCCCTACCTACAAGATGGCAAAAGGTTATCGAACAAAATGGTACATACATACTTTAGTTAAATTTAAATAAACTATATCAAAAAATGTTTTGAATTATCTTAAAAAATTCGAAGATACTTTTTCCCCAACCTTATACATATCTGAGCTGCTGACAACAACCTCTTTCATTTGATATGTCACACGTTCGTCACAGTTTACGAATATTTTTTTTAACTTTCTGATTTACCCCCCGAATGAGGCCCCCCTGTTTAAAATTTATTATTTTACTTGACGTGTTCATCTTTGGGTCACCAATTTACATATGTTTATCAAATTTCAACTCAATCGGTCGAGTAGTTTCGGAGCAAATTGGCTGTGACAGACGGACAGACAGACAGACGCATGAGTGATATAAGGGTTCCTTTTTTCCTTTTAAGGTAAGGAACCCTAAAAATCTAATAAATTATATGAAATAGGGCAGACTTGAGATCAGCGGTATCTCATTATCCATTTTTTATATGATTATAATATATTTTTAAAATGCCAAGTACTGCAAAGCAGTTTATATCTAAGTGCAATAGAACTAATGAACACTAAATAATGATGAATTAGCATTTCTTTATACAGATTCATTAGCTATTGTTGTTATTTGAGTAGATAAAATGTGTTTATGTTATTTTCTTAAATGCCTATTTTATTCATATTTTTATCTAGTACTATGATTTACCAATAAATATTTAATTACTTTTCTACAAGGTTATTGAACTGACCAGATATTGAACCAAAGCACAATACCTACTTGGGTTTTATTTAAATAACATAAATTAAATAAAGATGAACCAATTCTCGAATTCAACTGCATATTTAAAATTAAGAATTGAAACAGAATAACTAGGTACATGAGAATGCCTATTTTTTTCTTTTATAATATATTTTCATGAAGGCATCGGGATGTATTGACCCCATTGTCCTCTAGTGGAGGCGTTCTTCCGCAGTAAACTCCATAACATTTTGTTATGAAAATAATAAATACTCACGCATATCGTTTGATTTCCTGGACATTTGGTCTTAGATCTGGATCTCGCTTTAGCATATGAATGAGTAGTGACTGCAGTGTGGATCCCAGAGAAGATGGAGGCGGTGTCGGTTCCCCACGACCAATAGCCTCCAATAATCTGTACACATTGTCCCCTTCAAACGGATACCTGCCCGTTGTCATGTTATACCTGAAAACAACATTTTGTGATAAAAGGGTAAATTATAATATAATTGGCCTTTATTCCTTTTCATTTTTCTTTCCTGTTAAAGCAGCCATAATGGCACTTTATCTTAACTCTGTTATTATCCAGTCAGAATAGAAACACAATTCAAACAATAGGTAGATGCTTTGTAATTCCCTATTATTTTTGTTGTTTTTTTTTTGTTCTCAACTACTACTGGGATGAAGTAATTAACAAAGTAAACCTCAGTTACTGTCAATGTGATTTCGACACTGATTCTATAATTAAATATATCTTCTATATATGTATATAAAAATCAATTGCTGTTCGTTAGTCTCGCTAAAACTCGAGAATGGCTGGACCGATTTAACTAATTTTGGTTTTGAATTATTTTTGGAAGTCTAGTCTCTAGAATGAATAATTTTGATGTAAAAAAAAGAAAGGATACTTGACTTAAAATGATGATGATATAGAAGACGAAAAAATATAATTACCTATTATTTAAGTATTTTTTAGAAACTAATATCAAGTTACAATTTTTTTTGTTCCCTAAATACCTAGGTAGGTAGTTGAAGGCATACCTAACATATTCAAATATATTGTTAGTAACAATACCATTTATAACATTATACATTCTATTCAATTGTATGTTAGACATCAATACCTCTTCAACATGAATTGTTATGATAAAACAACCTTTCATGACAAACCTTGGTTTGTCTAGAGATTACTTTACTTTTTATTGTAAGAAATATCTTTTCAACTTGGTCGTTTACTATCAGCATTGATATATCATACATCAGCAATTGCATTAAAATACTGAAATGACATTGACACTAAATTTATAAGATTTTCTATAGGACATTATTTTCACATTTGAATACAAAAAGATTATATTTAAATCTGATTAATGGATTTAAACCAGTTCATATTCAAATCAATAATATGAGTCATGAATGGTGAAGTACAAATACATGAACATTACAAACTGAATTGAAATATACTTACTAGTATAAATTGCATAAGAATCATATTTGAATAAAATGAACAATTCCAATTTGGTGTGACAAATAAATTTTAGAATACATTATTTGAAATTACAAGGAAAAATGTATTTGATCACACTTTGAAGCAAGGTCAAGTGAGCTTCAGCTTGATATTGTATTAATGATGGTAGAGCTCAAAAGCATAGGCACCGCTACAAAACTTGATGTGTCAGCCAAGGGTACCATATCTGTCCAGTGCTACCACATGCATGTTAATGATTAAAATGAAATGCCCAAGCGTTAAATGTGCTTGTTTGCAGCTTTTAAAAATTTATCAGTAAGTAGTGGCCTAGTTCTTAACATATAGTTGTTTAGTATGAATCACTGTAAACTCACAAAGTAACTCCGCTACTCCAAATATCAACTTTAATCCCAGAAAATTGCTCAGCTCCATTTGCAATCTCAGGTGGTTGAAAGGCTGGGGAGCCTTGTCCAGTATAACAAGTATCTTCTGGAGAAAACATGTCCAAAGCCTAATAAATAATTAAGTTGAAATTATTGCACAAAGAAAGTATATATAAAATATTTTTTAATTATATTTCATTGATGATTTTCATTAAAAATGCCTCAGTAGCCTAGTGGTAGCAAGCCACTACTACTATGGTCCACTGGGGTCTTGAGTAAGATTCCCTGGGAAATAACAGTGTAAAATCCTTTAACTCTGGTTACATGGAGATTTTTAAATTTTTTGGAAGATTCCTAATACCTCAGAATTTGGTAATATTCCTAAAAGTGAAAAAGGCAAAAAGGGAACTCCTGAATAACAACTTCAGTGAAAATGATAGTAATAGAAATGATATTATACATTCCTCTTTCAAACTGAGACTCAAACTCTCAGACATAACAGAAGAATTTTAAAACATCCGCATTTCATATTTAAAAAAAATCATGAAAATAGTAGCATGTAACAACCAGTTTTAAAATGTGTGTGATAGCAGAAGACTGCTAAAATTTTAACACCAAGATAATTAACCATGTTATGTTATCAATTATTATTGTTTCAAAAACTTACTTCAGCAACACCAAAATCTGTTATTTTCAGTGTCTGATCGAGTGTCAGAAGCAAATTCCCTGGTTTAATATCTTTGTGCACCACACCTTGCCCATGCAAATATTCTAATCCATCCAGAAGTTGTGTGAAGTAATCATGTGCTTGTCGCTGAGGAAATTTTTTACCAGGGCTGGCTTCTAACATATCCTTTAAAAAGAAAACAATTTAAATTTAACTTAACTGGTGGTAACGCATCTGCATTTTGACCTTGGTCTTTGTGTGGGTGTCTATAGGCTGCAGTCATCACTTAACATCAATGTGAACTGCATGCTAGTTTACCACTTACATTACATAAAAAAAAAAAATAATAATAGCATACGTTGTTTCTTTATTTCATATTTGTGTAACAGATCTGAATTTACAATAATTTACATAGCTATTAATTCATTTAGATAGTAAATGTTAAGCTGGGTAAAATGCATTTGGTCAGTTTAGTAATTCATGACAGTAGTAAATACTGCTAAGCTACGTCCACCAAACTGTAAAGGCTTGAATAAAGTGGCCTATCGGTCGTAACCAAAGCTCTGCAATAAGATAAAAATAGTCTGATGAAGCTCCCTTACTTACCTGTAATACACCCACACAAAATTCCATGACTAAATACATCTTTTGTTTCTCATCATTATACATAACATCGACTAGCTCTATCACATTTTTATGTCTAAGTATTCGCAGTAGTTGTATTTCTCTCTGTACATTTTGTTCGCCATTTGGTATCCTTCTCAACTTTCTTTTTTTCAATATTTTGACGGCACGCCGACACAGGGACTCCGAGTCTAACATTTCTTTCACTTTGCCGTAGGAGCCCTCGCCCAGGACATCGCCCATTACATATTTACCTACCATTTTACATTTTTTCTTTTTGCTTCTGTAAATTATATCTGCACTATCGACTCTATGAAAGAATAGGTTAGTTTGGTCTAAATTAAAATCTAAGTCAGCAATCTGTTCGTCGTCCAACCAGGACACCGTGTGCGGGTCTGGACTGCCCTCCAACAGAAAATTGTCATCGCTCTCTTGCGGTGCAACGATGTTTAATATTTCAAACTCCACATTTTCACCATCTGGAAGACTTTCGCTACTACTGATTTTTCTACACATTCTTGGATCCATTATCTATCAAAATAACACATTTGGAAAACTGTCTGTAAAACTATACGTAATACAAGGCTTTACGCCGTAGTGTTTTAGAGATATTTATAAATCCAATTTACACATACTCAAAATATATTCTGTCCGGTCATGATGTACTAAAGATTTTTACAAAACTAATTTTATTTGGAAGCGAAAAGTTTATTGTGTTTGATTTGAAGGTAAATAATTGCGGAATGAATGAAATGAATTCAATGAAATTGAAATAGGAAAGAAAAGGAAACAGCGAAACAGATAAAAAAGATAAATTTAGTCAGTCAGTGCTGCCATGTGTATTTTTTTTCCTCACATATGCCTGCATCTAAGTAGTATCCATAGGTACTAAGTTAAAAGATCGCAATTTATTTGTTTTTGTAGCATTTAATCATGTGGCATGTGATATAATACAAGATATTCCATTTCTTTTGTTGTCGAGTAACAGTGTACGTCACAATGTTACTTTATGACTAGACATAGTTGTTGTATCAAAAGTACCTAAAATTATTCCATTCATTAACAGTGTCACTCGTCCTATGACTCGTCCTCATTTGGCTACCAGTATGTAGCAAGTTTTTTACATCTAGTTCACCATCTCATGACATATTTAAATATAGCTCCTATGCCGATTGTAGCGTTAACGTTGGCTCTATCGCTGATTATGTCAGCGTACTACGTAGCGTGACGCCATCAGTCATGATTTGATTATAATGTCATGAAGTTGCATTTGCTTGCAAACCTCCGCAAAGCGTTGCGCGGTTACAGTTCGCGTAAAGTAAGGTACTAACGGCCCCATAATAATTATCACAGTGGCAAAACTACTTAGAGACCATTCAATAAGTAATTACGTAAAGATGAATTTGGAAATATTGAACCCCTCCCACCCTCAAACCTCGTATCCGGTTGCAACGCATCTGTATTTTGACCTTTTGTTTTACAGGTGATGTCTATAAAGTCAATTACACAAAATAACTGTAACTGCATCCTATGCTACAGGTATCATTTAACATCCGTGTCAACTGAATACTTGTTAAGTTACACAAAAAGGTAGGTAGTTAAGGAATTTAAAATTATTGTTTCGTCAAAAAGCGTTCAAATAAAATAATACTTCTTTGGTGGAATTATTATTTACTGGTGGTAGAGCTGCAGTGACGGAGCTCGCGGGTGTAGGCACCACCACATTACCTAATCAACTTGCCGCTAAATGGGTGCGATACGGGACTTCGAAAAGTGTAACACCGAATATCACGTCCCCGTAAGTTCACTAACACGAATCACGTGACAACGAATGCACGGTACAACGAAAAACTAAGCACCGAATGCACGCGACCCCGAATAACACCACCTCTAATTCACTTTATTACGAATCACTTGAAAACGAATGCACACTATCACAAAAAACTTAGCACCGAATCCACGCGATCACGAATAACAGTACCTCTAATTCACTAATCTCTAATCAATTGAAAACGAATGTGTATTTTTTTCTTGAACTTCACACCTGGAACTTACTGAATCTCTGCTCCGTTGGACTGGAACGTTTTTTTTTTTTTTTTAGGTCGGGCTTTTTGTAGGCGGCCTGTCTCGAGACGGCACTAGTCTACTTCACCGGGCAATCGGCGAGCGCAGAAGACGCTCCAGCCAAGCAAAAAAGTTAGCGCAACTGCCTAAGGGTGACCCATGCGGGTCCGTGCCTCGGCTTAGGGCGTTGCGGAGGGACATATGAGACATATGCGATTATGGGCGGTGCAACTTTCGCTCTACTCCATTCGGTTGGTGATAACCGGAATGTCATCGGCCTCGCGGGGCCGGGGATAAGGTCGGGAACAGGGGCGGGCGCGGCGCGAAACGCGTCGGCGCGTTGTATTGTTGGCGGTTTGTGCAGTGTGATTCTGTAAATGATTATTCATAGCGGCGATGGCCAACGTGGTCTCATCGTCCGGATCTTTTAAGACGTGCCTTGGACGTCTCCTTTTGGCGCGATCAAAAGGAGTGTAAATCGCGGCTGCTCTGACCAGCGGATTCGGGTGGTGACTCGCCCGGTCGAAATAGCGAGCTGAAGCTCGCTTCATAAACTGCCGGATGGTAGGCAGATTTGCGTCAATGTGCAAGTTTTTATTACGTACGTACCAAGGCGCGCCTACGGCTCTACGTAAGAATCGATTCTGCAAAGTTTGAAGCTTATGTAATATTGTGTTTTTCGCGTGGGCGAATACCGGGGACGACTTCAACGTTGAAGTAACTTACCTTTATATAACGTGGAGGGGGCTCGAAATACCACCACAAACATTGTAACATTTTTTTTACATTAGAAGAAATAAAATCTCAAGACCGAAATATTTTCCATGAATTTAGGGACAAAAGCACTCTGCTGGTAGCGTTTTGTAACAAACATTGCTCTCATTGTTTATGGTCTATGCCACAGATACATTAGTAATACGAAGCCTAATTAAGATCTTGTAAGATCTTAATTGACAACATTTCATGTTTTAAACCTACATGTTATAATACATTAATCAAAAGTAAATCCAAAACTAGAACACCCGTGTTTAACCATTTTTAGAAATTTTGTACTTTTCATTCATAATTTCTACTTTGAAAGTTACTGTATTCTAAAACGCATGCGCCATATGACGCATGCGCCATATGACGTCACACATACGGTGGAATGGCGATAGAACCATTGCCTTGTGCCGTGACCCTTTACAAAAAATTTTAGATGTCACTGTATCTTAGACTAAGTACCTATAGACGTAGCCATGTTCGCCATATGCTTTGTGGAAGTGAGACAGTTATATACAAAGAACATAAGAAAGTTGAAATAGAGCATCGTATCTTTTGTCCCTTACGGCGTGCCGGTTTTTTCTTGGCGAACTTAGTAAGTGACAGCCAAAGTTAGCCAAACAAAGAGCTGTCATCGCAATTGCTGTAATAGATAACCTATCGTATACGCATTTATTTATTGATTTCGACGTATATCGGCGATTATTAATAAGTTTTTGGGTATTTATAAGAAAAAGACTCAATTAGTTAAGTGATTAGTGTATAAGGTGTGCAGTAAAATAGGAGGTTTCAGTATTTTAGCCTGTATAAACCGTACAGAAACGAGGCCTATAAACGACATCACTTTTCATTCGTAAGTAAACAGATATTAGTAAATAATGTATGTCTATTGAATAAAATACACGTTGAAGCATAAAACACTTGATTATCAATTCAAAATAAAGCACATTTCACATGAAATTCTTGATTTTCTTTCAACGAAATCCCACTTACTTATTTTGGTGTGTTGCCATACTTGCCATAAAGGAGATGTTGCAAAAATGTATGGACCTCCGGCCATGTATTGTACACAATATCATTAACAGACAAAATCAATATAAAAACGTTTTTTTACTGCATAGTTTTACGTATTTAGCTTTGTTTGCAGTTACAAAATATTATTTGCCGTTAGAATTGCAACCTAAACCAACATGGCGAATATGACGGGCGATGTCATTTTGACATTTTCACTTTTCTTGTTTTTTGATTATATTTTAGTAATTGGAGAAAAAAGTAATGTTTTCTAAATACTTTCGAAATCGATTTCATGTGTTTATACTAAGAACTTATACAATACTAAAAACTTATTGATTTCCAATTTAAAGAAGCGTCGGCTTTATCGCCGCCATGTTGAATATGGTTGAAAATGATAAAATCGTTTGAATTAAATGTGGTAGTACCTCTAAAATATATTCTTGAATAAATTAATAGCATTTTTTTCGGATCCTTCCTTAATTTACCCATTTTTTGAGGACGTGTACGAACTAGAGCCGAGTTCGCAACATCTTTACTTATAAATTCTCCCTAATTTCGTAGACATAAAAGTTTTTGTTCTAACAGTGTTAGAATAGGCAATCGGACAGCTATCGAAAATAAATGTAAACTATGATTAGAATGAATGTTTGTGAAATAATACGACGACTCATTTAATATTTTCGTGAAATATTAATGCTTTATAGTTTTAAATTGCAAAATAAAATGTAATAATTTTAATATTGTTTATCTGTGCTCCATGTTGAATGAAACATCAATCACAGGACGTGACGTCATACGTTTGTACAACAAATATTTAACACAAGTGATACATTGATTTATTGGCCCTTTTTTTGAGGTACTTAATCTAAGCACTGTATTGTGGTTTTTTTTTCTTGTTATTATGGCATTGCTATTACGCATATTGCCAGTGTCAAGTAAAACGATATTTCGTATTTATTTAAGCAGCGTCAAAGTTAGTATATTATCAAGTATAATATGTAAGTATCAAGTATATAAGTTATCAAGTATAATATGTCAGTCAAGTGAGTTACAGTCAAGTTATTCGAGTAAAGCGATGGTTACTTTACCAGAACATTTACAATGAAGTTTTGGAGGCAACCTGAAAGGTCGTGTTTTCGCACTGTTATTCTATTTCACTAAACACGGCTCTATCTATATAAATCTATCGCCATGACACCATAAGTGTGACGTCATATGGCGCATACGTCTTTTTAGAATACACTAACTTTCAATGTAGAAATTATGAATGAAAAGTACAAAATTTCAAAAAATGGTTAAACACGGGTCCCCTAGTTTTGGATTAACTTTTGAATAATGTAATAAAACATGTAGGTTAAAAATATGAAATGTTGTCAATTACTGGACTTGAAGGTTCGCACCGGCTATTTAATAATTTTTTTAAAAACCTATTATTTTTACGCTAAAATGTAGGTACCTATTATCATACTAATTGCAAACAAGATTTTTGGCATTTTGTACGTTGATTTATTTTTGTTGATAAGTATCGATACCTACTAGTGAAATAGTACCTACGATGGCTATCTATGGGACTAGGATATTACGTACCTAGGTATGATTTTTTTTACACTTACAGCTTACCTGTGTCGGGTATGCCGTTGTACACATACAACACATACCTACACAAACTCCCGAACCCGAAACAAATATTTGTGGGCCATACAAATATTTGTTCCGGTGCGGGGATCGAACCCGTGACCCTTCTAATGAAACGGTGGTTTCTCACCGCTGTACTAACCGGATGGTCAAATTTGATAATACAAATTTATTAATTTATTAGTATACTTAGAGAATTTCAACCGAAAATTGGTGCATGATTTCGGCAACAATTTGAGAAACTTTCGTCTCGACAATTAGTAATTTTTACGCCAAATACATATTGTCCTTTTGCGCGATTTTTATGCCCGATCTCTTATTTTCCGCTAAATTTTAATAATTGGTACCTACCTATTTTATTCCAAAAAATACTTAGGTACTGTAGTGATCTTAGGTGGGGGTTTTGATCTAAAACCTCACCACGTATCACAAAAGGGGAAGGAGCGGGATCAATGTGACGCTAAAAAACATCACGTGATTAATAGACGACCCCTTATCTGCATAGGTTATACTACCTTCACAGTAGAATATTCAAAGAATCGGTATTCTGTCTACTGCCAATACCTACCTTGTTTGTTGTTTGGATTTATACCTACTACAACTTATATGGTCGATGGTAGGTATAAATACATTAGAATACATTGGAACCTAGGTTATATGGTCGATGATACCTACATAGATAATTATCGCAATAGTGGGTACCTAACGCTATGCTGCATATTTTGCATTGGATGTCTCGAGACGGCCGTAGGGGTCTTAACGTCGGTCCAGTGCGCCTTGTGGGGATATTCTTTGGTATTGTGTCTTTATTATCAGGATCACCTAATGACCGACTGTAAGTTACACGCACGTCGCCTTGTCGAAAAAAACGAGTGTCCGACGAGGCTATATGTGGTGTGCCGGTGTGACCGGCATTCAACAGGACTTAGTATTTGTATACTCTTTGTCAACAGGTGTGAGTGTGAGGTGCATCAAACATTCCTAAGCTAAGTAGCACTTACTTATTTGAAGTAGGAAAAATGAAAACAATACAAAAAAAGTAAGTAAGTATTTTTATTTGACAAGAAATATGGAAAGGTATAACATTACATTTTGTACGATATTAAGCTTGGAATGGTAGGTACAGTCAGGGAACTCTCTGCTTATCTTCTCTTAATCTTCTTAATATATATAAATCTCGTGTCACAATGTTTGTCCTCAATGGACTCCTAAACCACTTAACCGATTATAATAAAATTCGCACACCATGTGCAGTTCGATCCAACTTGAGAGATAGGATAGCTTACATTACGCTATGACTAATAGGAGCAGAGCAGCGCGGGCGAAGCCGGGGCGGGCCGCTAGTAATATATATAAATCTCGTGTCACAATGTTTGTCCTCAATGGACTCCTAAACCACTTAACCGATTATAATAAAATTCGCACACCATGTGCAGTTCGATCCAACTTGAGAGATAGGATAGTTTAAATCTCAAATTATAGTCGCAATTTTAATTTATTGCTAATTATTTGTCAGTTATTATTTGACAGTCACAATTATCTGTTAACTCCAAATGATTCTAACAGATGTCGATACCTTTCGACTGGGTTGAGTAAGTAATCAATAGATGGCGCTGCTATGGTAAATCTACAAACATGTCATATAAGCTACATTTAAACAGCTTATTTACCACGTGTTGTTGACGCTATAAATTTGTATTTTGTACCTATTGATTTCTGCTTAATATCAAGTGTCATTTTAATTAATTGTGTTCAACGTACTTCCCCTTCAAATCTCAATCCAGTGAATTTGTATACCGACATCAACATTTTCGTCTTTGTTCGTAAATAATTTCATTGTACTAAAGGGTTATAGTAGTAGAAAGTCAAATAAGGAGATCACCAATTTTTTTTACAAATACCATCTGTGTGAAAAAGCATAGTGGACTCCGTGACTGATGTTCTCTTATTGTTCCTCTTAGATTGTTTACTATAATGTAATATAACAAAAACTTTAGCCACAGCAACGCGTGGCCGGGTCAGCTAGTCTATATATATAAAAATCAATTGCTGTTCGTTAGTCTCGCTAAATCTCGAGAACGGCTGGACCGATTTGGCTAATTTTGGTTTTGAATGATTTTTGGAAGTCCAGGGAAGGTTTAAAAGGTAAAAAAATATGAAGAAATTGAAGGGAAATAGTAAAAACCACTACCTATTTCATTTTTCCATACAAATAGTCCGCATCTATCAAACCTTTGACACATTATTTAATTGTGAGGCAAAACGAAGTTTGCCGGGTCAGCTAGTTCAAAATAAGATAATATAATAATAATTATTATTAGCTACTTATAATAATAGAATAATAATAATTGCCCGTGTGCTGAAGCGGTTTAAGGTGCCCGTGTGCTGAAGCGGCCAGTTCCCTAATACCTAGTAGATACATTTTTTATAAATCACTGTTTACAACTCGAGTCGTATTTTATTTTTAATTCGTAACATAACATTTAGAAATATTCATCAACATTTTGTAGTTAAAAGTGAATTAAACTATTTCGTCTCACTTCTTTGTGGTCATTTCTTTTTTAAGTAGAGCTAGACGCGTAAGACAAGCATCCCGCCACGCTCGCCTTTCTTCCAATTTATCAAGAGGAACCATTTCATTCAATTGTTGACAGATTTTGCCCGCGCTCTTGCATTTTGTCATACGTGGAATAGACCCAAATGTTGAGCTCACGCTATTAATAGTATCGCCGTACCTGGAATAAATTAAAAAATAAGTAGGTACCTAACAAAGTCTTAGCCTGGCAGGCCCAAATATCTTGGTGCCTGCCTGCCTGCAATGCACCAAGATATTTGCTAAAGTTAAAGTTATTGTTACATTTCACATCCTTCTCTAAGACAAAGAAATCTGTTAAAGCTATAGAAGGATAGAAATGTTACAATAACGTTAACGTTAACAAAATTACATGTATTGGAGCAACTCAGGCTTAGAAGTTGTTAGAAGTATAGTGACAACATTTGACAGATATTTGACATTAACTTTGTCCAGACCCTCTTGTCCGGTAACAGTAAACAGCAAAAGTTAAGACGTCATAACTAACTAAACATTTTCAAATTGTGCAACACCTTTAACATTTTTTAAAAACTGAAGTAATTGATGGAACTCATCCTTATTTTTCTCCGAAATGATAAAAATGTTGAAGTCTCAGGTTATACCTAGGTACCTAATAGTACCTATATTCTAATCGAAAGTTCAACATCGTGCTTCCCAATTTTTTTAAGGTTCCGCATATCAGAAGGAAGAAAATCTTATAGGTTCAGTCGTGGTGTGTCAGTATGTGATAGCCAATTTATTTATTTTCATTACTATATGGTCCCGATGAGAAATTTCGTTCACATTATTGTAAGTCAGTGCACCCTGCATTGCCAGTTCTCCCTCCAGTCAGTGAACAGCTCGTATTCTCTATTAACGTGAACCCATTTGTCATTTTTAGGTATGACTTAAAAATATTTTGCAACCAACCTCTCAATATAGTTTTCCATTCCTTCAGCATTCAGGTGAGCGGTTTCTAAAGAGCCAAGGAAGGCGTACCGCATCCCAAGACCTTCAGATATCACTTTGTCAATGTCCTGCACATCTACTACGCCACTATCGACTAAACGCCAAACTTCGTTCAAGATCGCATACCTGTAAAAACGCATTATTTTTTTACAAACCGGACGGTGACGCTTTCTCAAACAGGGGTCGACAACACGTCGACGGCAACTGAGGACAGGCCACAACGGCTGCGGCTGCCGCCAACTAGGTACCTAGCGCTCATTTGCACGCATCTATCACATAATATGGGTATATTTGCTGGCAAAACTTATTAAAACACAAAAGTATTAAAATTTCCATGTTGTCCCCACTGCCCGGTCTGCAATCTGCAACCTACTCCTACTCCTATACGCACCTATTGATATTTTCAGTTGAAGTCTGCTGAAATTTAACTGCAATGGTTTAGAGATATGCATAAGGTAGATTATTTTAATTTTACTGGTGGTAGAGCTCTATTGACGGAGCTTCCGCGTGTAGCACCGCATTACCTAATATACTTGCCGCTAAATGGTACGGTTCAGCACTATCGTGTTCCGGTCAGGTGGTAATGTACGGCCCTGTGATTTCCGGCACAGAGGCATAACACCTTAGGCCTCAGAAGTGGTAACGCATCTGCATTACGACCTTGGACTTTGTGTGGGTGTCTGTAATCATCAATGTGAACTGCATGCTTGTTAACCACTTACATTACATTAAAAAATATATACATATATTTATTATAATGTTTTGTCTTTAAATTTGATTTATTTAGTGTTAATGTTTTATTACATTTAATTGTAATTAAATGTTAAATAATAATAAATAAATGTTAGGTACGTATTGCCAAGACGTGTACGTGGGAAGTATCATGGACTCAATATACTTACTAGGTAGGTAGTACAAATTACTAGCACTATCAAAAGTTATCAGATCTCTTGGAGAGTGGAGCTCTTCATTTTACGCGCTCTTACTCTGTCTCTACCTCGGCCACTACTCTACTATTACCTACCTAGTCTCTATCATTTCGTTCCGTCGCAAAATTAACGACCTGTGAATTAAATTCGGTACAGAAGCCTACGGAGGGAGGGAGTGTCTACGTGGCTTGTGCGTAAGTATCTACGAAACGACACGGTTTGACTAAAATCAGATAAAATTAATTTTGACTAGATTTACGAGTAATATAGATTTAATGGAATTAGAGCGTTTATAGTTAATGAAATCTAAGAATTTTTATCACATACAAATGTTTTTGATGGATGGGATGTAATGTAAAAGTATATTAAAATCTTTTTTTTATGATGGGATGTAAAAGTATATTAAAATCTTTTTTTTATAGTAGGTACCTAACCTTTTGCTTTCTCACTATCTACCTATTTAATTATCATACATCGTAACGAAACCATGTTAGTACGTATGTATTATCTCAAAACAAGTTTTATACTTTCTTTATTTTTTTAATCCTACTTTGAATTACGTCATAATTAGGTGTACTATATAAACCTACATAGTTTAATAAGACTATCTTGTTCACGCCTAGTTTACTTACCACGCCGAAAGGGTAAACAGTACTCCTGTTTACCCCTTCGGCGTGGTGTCTAAAACAAAACTGGGGAATCGTGGCTTTACATGAACCTATGCTTGAATGCATGCATTTCCCTACCCTTTCGAGAAATATAGACGTGAAGTTGCAAGGCTAGACTCCAGGGGCGTCGTTCAGAAACTTCTATAATGTAAAAACTTCATGGGTAATATTAGTCGATTATCAACTTACTGTATACGATTAAGAACAAATCCATCTATTTCCCTGGATAGAGAGACAGGCTCCTGTCCGATTTCTTGCATGATGGCTCGCGTCTTCTTCGCCACTTCAGGTTTCGTCCATGGTGCAGGCACTATTTCTACCAACGGCACATAGTACGGTGGGTTTACCGGATGTGATACGATGACCTAGAAAATGCAAAGTGATGAATGAGTAAATTCACATAGGTAGCGGGTACCTATTTGAATATTGTAGATAGAACAAGACGTGAAAACATGTAAGTAGGAACCTACATACCTACTTAATTAGTATAGTTTACAAGTTGAAAATAATGAAATTTACTCAGAGATATTGGTCGTAAAATACGTACGATACCTATAGGTTAGGATCCCACCGCAGAATAATTTCGTTCATCCAGATCTGCTGCAAACCTAATTTTTATGCATATTTATAATCTAGAGAATATATTATTATATATCCACTAGGTTGCCAATCAAAATTTGGCCGCAAGTATTTTTTATTATTTTTTTCTTTATCTTTAACAGCCAGCAACTCTTATTTTCGGCCCGATTTAATTTGGCTCCCGTATATTATAATAATGAGAAAAAAAAATAGCTTTAATTTGATTTATAAATAATACATGTACGTTATGGATGTAAAAAGTTATCGGGGTGGAACGAAAATAGGTAGTGGTGGCCAAGTGCGCAACGGCAGCCGTGATTTTTCAGAGTCTTCATGCATATTGTCGTGAGGTAAACAATATTTTATTGAAAAAACAAGAAAAAAAATTATTTCCCAAAAAAAAATTTAAAAAATACTTGCGGCCAAATTTTCATTGGCAACCTAGTGGATATAATAATATATTCTCTAGATTATACATACAACAAATGAAAATATTCTCATTAAAAATTCAATATAAAGTAAAGTGAATTGCAAGAAGCTTAATTAATAGTAGGTGAGTATTTTACTCATCTCGCGTTTTGACACGGAAAATGATTTAGTACGGGATTCCTAGATTTTTTTTCCTTTAATTACTAACAAGCTAATTTTTGGTGAGTAGCTTCATTTCGACTAGACGCCCAACTTTGTTCCTTACAACAATTTTGGTAAATGGAAGCTAATAGGGGTTAGGCTAGCAGGAATTAAAGATGTTGATTTGACGAATCACAAAAGAATATTACCTATTTACCTACCAGATATTTCTTTCTCAATTTTCAAGATAATTATCTAAAAAATCCGAGAAAATATTTGACCAACAAAATTAAAGGTTCATCAATGGAGTCCCCCTTCTCCAACATGTACTACGAATTCCCTTATATGGGTATAGATAAACGTCCCGTCCCATTTTAAATAATTTGCCAAAATTCTTTTTGGTTGCTGGAGCTCTTTTTTTTACAGTTTTTGTAATTTTTAATGTGCTAAAACAGTTTGAGACATCATGCGAACGAGGTATCGTACGTATTTTCACGATCTCTATATTGCCCCATTTTCGACTTGTGAACTTATCTAGGTAAATGTACAAAATATTAGAAAAACTGTGGTGCTAACACTGCATGCTTACCATTTCTCCAAGTAAAAAGACATTTTCAGTTTGTGAAACACCATAGAAACATGAAATTGTTATTCAGATTTCTATGCTAGGTACCTATAATTAGTTTTTATACTTTTATTAAAGACACGTATCATCGTGTCTTTTATGTCATTGTAAAAATACATAGGTACCTGTGATTTATGTTTGAGGCCTTCAGAGAACAATGACGGTAAGGTGGTGCTCGTTGAACTCGATAATATGGTATTGTCATCGACCACTGCGTCCAAATCTTTAAATACTTTTTTCTTTAGCTCCAGATTCTCTGGTACACATTCTTGTACAAATATCGTACCTTTAACGGCTGATGCTAGATCTGATGATCCTGAAATTAGGTACATCAAAATATTGTTTATTAGATTATGTGTATAATTTGAAATATTTGTAAATATGTAAACCAGATATGGTATAATTTAACTAATGTGGAACGTGAATAAATTAATTTTAAATAGGTATGTAACTCAAGACATAAATTTGAAAAAAGTTTTGAAAGATATATTGTGTGACATCATAATAATCATAACAAATCTCTAGGATTTCCAACATATGTATCTTATAATAGCTTAAAAAGTAACAGTTTTGAAGTCAATGGTATTTATTTATAAGTGTCTCTCGCTTCTCAGTGGCAGACTTGATTTTGCAAATGTGCCTCCTAGGCTCGACGAAATGGTCCGTTTAGCCTCATTTAAAAATATAGAATAATAATGAGATATTCGGTGAATCGTGGAATTGTGGTTGCACCCATATTGGTACCTAGCTCTGCATACCGTTTCCAGGAAATGGCGTGCAGTTACATTAGTTAAATTATGCCGGGTCAAGTAGTGATCATGCCCACTAAAGTTAATTGAACTCTATTAAAGATGACGAACGGACAAATTAATTAAATAGTGTTTTGAATAGAATACCTGTCTAGTATTAATCTATTTGTAATTTAAATTGTGATGAGGATAGAATAAACATTTTATTTGTATAGGTTATATAGTTAGTTATGTTATAACTATTTAGGTACATATCTAATAACTGAAGTAAAATTAAACTGCCAACAGGAAATCATATTTTCATGATATTATATTATATTAGAAACGATATCCCATACATATGATCGAGTTTATAGAGATAAAAATATTATGTAATTAAAGTTGGCAGGAAGTCGTAGCAAAAAAAATATTGCCTGTTTATTTACTACGACTTCCAGCCATTAGACACGAATTGGGTTTTTTTAAAGTACCTATTTAACTACTAATAATGGTAACATGTAGATGGTAACATGTCATCCTGGTTTGATGTTAACATCGGTGTCAGACAGGGTTGCGTACTTTCGTCTAGGCTGTTTATCATATATCTGGACAAATGCCTCCAGAGGGTGAAATTGATGGATGTGGGAGTGCGTATGGGTGACTTAGTGGTGAACTGTCTGCTTTACGCAGATGATGTGGTAATTGTTAGCTCTACACCATCTGGGCTACAAGCACTAGTCACAGTCATGAAAGAGGATTGTATGGAGAAAAGCTTACAAGTGAATGTGAACAAAACTAAAGTATTAGTATTTGAAAGAGATGAACAGAGAACAAATGCAAGGGTAGTGGTAGATGATGCAGTGTTAGAACAGGTGGATGAAATTGTATATCTTGGATGTGTTTTTAGCAAGGATGGTAGGTACACCACTGACATAGAAAGAAGAGTGCTTGCTGGGAATTGCGTGAATGGAGCGTTGGGTAAGCTGCTAGAATCGAAACATCTCAGCCAGCGGGCTCGACTAGCCGTACATAATGCTGTACTTACTCCAACGCTTTTATATGGAGGCGAGAGCTGGGTATGCAGGAAAGAGCATGAAAGTAAGTTAAACGTGGTCGAGATGAGATCTTTGCGCTCATCGCTCACCGATCGCGTTCGTAGCGAAGATGTAAGAAAGAGGCTTTGTGTGAATGATAGTGTCGGTGTAAAAATGAAAAAGGCATGCTCCGATGGTTCGGGCATATAGAAAGAATGTCGAATGAGCGAATGACTAAACAGATATACAATGCGAATGTGGATGGTTGCAGAGGCCTAGGAAGACCAAGACTGACCTACCATGACCAAATAGGTCGAGTTCTGCCTGATGGTGGGGTCAAAAGTCTTAAGAATCGGCGTGCATGTATGAAGAGAATGAAGAAGGTAGACGAGGCACGAGAGGTATGTCAGGACCGGGATATCTGGCGCTCTACACTCTCTGCCTACCCCGTTAGGGACCTGGCGTGAAGATACATACATACATTCATACCTATTTATAAATAATAAGCCAGCCGGCCGACTATCGCTGTTGAACTAATATCTTCGAACAAACCAACGACTGCTAAAATATTCCATTTCGATTCAATAGCTACGTGGAGTAGTAATTATTGTATCAAGGCTGTCACGAGATACCTACCTGCTATTGTTGTTATCAATGAGTACATTTTATGACTATGTGTTGCACTGATTACAGTGACATTGGCCACGAAAACTATGATACTCAGATCATGACCCGAAACGTTCACGAAGATAATAATTATTGTTAGCTGTCGAATAGGAAGACCTACTTATTACACAAAATTATATTACAAAACAAATATTTTTATTAGGATGATTAATATACCTTCCTTAGCCAAATGCGTGAGTTAATCGGTAGGTACAATAATATACATAATTAACAATACAATATTTTAAATTTTATTTTAATTAGGTTGGTATATTACTATTTTACATTTTATATATATTTTTTATCAAATGAATATTAAAAATGTGTCTTTTAAAATGTCTAGGTACCTACATTTTAAGAGATACATTTATAATATTTATTTGATAATAAATATTATAAATGTATATATGTATATATATAGATATTGAAAAATATAGGTAGGTATATAACCTACTATACTTATATAATATATGTACCTAAACTAGCTATACTTTACTATGAACTGTTATTAATAAAATTACTTCGAATGCATTTTCCTTGTATTCTTTTTATATTAGGTAGGTATAAGCGGTTATTTTTTATTAAGTACTAGCTGACCGATACTTCGTATTGCCTCACAATGAAATAATGTGTCAAAGGTTTGATAGATCTATACGTTCTATCTACTGTTTCTATACGGATTATTTGTATGGGAAACTGAAATTGTGCTTTTTACAATTTCCCATCAATTTCTTCATATTTTACCTTAACCTTCCCTGGACTTCCAAAAATCATTCAAAATCAAAATTAGCAAAATCAGTACAGCCGTTCTCGAGTTTTAGCGAGACTAACGAACAGCAGTTGATTTTTATTTAAATAGATATGACAGTATTGACAGTTAACAACAATATTTATATAAAGTTAACATATGTTCAATCGTTTATACATATACACGATTGAACACTCGAACATCCGAAACTTTCTAAAGAATAAAACATGTAAGTTATATAGTTATATAACCGTCAGTCCATAAGTATGTACCTACAAATCCTTGCCAGAGAAACTAATTACATAATCACTTATAGGGGTCTATAAATAAACAAACCTTTGATGCACTGGTACTGCTCATTCGCACTGAGTTTACCCCTTAGCAAGCCATCTTTTTCCAAAGTCTGCAGTTGTGTTTTGATGTCCGCAAGAGCATCAGTAACTTGCTTGGGTATGATATCAAATATTGTCACTTGGTAGCCCACAGAAGCGAACAGCATCGCCCATGATCGGCCGATTAATCCGCTGGAAATGTTCAATAATTACGTTTTAAACATTTTACCGCATATCTTCGAATAGAAATAATGATAACTATGGATGTTAAATCATGTTAAAGCTTTTAATAAATAGGTATGGTTTTTTTTAGAGTTGATAATTTTTTAATTTTAATATTAAGTGCACCTTTATGAATGTGTATAACATTAAAACATTAATTAAAAAAACACAAGTATTTTATTATTATCTTGTAAGTAGGTAGATAATTATGAAAAATAAGACCTGTTAAACTATTTTTATCAAGGCTCGAATAAGTTGTACTTATTTTTAAGTAAATGCTAACACATAAAAAAGGATAATGTTCATGCTCACCTTCCGATGATCCCAACTTTTTCCGTTTTTTTCTGCGACATATTCAAGGCGGTATAATATTGCAACACGGCTTTCTGTGTCGTGTTACTTGAGTGAATGGCACAATGTTATGCTCGCGCTACAATAAAAGCGTTCATAACGAGATACCGATTATCACTATCTTTACTCCTAAGTAGGTATTGACGTTTTCTTACAAAGTAAACACGGTTTCAACGTTGGTTCACTTAGCAGTTCTTTACAGAATCAATACAGTTAATTGATTTAGATTTTATTAAATGGAAATAAGTAGGTAATTAATTAGGCAGGTACTTATAGTTAATTGACAACATTTCATATTTTTAACCTACATGTTTTATTACATTATTCAAAAGTAAATCCAAAACTAGGGGACCCGTGTTTAACCATTTTTCGAAATTTTGTACTTTTCATTCATAATTTCTACTTTGAAAGTTAGTGTATTCTAAAAAGACGTATGCGCCATTAGACGTCACACATATGGTGGAATGACGATAGAAACATTGCCTTGTGCCGTGACCCTTTAAAAAAAATGTAGATGTCACTGTCTTGTCGTTGTCAGTTTGTCAAACTCGATGTAAGGCTGTGATCTTGTTATTTTAAAATATCAGTACCAGTGTTCGATATATCGAAAAAAATATCGATCAATATAATTTAAAAAGTCTTTGACCCTGCGTGTCGTCGATTAATCTCATCCTTGATCCAACTACAAATAAAAAATATCAATATTATATCGTTGTTTAAAACTTTAAAACTTGTTTTTATTTTAATAAATAAGTTCGTAGCAGCTTTTCATAGACTTCGTAGTAGGGATGGCGATTCTTTCTGAAATAAATAAATGTTCGAATCGAAGTGTCCAAAATCCACCCACGATTAAATCGACATTGAAAAAATCGGTCTTCGATTATCTCGATCTATTTTTTATTTGGGATAGGTATGTAATACTAAATTTCAAGAAAAACAGACGACCAAAAAAAAAGCAACTCAACAGTGTTCAATGCTGGTATAATGCTTCCTATACTCACGTTTAAGCGTTAAATCTTATGATCTGTATGTTTCCTATGTCCATATGTTATATATTTTCCATACTATGTATATGTATCGATTCACTAGATCAATCCAGTACTGTCGATTTAAATAAATTATTATAATTATTTAAATAAGAATCGATATTTTGGTTCCTAAGGATCGCTTTTCCGATTAATCGATATCAGGTCTCGGATCCCTATCTCCTCCTATCCCTAATTCCTAGTTTTATACTTTGACATTGACGTATCCGTATCAATTTGACACATCTTGCCACAGACTATGTAACAATAATGTTTTCATCTAAAGATAAGCAATGGTAACTACTTCATTCCACCATATAAGTGACGTCATCACGTGTTTTTCAGTTTTATTTTTTTTCACAGAAATTAAGAAATAAAAAAATACAAAAAATATATATTTGAACTCAGAAAAGAAAAATAAAGAAACTGTATTTTTCTTTTAGGGTCGTGTCAAATTTGAAATGTTGTCAATTGTGTCTAAATAACTGTAGATTGATGGCTAAACTTTGGGACTAATTAGATCAACTGTTCTTAAATTATACCTGTTACCCTGTTCTAGTATACGCTGTTTGGTAATCAGTAGGTATTAGCTAGTTTGAAGTGGCATCTCATAGGTTCCAAAGATGTGAACTCGCTAGTTTGACTTCAGACTCCAGACTAACAGGGTACTGAGGACTCCCTCTATACCATGACAAGATTCGAGAACCAATAAAATCGAAGAAAATTGCTCCAGTATCGCTGCTTACAGAGGGAGCCTTCGACAAAACATTAAGCCAGACGTTAAGAACGACGAAAATCCACCACTACGAAATGACGTAGGTACTGTACCTAATGCCACCGAGGCAAAAACTAAGCCCACCATTATGAAATGACGTAATGCCACCTAGGCCTCGGTGGTAGAATGGCAACAGATCTGCATTTTGCTCTTTGATTTTTGTTTAGATATTTATAGGCTGTATGTAGTGTTCGTTTAGCATTAATGTGAAATGCATGCTTGTTTACTGCATTCTTGAAACAAAAAATGTTACGTCCTTATGAAATGCATTAGATAAAGGAACTTTACAGTCGTAAAATATATTTTGTACACCTACCATTGTTAATAAAGATTTATCACAACAACAATTCTGGCAATACCTACTATTAGGGGGGAGGGGGTTCGGACGAGCACAATACAAACAAAAATACGAACACTGTTCATTTAATTAATTTTTTAGTTCAAGATCATAAATAATTTAATGAGTAAAATTATACAGATTAAACATCTTTAGTAGGCTTCATAGCCTTCATATAAGTAGATAGACTCAAGATCACAATGTTTCTGGCTCTTTAAAATATGGTTGAAGATTTTGGTCACATTATTAATACTTATCATAGATGCAGCTATGCAAAGATATCTGCAGCTATGTATCTCTTCTCTTACCGTCACACGTTCACATTAAAAGGTACATAGGAACAGTAAGCGCTAAACTTAAGTGCCACTGAGTGAAGTTACCTCCGTAAACTTTGCTCCTGTCTCTTAGTTCGCGACGACCGCAGACGAGAAAGAAAACGAGTTTTAATGTTGGCCCGATGAATTCGAACTGCTGTCATATCATCCTCCTCGCATATCCTTACCCATAAAATCACTTTCGTCGCAGCAACTTGTAACAGACTTCACGGATGCCTTTAAGTTTTACGCGTCCTGCACTTGGACATAAAATAAGACAAATAACACCTGACAATACTGCCATTTCAATAATACAACCTTCATTACAATAATATAAATTGCAGCCTGCGGCCGGACCATGACTATGACCTCATTGCGAACCTAAACTGAATCGCTAATGCTTTGTCTCGTTTCTTCATATGCGTTGTCATTTAAACAAATGAAATAAAATATTGGCAGTTCCTAAATTGCAACGCAATAAACGTCATGGTACAGGCTCTGTTAAATGTTTTGCTATTCTTCTTTGACCACTGTGCAGTATAGATGTAACCAAACTCAAATGACTCACTCAAACCCCTATCCTGCAGCTGTTGCTTCTCTTCACTACTTCCTATATCAGAAAAGTATCTATTGGATTCACAAAATCAAAATGTTGCGCTGCATGGTAATGATTTTAGTATTAATATTAATTTATGTGTCAGTTATTATAGAATCTTAGGTGTCAAAGTCAATATAATATTATAAATTTCCCATTTGACTCCACCTCGATCTTGCAATTCGTTTATCACCTAAATTATAATTTTAATCACCGGGCATCATACGTGTTTGCATGTATAATTGAATGCATGCATTTAGTTCTAGCTACCCCTTCGGGCGGTAACTTTCGTTTGTTATATAATCGGGTATATTTAAAGTAATTATTTTTTTTATGCACAAAAATGGTACATAAAAGTCTGAAGCAAGACACCCGTATTCGCCGGGCGAAAGGACCGGCGAATACGGGGGTGTCTTGCTTCAGATCTGGAAATAAATAAAGGGAAGACCAAATTGATGGTGATTGACCGCACAAAGAAACTGGACCTTAAATAAGCTAATAACTTCATATACCTAGGCTCCAGTATTTCTAACACTGGCTCCTGCGACACCGACATCAAACGTTGAATAGGAATGGCTAAAGGAGCCATTCCTATCACTCTAAAAACTAAGAAAAAACTTGTGCAGACGCTGATTTTCTCCATAATATTCCTTTGCCGGGGCCAGACGTGGACGCTTAAAGCCAATGACCGCAGACGGGTGGACGCCCTCGACATGCGGTGTTGGAGAAGGATGTTGCGTATACCCTGGACTGCAAAACACACTAACGTTTCAATTCTCAGGGAACTCAAAGTGACCACAAGACTATAATCCATCTGTTTACAGTGAGTACTGGAATACTTCGGGCACATTGCTCCTAAAGACAGAGGGAATCTTGAGAAGGTCATCATTACAGGCAAGGTCCAGGGGAAATGACCACGCGGGCGCACCCCGATGCGCTGGACGGATCAAATCCGCACCACACTCGACAGCAAGGTGCACGAGGGTACGGTTTTGTACCCTATGGCGCAATATCGTCAGAGAGAAATTGATCGATGGAGGAGGAGGTACATAAAGGCGGACTTAATGCCACTACGCATTTTCTCCCAGTCAACCAATTATAGATATATGCTGAACGTAGTTATTTATTTTTTAAAGAAAGCATGTGTGAATAAAGTAATTTATAAAAATATATACCGAAGTTAAGCGAAAAAGATATTTTAACGATAACCTAAGTAATGAGGCACCTGATAACATTACTTAATATAAAACTAAGGTCGAAGTAATATCAATATAAATATACCTAACTAAAACATAGCAAATTGCGTAATTAGATATTATAATATTTACAAATTTATATCGGATGTTATGTAAAGTTGTTGTTGTTAAACACTATAAAACGAAAATATCGCATATGTATATAGGTACTCTTATTGTACTTACCTATATTATAAAAAGTCTAGTATGTAGTTGAAATATACCTATTTACTTTAACTAAAGACATGTTTGTAGAGTTTTTGTTATCTTATTTAGACAGTATTTTACACAACACTAGAGTATGTATAAATGATAATATTACGATGTTGTTTATATTTGATAGACATCACAGTCATTAGTTTCCTAATGGTCATTCGTATATTATTATGTTTTTATAGAGGCTCATAATATTGAATGCAGTTTATCATCTTAAAGATACAAAAACTATTTATTCTGATTTTAGAATTTAGGTAAGAAACGAGGTCATTTTTTTAACCATATTTAATATATAAATAATGGTAATAAATTAAAACATTCGTTTCTCAAGACAGTTCATGAGTTGGGGCGATCTATATATATTTTTTTATGTAATGAAGTGGCAAACAAGCATGCAGTTCACATTGATGTTAAGTGATGATTGCAGCCTATAGACAGACACCCACACAAAGACCAAAGTCAAAGTGCAGATGCGTTACCACTCCTGAGGCCTAAGGTGTTACTCATCTGTGCCGGAAATTACAGAGAAATTACAGGATAAATATAAAAAAATTAATCTTATGGCCGTAACACACGACCGGATTTGGTACGGAGCGGAAAGCGTAGAGGAGTCTGGCCATGTGTAGAGGAGTCGGACAGGATTATTATTAATCAAGTCCGATGCGGTCAGCTTGCGCGGTTTTTCCGGTTTTTCGAATCCGGTCGTGTGTTACTACTTTTATTGTTTTTGACACTTTTATGCTTGTACCTACTGGTTGGAATGTTAAACATAAAACCGACAAAGCAGAGCCTGATGATGATGATGTCTGTAAATATTTTTTTAATTTTTTTAAATCTCAAAAGATTTCCAACAAAAATATCTTTCAATTTTTGTTTTACACGTGTCAGGAGGCGTTACATTATTACAGATAGGTACCTATGTGTAAGGATTACACTCAGGGATTACAAAACATAATCTCATGTAGGATTTGTTGGTGGAGAATTCTCTACACCTCTACATTGTATTGTGTGAGTAAATCACAACATCATGTTAGTATCTGTTTATGGTTAATCTTGCTGTAATGACTGATTATTATTGTTTTCAACTCATTCTAGCTAAATTATAATTTAACCATATTTTTTGAGGTTAAATCATATAATTAAAAATTCACAGCAATATTCAATAACGTATTAAATATTATGATTAATAGTGTTTATTGACAAGTAGTGCCCGCGATTGCGTCAGAGGCTTTAATGCTGAATATTCTGTAGTTGACTTCATTGGAATCCAGAGATTTATAGACGAATTTCGGTAACTTGTCACTTAGCACCCATAGAGTGCCCTCACTATCAACCTGGAAAAACAAAAATAAAATTTAATTATAATTTAAAATGTACATACTTAAACTCATGAATTCTTATTTAGAAATGTGCTTAGGGACCTACATCTTCAAGCGTTCTCCAACAGTCGTTTCACCAACAGAACTTTTCATCTTTGAGAGATTCGTCGACAGAACGATTCACTCATTGACGCTTTTTACATTGTAATTAGGTAGATATCTTTCTTTTCGTTGTGTGATTACCATTCTCACCTAATTTAGCTATTTAGGATTTAACGAAAATTCTGTCGAGGAATTTGTCTATGGGTGAAATTTTCTGTCAGCGAATCTCTCAGATAGATAATTATGGTGTAGGTAACTAAAAGAACGCTTGGGCACCCACATACCATTAAGTTGTTCCACTAATATAATTTTATCAAATGGTTTTAAATTTATAAACTGATTTCCCGGATCATTTCGGACACCAGGATGTACCTACGAATCGATCCTTCATCAAAAATATTAATTGTGAAGAATTGCTTTCAGTCGGTAAACAATATGCTAACTAATTTGTATTGCAATAGATTAGCATACCAAAAATACTCTAACTTTACGAAACGCTACATACCATACACACAACACAGTTTTACCACAGGTTTTACCCTAGGAGGACACCTGGAACACCACATTCCCTTACTTCCAAAACTTTGTATGTGTAAGGCGGACTTAACGCCACTAGGCATTTTCTACCAGTCAACCTTTGGGTAGTTAAGAAAACAACGAAAGTAAAAAGTTTAAAAGAAGTTCTGCAGCAAACGGGGACTCTAACCAATTAAACTTTATTCTGTATATCGCTATTGTGTTATAGTCACCTTCAAGTCATTGGGGAACTCGAACAGTTCTGGATCGCTGAAGATGAGTGGGTTGTTTTCAGGTGTGTAAGGCTTGTTCGAATTCCAACAACCGACGCCATCTCGGTTCACCTTGAATGACAAAATTACAGAAATGTTTTATCATCAATACAAAAAAACGAATCAATTGCCTTAGTGGCGAAGGTATTGGAAGATATTACAACAACTGGCACCTACGCTTGAGGTTTCGAGTTCGATTCCTCAGTTGAAACATAAAAGATATTGGGATTTGATATTACCTAGTAATATGATTTCCAGTGGCGTCATCAGAGTCTGATAATAATGTGCCCCAAGATTGTCAATAGCTACCAACTTGTTGGGAAATAAAAGCGCACTTTACCAATTAATTGTAGATGGTTGCATGCATACTTAAAACTGTATGTAACTTCCACATACTACCTATCCCTTCAGAAAATATAGGCGTAAGTAATACAATTTTTATTGAGTTTGAACTGAAAGAATCACAGTTACGAAAAACTAAGTGAAATAATCTTTCCGAAACTTCACGCTTATATTCACCGAAGGAACAAGAATACTTGAATGCATGCAAATAAACCCACGATTCGCCAGTTTTATTTTATCCCATGTATCTAATACTTTCTACTTCTATACCAATCTTTGAGGGCGTTACACTGGGAAACTTTCAGAAAATTGTAAAATACCAATGACACTTATGTACCTACACTATCTTCATGATACAAGTAAAGATGGCAAACAAAATCTGTATAATAAAGACATAAAAAAAATAATAGCTTAATAATACGGCGATACGAAGTTGGTTGAGTCAGCTAGTTAAAATTAAATTTAAGGACCAATAAAATAATCATCGGAAGCACGCATGGCCCTGCGGCTGGTGTAGATAGTAAGCGATTTACTCGGTTAAGCCATACGGGCTCGGTCGGGTGTGTGATGGGTGACCGCTAGTAGTAAATTAAAGTGCGCGTTTCCGTGCTTCCGAGGGCACGTCAAGCCGTCGGTCCCGGTAGCTATCGATAGATAGCCGTCGTTAAACCTTGCCGGAGGCCATTTTTATTATTAAAATAATCCTGTGCGACAAAGTATGGTACGTCTAATACCAATTTTCGAGGGTGACAGTAGGTATCTACACTGGGATTTTTTTAAGGAAATTGTGAAATTCAATAACTCTCATGCATCATCTTCATAATATGAATAAAAATGGTAAAACTAACCTGTGTATAGAATAACACATGGTTGTCCTGGTCGTAGTAACTGGCTGATGCCTGTGTTCGTTCTCCCCTGTCGCCCAGTAGCTGAAAAACGTAATACCAAAATGAGTTAATCGATATTCATACACAATATTTATTTCCTCATCGGCATATTTTATGTCATTTTAGGCAAACAAGCCCAATTTACTTTGACGATAGTCAGTGAATACATATAGTACAATATAAATCCTTACTTCCCTACTACATATTTTTATATTAATACTAGCGGCCCGCCCCGGCTTCGCCCGCGCTGTTCTGCTCCTATTGGTCATAGCGTAATGTAAGCTATCCTATCTCTCAAGTTGGATCGAACTGCACATGGTGTGCGAATTTTATTATAATCGGTTAAGTGGTTTAGGAGCCCATTGAGGACAAACATTGTGACACGAGATTTATATATATTAAGATTATAAATTCGAAAGTAACTCTGTATGTCAGTCTGAACTGATTTTAATGAAATTTGGTACAGAGATAGAGTTGACTTTGAGAAAGAACATAGGCTACTTTTTAAACGACGCGGGCAACAGCTAGTCTATGTATAAAAGCGAAAGGTCACTCACTCATTACGAAAACTCAGAAACTACGATTGCTAGCTGTTTCAAATTGTGCACAGGGGCTTTAGTTTAGGACAAAAGTGCTCACTAAGACGGGATTTTACGAAATTCCACCCCTAAGGTGTTGCTTTTGGGTTTGACAGTTTTCTTGAAATTTTGTTAACACAAGTGCTAGGTGTCTCAAATTTTGCATAGGGATTCTTTTAAGCTACCTATGACGAGGCTTTTAAAATCGATCGCTTAGGGTGTGTTTTTAGGTTTGATAGTATTTATGAAACATATATCATAGATTACAAAAGGATCGATTTGAAGGAAAATAACCATTTCCGCAACCCTATAGATAGATTCGTATCTATATGTGGTTCAGTATTAGTAGTAGTAATGTAGGTAACAAAGCGCCCGTGCCAAGTCGGGGGGAGCCTCTAATATCTGTATAAAAACTCAAATTTCAATGGAAATTCGGTAGCTGTTCCCCGTAGAACTGCTGAGGAATAAGCTGTTATGCCTTTGTTTTGGATATTACGAGGTCATATATTACCACCTGACAATGATAGTGCTGAATGCTATAATTTAAATGTAAAGATATTAAGTAATACAGTGGTGCCTGTGCCTTTGAGTTCCATCAGTGGAGCTCTTCCACCAGAAAATACACAGACATAGTTGTAATAAGTTATTACTGCTAAGAAGTTGGCAATAAAACATAATATTTTTACACCAGATTTCCAGACAAATATTAGGTAATATTGATTCATCAAAAGTCAACAGTGTTAATGAACACATACTTGTGGCTTGTCGTTAAAAATAGTTGAAAGTAGGTACCTACGATTACACACAAGGATTTAATTTCGCTATGGAAATTTATGCAATACACTAAACTCAACAGTAGGTATTAGTATTCAAACCTTAAAGTCGTGGAATGCCTCTTGTTTGTCGATGTGCGTGTAATTGCGAAGTAGTTCTGTGGACACGCAGAACTCCTTCGTACTGGAGAATGCGTGGAAGAACATGGTGCGATACCTGCAACAATACCAATAAAGCGTCCACCATGAATGCCAAATGAACGAATTACGTAAAAGTCTATTGCCATTGCTCTATGACCTCGAGTTTGATCAGACTTTTGTTTATTTTCGGGTCAGTGTCAAAGACCGGTTTCAATTAACATAAAGGTGTTTGACCATCTCGCATATCGCTAGCTAGCTAGCTCATATTCGAAAGATACGAGACGAGCTCCATGCTTTTAAAACTGTTTCCGCGCGAACAAAAACATTTTGTTCGGGATTTGTAGAGCGTGACATATTGAATACGATATGCACCAAACGCGTTAATCAAGGTCTAACACTACGTGAGCCACTCACCCGTTCTCTCTAGGCTCGGACAAAGCTAGACCGAACACCCCGTCGGTCCATTGGAACTTAACCCCGCCGACGTCGTAAGCGCCGGCTAGTGGTTCGAAGTGGAAGTAGTGATGGGATACACGCCAAGAATCATCTTGCTTCAGGCTGTATACCACCACTCCGTAGCCTCCCAAATCAGGGACGTAAGCGAAGGCGTTGTCGCAAGTATCTTTATCGACGTCAACCACCTGAAAATTAAAAAGAAAAGTATTACAAAAATGTTATTAGGTACGGTAATCGTGGAATAAAAATATATTTAGACGAATCACAACGCGTGTTTAGAATACTTATTGCCTATTAAAGCATAGAATGTAGAATGGAGCTTTGCGACTTCAAGGCATGCAATAACAGAAATGCGTAAAAAACTAATGAAGATTATTTTATCTTAAGGCTACAAGTTCTGTAGTAAGTTCTTGGACTTTTCGTTTTTACTTAATTTGTGGAAGCTAACTATAAAATTGCATTTAAATGTTAAGAGGGTTTGATACATGCAAGGAAATCCTACCTAGTGGAAGTTATTTTAAAAATGACCATCGTTATACAGTTTTAATCTAGACGTAGTATTATTACATATTCACTGTCTACACTACGTACCTATTCCACCATATTTATACAAACATCTATAAAGGAACGGAATGACGAGTTCCGCCTTAATGATTCTGCGTTCCTCGTACGAGTATGGATTATTATTTAATTACAAAATTAAGTATTGCTTTACATTTTAATAATTATTACATTCTCAATGAAATAAGCGGTTATTATTCGTACTTAATTCATTATTCATTGCTTATCCTCAAAATGTACAAACTGGACTAGATAACATAACTAGAAGGAAAATATGGGATACACTCGGTTCTCGAGGTCTGAGAATACTAATGGACGGATATATAGAAAGTAGATAGAAAGCTGAGTGAAAAACATGTGCGTTCTAACTCTAATAAAGATCGACATCGGAACATAGGTATAAGTAGGTAGGTACCTAGCCTACAAAACAATCTCAGAGAGCTTTTTGTCTTGATAAGATATAATTTTATTCAAAATCCGCCAATTAAGGAGCCCTCACAAACAAACTTGTTTCGACACTGAGTGACACCAATATTAAACTTACATTACACCTACAAGTGTATCTACCATACACCTGTCAATGATTTTGTTAATCGGCGACATTGCGGACAAAGATAAATTATTACGTACCTATAGCATTTTTAGCTTAGATTTTATTATCAATCAAGGCTTAAGATTTACCTAGGTGCGAACATACCTAACTTAGAGAATTTGTTTGGAACTCAATCTACTCAAATTACTTTGCGTTGATTGAAATAAAAAAAAGTAGGTACCTATTAAATAGAATTTTGGAAACTGTTTTTTATTCAGGTTTAAATGTTGTATAAGAAACAAAGTTATTGAATATACTTACCACATTTGCAAAGAAAGAGTCTTCTTTCATATCGGTCACTTTGAAAAAGTAGCGATGTAGCAGCTGATCGGTGTTTAAGTCGAACACCACCAAGGATGGGCCAGCCACTTGATTCGGTGATCCTATAGAAAACGATTATGGTTTTAGGTGCCTTGGATATATAACCGTCGTAACTTTTGATCACATTATGTACAAAACCCTTAGCGGATTATTAATAGAAACTTCTAGAAACTATGAAAACCGACTGTGTACTTTGTAGTAATTAATATGATACTAGATTTACTTTTTGAAGTTTATACTGATGAGCAAAGTAATCATTGATGTCCTTACTCAAACTAAAAAACTCAAAAAAATATTTGTTCACTTGGAAATAATGGAACTTACTTGTGATAGAGTCAAATTACAAATATATAATTAAAGCGAATAACAATTGATACGTTAATTAATATGTAAACAAAACATTTTATTTTTGTAAATAAGGATCCAAAAATACTAAATTTAAATAGGTAGGTATCAAGAGAATGTTCCACTCTTTTTTACAAACGGCAAGTTAAGACTAAACAAAGGAATATAGGACATTGTTTGTCATTCACTGGAAGAGTTTCAAAGCTCACATTATACCATTATTACCCATGGATCTCAGATAAATTTATATGGTTATAATTGGGAAGATCTTCAATTGGTATATCTGAGGAATGCAGTTTGAAATACAGCGAATGAATATTAGTATAGGTATACCTAAGGCCCTGTAACATGTAACTAAAAAAACATTGAACTTCTAAGATATAGGTAGGTATACCAGTGAATGTATATCTTTAATTATAACATCAAATACGTAGTATTTGATAAAAGTGTAGCATATTAATAAGACAACACAGTAGGTACTTAATTTTATTTATTACGTATTTTACTGTGTTTTTTGTAAGCCTTTGTAACGGATATTTTCTGTAGACACGTGCTGCATTAATAAATAATTGTTAGTACCTACCTATTTCCGCACGAAAAAGTGCAAGTTTATGTCGCTAAATAAGCAGCTCTACCGACTACCATTATGTTTTACAGAAAACAATAGGTAAGTACGTTACGGTCTTGAGCTTATATAGCTATTTTACAGACGCCATTATACCTTTAAATGTGCGTACCCGTATTTGTCATATACATTCACGGTCATTCCATCACCAGACGGTGCATAAAATGGATTTTATTTTTTACAAACATTAATTTTGTATCCTTAGTCCTTATAAAAATATAGAAAGTATTGAAACTGGATTTGCCTTATAGGGTGCTACACAGTTATGTTGTTAAAACATAGACAGACAAGACTTTCTCTTCGGGACATAAATCCCTATCTTTACTTTAGTACATTCAAGTGTATATGCATTCCACAAAACATACAGATAAACAAAGTTGATTATCCAAAGAACGCAGAGAATTGCACGCTTGTTACCACAACAAACGACGATAAATATTTTTATGTATATAGAAATGTATGTTGTTATATCCCAGGCCCGGCTTCTCGTTAAAATAAGTAGAAGTCGTACGCTATCACTACGTGAATTAGTAGTTATTTACCCATCTGCTGTTAAGTTCTAATACTAACCATTGCCGGGAAAACGCTGAAGAAAATTTAGTTAAACCAGTACCATACATAGTTCTTCTTATAGGTGCTGACTAGGGTGATTTACATCTAATCATAATGTTACCTAATTAATCATATTGACATTTGCTTACCTAAAATATCTGCCAATCCGGAATCCATGACCCATAATCTATCACAGGCATCCACGAATACTCTGAAAACTGAAATGATGGTACTGTTCGATGGCAGCGCAGTCGCAGTATCGGGGACGAAGTTGTCTTTCAAAGAAGGATATGCTTTAAGAATTTGATCCTTAGGTCCATCTACATCGACATAATTTAAAGATGACGCCACTCCACTCCTCCATCTCGGTACGGTGACAAATAATTTACTTTTCCATCTTGCAAGGCCTAATGGTAAATTATGAGCTGGCTCAAAATGCTTGTCTTTTATAGCATTTTCACGCTGCATTGGCGATTCCCAGTTGTAATCGACTTCCTTCCACTCAAACCGCAATTGTGGTGTGGCAGCCTCACAGGTTATTGCCACCGCCAGGCCAACAAGTGCAGTAATTGCCCTCATTGTTGTGATCTGCAACAATACCGACACTAAATCAACGAATGCAACAAAAGCTAATTAAGGAAATACCTAGCTCACTTTTCGACTCTAACGTAATAAATGTTTCGTGTGAAAACTTTTTCTATTATAGTACCTACCTAAAGAATTCACATACCTGATTATGTCAGGATTTTTCTGACGTATATATTATTATGCAAAGTTGGTAAGTACGTAATTAAGCTCCTTTGTTTACGTATTTAATATTTGTTGATATAAGTAAATTTTATTTTATTTAATTTCCGAAAAGACAGACAAAAACCGATGTCGAGACAAGGCGCAAGGCGCATCCAAAAAGGAAGCGTGCTACATCTAGGCCTTTTTAATATCATGATAGAGAGAAAAAAGATACAATTCACATTCATAATAAGTGAATACTGCCGTCTATAGACGTCTACATTAAAACCACAAATTATAATGATCTATATTGTCAATCCTGAAGTTTTAGCTGCTTTTGAGTCGGAAATTACTGGGACGTACATCACCACTTCACTGGAACACGATAATGATCATTTATCGGCAATTAGATTAGGTATATTTATTCGCGAATTCACACGCGAGTGTAAAGCCGGCTTGAGAAATTGTAATTGAATAGCTCGCCCATTGACGACAGCTTGACTTTAAGCGAATGTAGCAATCATTTCATGAAAAATATCTGCTGCATTTTATTAAAGTCTTCACAAACAAAAGGACGATTTCTCAATTAACCTAGAGAGTTCCTCACAATACTTATCTTGATACATCCATCTTATATATCAATCGCTCAACATTAAGAGCAATTAAGAAATAATAGAATCGCTAGATGTTTCACAACTTTAAGCTACAATATAATAGTAAAAAAAACCGACAATGTATTATGAACAATGGTAATTAAATTGACATGATCTGATAGAAATGAATACAACGGAGTTATGTAATGTTAAGATTATTGTATTATTCACAGTAAGTATGCATAGAAAATGTCTTTATACATTACTGTAATATTAGATACGTACCCACATATTACAAACTAGCTGTACTCACGACTTCGTCCGCGTAGATACTGAACAATAATTTTGTTAAAGTCTACGCGGAAAAAGTCGCGGGCACAGCTAGTTTAAAAAATACGTCTAAGTTAACCGCATTCAACTGTTTAAATGTTTGCTTTCCCTAACTGATTTTGACGAAACAAAGTTTTGACAAATTAGATGTAATCCACCCTTGAAAACCGCGTTCAAATTCGTTGAGTAGTTTCGAAGTTTAAACGTACCAGATAGACAGAGACAAAAAACCAAAATATGTTTTTTTTTGGTTTCTGTTACCTACTCTTCCGTAATCGCCCCTTATCACTTTTTTGGAAAAACATTTAATGTTTAATATTTAGCAAACGATTTTTACTTTATGATTATGTTTATTGATGACGACATAGATTAGGTCAGTTCTAGATACAGGTATGCACTTACAGCATAACCATTTTACGAGCCCGTCTCGTGATGGAGTAACGTGGTAGCTGCAATATTGTAAACTGTGTAATAACGCAGGTGGCTCACGTTTTTGTGGATGATCTTATTATTGGGAAACAGAGTTGGTGGATATCCCTTCCTCATCTGATCTGCTTGTTATGTATTCGTAAAGCATGAGAACTGTGCCTGTTGTTACACAATACAGCGCATCACATGTTACAGAATCCATACAAAATACGCTAACAATTAACGTAATTACGTTGACTTATACAATGAATATAGGCAAAGATTAATGAAATGTTAATCATCCGATTCAGAACCGAGAGAATCATAAGAGAATGTTTGCAAGTCATTACTTTTTGTCCCCTCGCTCTCAAGGCCTACTAGGTGTTTGCTGCGTGCTTAATGAATTTAAATAGAACAAATCACGTGCGTCTATATAAATTATTTTTACGGTATTCACTTAGAAGTAATTACGGCCACAATATAAATAAGATGTACAAAGACTAATCGTGACGTGACTTATAGATAGGTATATACTGTCATGCATTTTAATATTATAGATATTTTTACAGGTGGTAGGGTTCCAGTGTAGGAACTCGAGGGCGAAGTCGCCAAATTATCTTATCAATCTGCTGCTAAATGGTAGTGTTAAGCACTATCGCGTCCCGGTTAGATGGTAATGTACGGCCCCGTAATAACTTATCACTGAGACATATAAACTAAGGTCTCAGGGGTTCAGCACTATCGTGTTCCGGTTAGAGGGTTATGTATGGCCCTGCAATAACTATCACAGAGACAAAACAACTAAGGTCTCATAAGTAGCAAGGCATCTATATTTTGATCTCTGGTCTTTGTGTAAGTGTCTATAGGCTGCAGTTATCACTTAACATAAATGTGAAATACGTGTTTGTTTGCCAACTTCATTATTTATAAAAAATGCTGCATATTGGATTAATAGTTATGTACCAACGGTTTGCACTTTGATGGTGGAAGGAACTGTTTGCCGCGAGATATGTAGAGCAGGTAGAGGCATACCGGGGCCAACTGGACCAGAAAGCATACCATAACGTAGTAGATTAGAAATATCATTCCTTTTGACAAGAGTATACGTGTGTACTAAATCTAATAACCACTGAATATCTATAGGTCAATAAATAGCTATGTATAATGAACAATGTTCTTTTGTTGGAACAAATACTGCCATATTTATCTATTTCGTGACTGCCACAGACTACCTTCGGTGATCAGTGATTACCTACTGCACATGTTGCATAAGCCGATTACGCGCTTAATATACCTATGTGTGCAAGTCTAAAGTATCTCATGTGAAGTACCTAATGTAACCCGATTATCGCGTCAACTCGACTGCTGTGCTAGTGCTCTACCACGCCTGTGACTAAGCTCATGAGCCTAGAGCGACACTATCGCAATCTACCTACTTAATCTCCTTGCCGCTAAATGGTAGTGTTCAGCACTATCGTGTTGTTTGGGCGTAATGCACGAAATCGTAATTTCCGGTTCAGGGGCATAACAACTTAAACCTCAGGATTAGCAACGGATCTGCATTGGAATCTCTGGTTTTAAAATAGCTGTTTATAGGTCTCGGTGTGAATTATAGGTGTGTGAATTGTAGTGCAGTGCCGGATCGTCAAAAATGTAGATACATATATCCGCGGATACGGATATAAATCAGGATATTCGAAAATACGAAGATTTAAAGTCAATTATTTTCTTTATAAATCTCATAACTTTGTGAGGTATTTTCAAAATAAAATAATGCTACTAAGTTTCTAGATATTAGGATGTCAGCTCTCGATAAAAAATGTAGCAGCTCACTGTCATTCTACAAACATTAAAAATAATATACCTATGTGAACAATCTTCTAATTATGCAAATCCAACAATAATAATACGCGACCATTTAAGCTCAAATATAAAATCAACTTAGGATTTACCCACGATAAAAAATATAAACAACGGCCATAACGAGACGTCAGAGGAAAATTTATTTTAGAGTAATACCTACACAAATGTGCCCCATATTCATCTCTTGAAGAAATAATAAACTCGAAAAGGTGACGTAATCTCATCGTAATCTTAATGTGGACATTTTATAATAGAACTACCCACCACTGCTTTATTATGTTACTATTATCTATACATAATAAGGTAAACATTCGTTTGGCGCACTCGCTCGAAGTCGAAGCCTGGGTTTCCGGGTTTTCCAATAAAAAGGTCTAAAATACATATTATCTGGTTTGTAATTATCAATATTATTATATATATATATATATATATATATATATATATATATATGTATCTTCACGCCAGGTCCCTAACGGGGTAGGCAGAGAGTGTAGAGCGCCAGACATCCCGGTTCTGACAAACTTCTCGTGCTTCGTCTACCTTCATCATTCTCTTCATACATGCACGCCGATTCCTAAGACTTTTGACCCCACCATCAGACAGAACTCGACCTATTTGGTCATGGTAGGTCAGCCTTGGTCTTCCTGGGCCTCTGCAACCATCCACATTCGCATTGTATATCTGTTTAGTCATTCGCTCATTCGACATTCTTTCTATATGCCCGAACCATCGGAGCATGCCTTTTTTCATTTTTACACCGATACTATCATTCACACAAAGTCTCTTTCTTACGTCTTCATTACGAACGCGATCGGTGAGTGATACACCGCAGATCTTGCGCAAAGATCTCATCTCGACCGCGTTCAACTTACTTTCATGCTCTTTCCTGCATACCCAGCTCTCGCTTCCATATAAAAGCGTTGGAGTAAGTACAGCATTATGTACGGCTAGTCGAGCCCGCTGGCTGAGATGTTTAGATTCTAGCAGCTTACCCAACGCTCCATTCACGCAATTCCCAGCAAGCACTCTTCTTTCTATGTCAGTGGTGTACCTACCATCCTTGCTAAAAGCACATCCAAGATATACAATTTCATCAACCTGTTCTAACACTGCATCATCTACTACTACCCTTGCAATATTATTATGATGTCCATTATTTGTTACCTACCTAACCTTGCTCCTTCTCTCGACATTACTCTATGCCAACCCAAACAATATAAAAAAGCGGCCAAGTGCGAGTCAGACTCGCGCGTAGAGGGTTCCGTACAATTAATAAATTCCTATGTAATTGCTATTGCTTTTTTTTGCATTGTGTTAATATGTTTGTAATATATTAATTTTTACAATAACACATGCGAGTGAATTTAGAAATAAAAAAAAATATTTTCAGGGCATTAGTAGCTTAATGTTAAAGCGGCTGGATTGGTTATCTAGAGGTCACAGGTTCAATCCCCTGCCCGAAATCAAATTTTACTTTACATTTTTTTTTAATTCGCAATCATATATATATTTTTTGCGCAGCTAAAAAATACAGTTTACGTTATAAAACGTAACTTCTTGTCGAATTTCACGTTTCTAAGTCAAGTAGCAGTAAGTACCCCATAGAGTATTTAAAAAAAGTTCCTACTAATGTTGTGTTGAATTGACTTATAAGCCTGATTTTCTTAGAACTCCTAGAGAAATAAGACCTGAATATTTTGCATTAATTTCAATTAGAGACCTCCCTCCACACATTCCTGAGAAAAAAAGGAGTCTTGGCAAACAAACGGACATATAATAAAGTGATCCGAAAAGGTTTTGGTACGAAACGCTATTTTACAACTAGCTGTATTTATTCTCTTAACGGTAGATATAGTAAATTCTTGGTCATATCAACAGTTAACATAACAGTAAGTATTTTTCATGTAAAAATGTCCATATTTATATAACTTCACACCACAATTTGTTTTTAAAAATTGAGTAGGTACGTTTTGTTGTATGGTGATAGCTCCATCCTAAAGGAAGCAATAATCACCTTGATTTGTATTTGTCCATAATAATGTTATCAAAACTGAAAAAATGCTCTTTTTCTTTCATAGCCTTAATTATGTTCAAGTCACACTTGAAAGATATGCATTCCATAGCCTTATTTATTGAGAAAAATTAGGAGCTGTCTAACACTACGTTACGATCCAATTGAGGATCAATCGTTATACACCAAAACCTAGAGGCATTTATTAAGCAACTGAAAAAGGAAAAAAAAAACCCAGAGGCAACTGTTGGTAGGCAGGCTGTCAGGCAGTCAGTTTTAGTCACATAACCTCGGTTACGTTAATCGGTTTCAAACACAGATTTTAGGTTATAGAAAAACGTAGCACTTCCCCTGACTCGTGGATCCAAGCTGGGGGTCTAAACTACGGAGGTCTACGAAACGTAACTTCACGTCAGTATTTCCAGAACGGGTAGACAGCGGTAAATGCATGCATAGAAGTATATATTCAAACTCCCACGAATTAAGGTTGCCAGTTTTACGCCATATAAAAATGAACCTCAATAGAAAATGTAAGAACATACTAAATTAGCCCGTTAAAATCTGAGACCTATTTATGAAGATTAATTTGGAAAAAGAAATGCTGAAAATGCTAAACATTAATGTTTTCTTTATAATAACTCACTTATTCATAAACGTATTTAGCTAAAGTGTTGGTAATCAGAATCTCACCTTTGTCGTTTTTCTATCTTGCACATTTGACTATGCAACTGACAAAGACAAAGCATTCTATAGCTAAAACGTACCTTATGTACGTTTATGAATAGGGTAAGTTTCCAACAACATATTTTATAAGTAAGATGACAAACAATTTAAAAGATTTTACTGGTGCACTGGTGACATCACCGCAATACTTAAACATACTTGTCTCTAAATGGTAGTGTTCAGCACTATCGTGTTCCGGTCCAGGTGGTAATGTACAGTTTGAGTTTGACCCTGTAATTTCCGGCATAACACCTTAGGCTTCATGAGTGGTAACGCATATGCATTTTGGCCCTAATCTTTGTGTAAGTGCCTCTAGACTGCAGCCATCACTTAACATCAATGTGAATCGCATGCTTGTTTGCCACGTCCATTACATAAAAAAACAAACATGAACCTACTGGGTGTGGTAGAAGAATATTAGTATGAACTCTATGAACTCTATCATGTGATAGCAGACAGATTAGGTAAAGTAGTGCTTGCCAGCACAGCCTTGATCACCGTTACTCGAACTCTACATAAGGTATGGTAGTAAAAATGGCTTGATAAATTATAGCTCAAAGATGATTTCTACGTGTATTCCTTATCACTTCCCAAAAAAATCTTTTAACAAAACATTGTTTAGATCAGCAGGTGGTTCAGAGTTATACCTATTTTCTCAAAATAGATGCGAGTATGAGACCAAGCTAACTGTTGTTTTATTTTTTTTAATTACCACTGTCAGTATCTTCCAACTATTTCACTTAGTAACTAAAGAACTCATGGATAATTTGTTTGTTTGTACTTCACGCCTGTAATCCCCGAAGGGGTTGGCAGAGGTAAATGCATGCATTCAAGCATACATGCAAACACCCACGATTCGCCGGTTACGTTTTGGCCCATGTAACAGGTGGCGAGCCTGTTGACATCTCCGGGCACATTACCAAACTTTGAGGTACTGGGAAATTTCCAGAAAATGGAAATATCCCAATAGAACCAGAGATAAAGGCTTTTTCACCATTATCTCTGATAACCCCCTACCCGGGAATCGAACCCAGGACCTCAGCGTAGTACTAGTGGCCTGCTACCACTAGGCTACCGAGGCAGTTATATATACAGAATAAAATAATATACTTAATTGATATTCATTGATGTATCAGCGATTTTACTACAAATATAAAAGCGGGTTGATTAAAGGTCAGTCCCAAAAAAAATTGATTGATTCTTAAGGTTCAGGTATTCAACCAATACATAGAGTCTTGCAAATGGCCTTAATTATACGCAGTCAACAGCAGTCCACATCCGTTCGAAAGAAGAACTGGTCAGTTATTTAATTAAAGTTGTAAATCAATTTTCGCGTTAACTTTTACCAAGGCTATGTTTATCCGTATAAGGTTAACGGAATAGGTGAGGTCTTTCTATTCTTTAAAAAACTTTTTATACTCAAAGTCCTAATCACTTAATTTTACTGGGTTTCTAGTCAAAAGTTCCGCTTAATTTAAGATTTTAATAATCTTTAAAGGGATGTTTTCTTTCTATTACAGAACCACTTATTCTCCGCAAAATTATGTAGGGTTAGAAATACAAAATATCACCTGCTATTCGCTGCTCTATATGATCTACTTAGTCTGAAACAATCTCTACATTTCAACAACTTCTAGAATTAAGTATAACGTAATGTACCACCAAATGCATCTGTTTGTAATTAATTAAAAAAATATGTTTATTTAAAAAGGATTATCTAATTCATAAACAAAATTCTAATTAGATAAAATTATTTTTTTCTTCAAGTTCTGTTATTCCTCTTTACAATTTACCCTGTTTTTGTCATAATCTTATGTAAGTAGAATTGAACCGTTAAACTGTTTTTTGTATTGTAAACAATAAACTTACGTGTGGTACAAATGGCTTGGGGTGAAGAGTGGCTGATCCGAGGTCAGCCCGCAACCGGTTGAACGGGACCGCGAACACCGACTAAACAGTTCGAGGTCTTGCTTGCCTTTATATTCACTACAAGTCCTCTGTCTGGACAATAAACGTATATAAAAGGTCTATATACATCAAATTTTATTATTTTATTTAAAAAATATATCAACTTATAAAAATGGAAAGTCACGAGATAATTTAAAAATGTTAACTGTATACCTAGCTAGCCATGCAAAATTTGGAAACATATTTAGAACTTTATTTTGTTTGCAACAGTTTTTCTCTGTTGATTGCTTATTATTCAGCACAACATTCGTAGTAAAACATATCAATGAAATTTTTAAAAAACGTAACGTCTATAAACGCACACGTTGGTTTCTGTTTTTATGAAAAATCACAGTTGCCGACACAGAAAAATACCTCTAATTCTAATACGGTATTTAAGTATTATAATTATTTAACTTATTTACAGCAATTTCAAATGCAAATCTGTGTAAAAGTAGACTTTTCAATCTTTTTAATAAATAGGTAAGTAATTCTAATCATGGCTTAGACTTAAAACCATTAACCGTGATGAAAGATTCATATTTATAACTCTTTCTAAAATAACTACATACAAACAATGTTTACATTTTATTATGCTTTTCAAGTGTCTACACTCTAGTTACACTCTAAAGCCTAAAGTCTTTTTGTCTAAGTCTGTCAGCTACAGATATCAAGAGAAATTGTATGATATTTGAATATGTAGGAATTAAATTAGATAGAGATAATTATTAACTAATTATTCCCATAGATTAGTTTTTTTACTTACGTAAGTGGATGATCGAACCCGAGTCTCTCAGGTGGCGTCGTCCCCGCCTGACCGACTGTCACAAATGTCTGTCGTGCCTTTTACGCGGGACTTACACTTTTAAGAACCCGATAAAGCTCCATCACTATATCCGTTATCAACAGTGAAGGCCCACTCATAACCATCACACACGGAAATCGATTGAGATATAACATGAATGCGATACCTATAGCCAAACAAACAAAATAATAATATTGAATGATATCTTTACATATTACATATTATAACCTAGGTATATATTTAGCTATAATCTATGAACTGCATAATTACAAATGCTGATAAATTATTAAACAATTAAATTGCATAAATTCAAGTTACTAGTAGATATTAATTATGTTATTATTCCTTGCACTTCGTAAACAAATTAATCTGTTTAGTTATAATTTCAAGCAACTACTTTTCATAAATGTTACCTTGTGTTTTTGATGTCCTGGTCTGTTTATAGGCATACTTACAATATTTTTACTTTTTATTTTTACTTTTTTCTTTTTAAGTGATTTTAAATGTCTATAGACTTTGGTAAACTTCTTATTCGTTCGCAAGGTGTAAAGGTAATAAGATTAATAAAATTTGCCCAAAGTATTTGTTAACAACGCTTTTATGTTTCATTACGGGTTTAATTAAGCTAAAAGTAACCTCTTTTTTTCGTTTGCAGGGTGAAGGAAACAAGATTAAGAAAATATATCCAAGATGTTTGTTGACAATGTGTTTTATTATGCGTTTAATTAAGCTAAAAGTAATTCGCGGCGACCTCTCTAAGGCGCGGCGTCGGGTCGTGACGACCCCACTAGCGGAATCATTTTATTCTACTGTAAGAGATTTTTTCCACTACTGCAGTCAGTCAATCGAACAATGGCGGTCAAACCATTCCAATGTGGCAGGAGTAAATGCAATAATGCAAAACGGGCAGCAGTGTCTTGCGATAAAACTACCGCCACTGTGATCGCCTATACGCATGACAAGCGGGGCGATTATGGCATAATACCCTTATGAGCCTTATGGGGTGGCTTTGGTCCAGCAGTGGACATCTTTCGGCTGATATGATGAAAAGTAACGTCACTAAAACTGTGTTGTACCTTTTAAGCTATTGCATAGCTTCTATCGAGGGCCTTGAGCGCGGGGACCGAATCCAGAAATTCCGTAACGAAAAAACCTCACGCTCTCCACTCCGACGGGCACGGAGGTGGGGCTGGAAGGCCGTGCATTGTCTAACATCGTTTCTTTTCGGCAGTCTTCGACACGGTGTTTGTGTGCGTGCAACTAGACGTATTGTACGAATCAAGACGAGCTGCTCCAAATTCGGACGAATGCATAAGCAGCTGTTTATATGTATTGTAAAATAATAAAAATATTTCAAACAGTACTATCTTTTTTACTTAATAAAAGAAAAAAAAATGTTTTTTTATCGGTCACCACGCTCAAAAAGTGTAACTTGAATTAATATCAAAGAAAAAAGAAATACTGCATAAATAAAATAAATTAATAATTATAATTGCATAAGTTGATACAAAATGCTATGCAATAGCTTTACCGCGGCAGTCCCCGAGTGCCACACGTCGATTTTTTTTTATTTAAAAGCCAGCTAGTCCTTTAAATAGTCATGACAAGTTTCATACATTGATTTTTACAGAAAAAATATATAGTACTTAATAAAACAGCTTCGAAATATTATCTAGAGGACCTTTGGAACATTTCCTGATGTTTAAAATATTTTTAGCTCTCGAGAATAATAATATACTTTCCTACCAACTAATAGAAGGACTAAAAGTTTTTATTCCGGAGAAGTAAAATTATTTTGAACATTTCGTTCTTTTTTTTTGTCTAATCTTGCCATGGTCCTTTCGTATCGTACAGACTCAAAATCAACAAAATGTATGTTGAATTAAATTAAGTTTTTGAATTTAACTACATTTTTGGTAATAAATATATATATATATTGACCCCATCCGCGGGTCAGTAAGTAAGAAAGATTCCGAGTGACACCATCGGAATATAGTAATGTGCCCAATGAATGTCAATAAGTTCGTCACATTTAACCAAATTGTAAAAGAAATTAGCGAATCGTTGATGTTTTGGGCATTTTTATACCTTTCTATTTTTAATAGGTCATATTGCGTTGAAATCTTTAGAATGTTCAAATGTAGAGTCTAAACATTTGTATTACAATGTATAAGTTTATATTAAATTTTAATTCAATTTTTTAAACAAGATATTATTTTGTCTTAAAATTTATATTTGAATGTTGTAGGACAATGTTTTTTTATTGTAATTTTGGGAGAAACACAATACTATGTTGGGAAAATTCTATAAAGTTACGCGATGTTGTAAATTCGATACAGCTAATCCAAGGTGAATCTACGTGAGCGATGCATCCGCTGTCCATTTGGTATATAATTAGGGTTTCACTGTTGACCATCAATTTGTTTAGACGTAACTTCACGTCTGTATTCGCCGAAAGTGTAGGCAGTAGTACCTAAATGTATACCAACTCCATAACCAAGATACGTCAGTTACGCTACTGTCAAGGCAGTAATTTGTTTATTGTACTCTTTCTACATGGTGCTGACCAAGATCCATATATTTTTGGAACGTCTCCTTTGTACAAAATAATGAATAAAAGTTCCAGGATGAAAAAGCTGTAGGATACTATCATCTTTATTCTTATCCCTATCTCACATAGCCTTCCATTTAAAAGCTAAATGTTAACTATTCCGGGGAATTAAACATACTTATTATTACTTATATATATCGGTCAATTAGGTTATCAAGTATAGTTTCGAAAAAAAAAAATTCACCGTGGACCATTTTCAATTTTTGTACTAACAAATCTTGCTGTAATCCATTAGGTACACTTACTTTGAACAATAACATTTTACAATGTTCAATGAAATCTGCACAGTAATATAATCTGTCAGTTGTGGTGAGGACATGGTTTCCAATCAATAGGTAATTGTTTATCTGAGCAATGTCAAGAAAACAAGGTGTCACGCCAGGAAATAGTTACCTACTATACTACTATAGGACAGTTATTAGATTACGTGAGCTTATTAAAATACAATACATTTGCATAGTAACATTTTTTTGCCTTGTTCCTGTATTTTAATAAGTAACATATAATTGAACCTCCATATACGTATATACTTAAAGCTAAGTAAATACCTATCAATCTTTTTTTTTATGTTACAAAGGTGGCAAACAAGCATGCAGTTCACATTGATATTTAGTGATGACTGCAGCCTATAGACATCTACACGAAAACCAAGGGTCAAAATGCAGATGCGTTGCCAACCTTGAGACCTTAGGTGTTCTGTCTCTGTGATAGTTATTACGGGGCCATACATTATCATTTAACTGGAACACGATAGTGCTGAACAATACCATACTTATACTTAAAGCTAAGTAAATACCTAGCAACCTTTTTTTTTATGTTACAAAGGTGGCAAATAAGCATGCAGTTCACATTGATGTTTACTGATGACTACAGCCTATAGACATCTACACAAAAACCAAGGGTTAAAATGCAGATGCGTTGCCACACTTGAGACCTTAGGTGTTCTCTGTGATAGTTATTACGGTACCATACATTAAAATCTAACTGGAGCAGGATAGTGCTGAACACTACTATTTAGCGGCAGATAAATTAGGTAAGGTGGTGGTGCCTACGCCCTGGAGCTCCTACACTGGAACTCTACCACCGGTAAAGACCATCCACCACCTCCATATATACCTACATATCTGACGACCCAGTTGATCGAAGATGTAAGACGACCGCTTGATTTGAGAATTCTGGGTTCGGTCCTCGCACTCCTTGCACCGAGACAATTGCTTTATCTATGTATGTAAGCGTATTTTATAAAGATCTTTTTATTCTGGGTGTTTCTGAGTGTGTGTGTATGGCACCCACGGCCCATCTAGTGTGGGGTTAGTGATTTCAAGCGTATTTTACTGCCTTATGTACCTAGTGCCTAGTGCAAACACCACCGTCACAATAGAAAGAAAGAAAGACAATATGACAATATACGAGAATACAGTAGACAAACACACAGTAGTACAGTGTGTCTGTATATTCTTGCCAAATTACAGCTTTCTAGTAGACACTTTTAAGCAGCGGACAGACTAGACGTGCGTACGGACGGACATGGCGAAACCACATAACATGTTCGTTTTCTTAGACTGTGGCGAAACTATAGGGGTTCCTTGTAAGCTACGGAACCCTAAAAAACATCCGTAATGATAACACGTAGTTACGCAGACTACCTTCTTTAGCAAACCGTCGGCGCTTCTGGATCCTACCGCTTGTCACTTTACTACCGCTACGTACCCTCTTATACCTATATATCGTAAGTAATAATTGTCGTTTAAGTGTTCTTTTTTTTTGAATTCGTAAGTTTGCAATTGACGCTAAAGAAAGGACGAACTTATTAATTACATAAAAGATTAACGAAAAATTATACACTGTACCTATTTAAAACCATGAAATTCCCATGTTTATCAATACAAACAGTGGTTCCAAGAATGATTTACTGCCTTTCGATCTGTATTTATAATTTTGTAGAAAAAAACATGATGTTAGTAAACATGTTTCCCCTGCGGTACTACATCAAACAACGATATCTAAATTCTATCCTGCAAAGCAAGGGAGCTTTGATAATTCTATATTATCAAAGTCCACAGGCAACTGCATAAATTGAGATCAAAATGCTCTCATTCAGTGGCCTCCGCACACTACGGTTTTATTAAGCTGGAGCTACTAGTGCGCTCGCCGATTACCCGGTGAAGTAGACTGGTGCCGTCTCGAGACGTGCCGCCTAAAAAAGTCCGTCCTAAAAAAACATTTTTAAACGACTCTGAAATGTAGACTATCGCTAAAGCTTGACTTACACTTACTGACTTACACTTGTCACTCGTTCACTCATTACTCATTACTCCAACATACACTTGCATATCGTAAGTGTATGTTTTGAATACGGCTCGACTGGTGGCGGAGCTCGTGGGCGTACCACCGTAATACCTAATCTAAATGCTGCTAAATGGCAAGTTTTAGTATTCAGTACTAAAGTGTTCCGCTGAGGTGACCCCGAAATTTCCGGCACAGAGGCATAAAAGATTAGGTCTCAGAAGTGGCAAGTAACAACGCGTCTACATTAAATGATTGAAACCTATTAGGTTTTTTTTAGCCTGCAGTATTCACTTATATGAACTGTACCCTTGTTTGCTATTTTCATGGCACAAATAAAAACAAAAAAAAAATAACGTAAATGTACATGATTAAAATTGCCAATGACTTTTTTTACAAAATGTATTTGATGGTTTTAGGTTATTTCACCACAGTGCGTACGAAACTCTTATTCGCGTCGTTCCTGTAATCTGCCCTAAAGCGTTTAATTTTATCGATTTTATATAATTTTAACATAACATATAACTTACGAAGAATAATGACGATAGCTTACGACGATATTTTCAATGGGTCTACGAGTACTTACGAATAAGTAAGGTAGACTGGGTACGGTTGAAGCAGTGGACGGTTGAAACAAAACGAATGTCTCGTAAACCGTGCGTGATAGGATGATGGTTACAGGAGGAGATGGACCATATTTTTTGTTAGGATTACAAGTCGAAACACGTATTTTATTTTTGCGTCGCTCTTCTTGCGGTGCTTACATATATTGGAGGCCTCATTGTGTTTTTTTAGTAGCAGGTTAAAGGCGAATTTATATTTTTATATCTTTAGGCGGCCTTTTTATAGTTGGTACAGTTGAAATAGATTACTTATTTCATTTTCTTGTTTCTCAATTGCCATGAAATCGCCAAAGGAAGACTACGGGGATCAGGTTTACTTTTGAACGTTTTAACAAACTTTTGAATGTAAAAACAGATTTTTCACTAGGAACAGCCGAAGCAACAGCTTGAATTGAATAAATTCAACCGTTATTGAGGTAGGTCTGTTAGTAGGTAAATGAGATGGTGGTGATTTGCGATGAAACAAAAATTGGAATATAAAGCTCAGAATCGAGTGATAAACTAGGAACAAGAACGCGAGCTATCTAATCACTAGATATTTATTTTGGTCTAACTAAAAAGGATTAATCGATAACCGTCTAGATGGAATTACCGCAATTTCAGACTTGGAATCACCAACGAAATGGTTAGCGAAGAATGGTTTCGAATAATTAGAATATTTATGAAAATAAATCCGAGACAATAAAAAAATATGAACTATCCGCGCGTGCAGCTTATTTACTCTTTAAACAAAAAGTGTTGTTGATAGGAGAAGTTGATTTGTTTGCTCAATATTATATCAAACGGAAATTAAATGTAGTTTACAATTGCTGTGCCGTTGATTTTTAGCGACATAATCTCACACACAGGTACACAAATATTACAAAAATCAATTATAGTTGAAGTTCTACTTACCTACCCTATAATAACGTTAGTTTGTTAATATCGTCAATGATTTGAATATTAGTTTTAATATATTTGTGATATGTAGGTATGTGTAAATTAAACAATGATTAATAACCCAGTCGCCCCTACTTGGTAAGAAATGTCTTCCTATAATTTTGTGAGCATACTGTCGATAAACGTAAAAATTGTTCAAGAAGATTGATTTTTCGATGGCCTGTAACTTCATAGCTCGTAGTCCGTAGCGGGTAGCTCTACGTCGTCGGTGCAGGTCTGGAGGTGGTCGTCTACTCGAGCCTGTACTGTACCGTACCTGCGGCCTAATTCTCGTAGCACAAAGTCGTTGAATCGAAATAGAATCGTTTCCCTGTTTTCCTTTACCAATGCGCGCGGTCTATGATAGAGCAGGACAGCGCACCGATTCAAGTTCAATTCTACGACTTTGTATTATATCTGCTCGCGTATCAACAGGGGCCGGTCTTCGTCAGGTTGATTAGCACATTCTTGCTGGTGTAGTTACCCCATCGTGGAATTCTAGCACAGAGGCACAGGTCTCTCACACAACACAATTCCGATCGCAGAGGGGCATTGCGACCGCAAACCAAGGAACGAGTGCCTGTCTAGGTCAGAAATTGAACCTTACCGCTATTCTCGGACCCGAGCTCACCGTATCGTGGTATATGCATAACATGTGAGACAGGGACAAGAACATTAGAGATGTCATCGACACGATCTCGCCGTGGCGAAGATTGTTCATGAGTCTATGCAATGGGGGTTATCGCGGTCTCCGCGATGTCACTTGTCACGAAACGTTTGTGAACGGAACTTGTGTACCCCAATTTTTTTTCCAACAAGATATTTAATTGTAAACTTTGTTTTGCCATCCGCCATTATAACAAATTTTCACAGGTACACTTTAGTAGTGCCAAAAATCACAACAATCGTAGCCTGTTGCTCAGTAATGCCAGTATTATTACTTCTCTACTTCTCTGGTAGTATTATTGGTTCTCATGCGGATCTCTTCGTTTCTAATTCGATCTCCTCTAGTTATAACTCGCTCCATTGCCCCTTTCAACAAAGAGGGCCCCATTACTACTGTTACAAGCACAGAAATGTAAATAATATTATGCATATTTGAATTATTTGAGTCCAAGCTTTATATTACATTTACTTGGTACGATGTCGTATTGTAATTTATTGTATTTTGAATTTAATTTGTAATAAAATATAACAAGACAACACAAGTTAAGCGTGATTAAGCCAGAGATGTTGGACCAGATAAATACTAATAATAGTCAGATTGATACTTGATACAACTGCAGCAGCCACTAACCTTGCATTGATGGGAAAGGAACCCGCCTAATCTGCCTATCATCCCAACAGAAGAATAAGTTTTGTTTAGCTGACAACGAACAATGAAACAAATCGTGAGCTACAAACCACTGGCCATGACCTGCGTAATAATTAAAGTAATTAGATTATTTTATTTTCAAAATAACTTATTTCACGACTTAGCAAACGCCTGCGGTCTAGCATTGAACAACATAGGGGAGTACGTCGTTGTAGTGAAATTAATAGGCGTTTGTAAATAGTTTAATTTCAACAGTTTTTTTTCTTTGGAAAGGTCATGGTCACCCGTTGTCTAGCGGAATAGACGGCAGGTAGTGTGACTGGTACTCTAAAACCTCGCGGTGTTCTGACTCGTCCGTCATCAGGGGCCACGAGAACGCTTACGTACGTACACATCCGCGACCCTGCCAGCGGCCGCTCGTTTCTGAGCCCTTCACAATCTGAGCTCTTTGGCTCCACAATGCATGTGGCGGTACCTTTCTCCATTCAGGCGACGGACTTCCCCTAGTTCAACATCCCATATACTGTCCAGACCACTCACAACACCAGGCGCCGTGGAGGGGTTCGGGGGCATTGTTCAAACTCGAGGGAGCGGAAGTATCGAAGAAGTTCGACCTGTGGCCCCACCACCCCCGTATCAAACGGCGGGACCACTGTTAGGTGGCTGGGGATAGGGTGCAGGGTCAACGACATACCCGTGAACCTCTTCCCCAGCCATCTCCTCACCACAGCAGCCACTGGCTACTCAGCCCCCCGCCACGACAAGGCGGAAACAATCGGGGGATGTAAGTTCAACCGTAGCTCAACCTAAATTTAACATAGTAAGTACTCTCGTACAACCCTTATATCTGCATAATAGTTAGAGTTATTACGTACTAGCTGACCTGGCAAATGTCGTTCTACCATTTAATAAACGTTTAAACTAACATGTTCGTTTTCTTTAGACTTTGGTTTAAACCATGGTCTTAACATGAATTAAAAAAAAAACAGGCAGGTGCCATCATTGGTGTGAGGAATGTGTTTGAATTAAATTTATTTTCCCAATCGCTACTTTTCTCTCTCAAAAATATTAATTTTAATTATATGATGTAACATATTAAAATAATGTGCATGAAATGTATGCTTTAGGTGACTGAAGTATTTTATTTGATAAGAATTAATACTCTTTTGGTGTAAATAGCTGCTATAGTTAGATATAGAGATATCACATACATTTATACATGTCAATATATTTCAAGTGTTGGAGATTCAATAAACTGCAATCACAGTTCGTGTCCACAGGATTCCGTATATTTCTCGTGTTACCTTTAATCACATAGACTTTCTATAGATTTTTCCTGTTACCTATTGATAAATAACCAGGTATATTCCATTTTTATTAAAACATAGGGTGCTAGATTCGTAAATAAAGAGCGGGAATGGTTATTTTTTTTGGTAATTTTTTGTCTATGTTATACTCCGTTTTTAACGATGCAAAATCTGTCTAAATGAAAAATGAGTCAAGGAAAATGGTACGAGTGTTTGGAAGTTGCAAGGCAAGTGAGGCAACTTTTAAGATTAAATAGAAGACATGCTAGGTATATTTAAAACTATCAAAACTTTCAAAAAATAGAAGTTGCATTTAATGGTCGCATGTCTTCAATAACGAATACTCTTAGATAGGTATATCCTGATTTTCTAAGCAAAGCAGAGGCAGAGGGTACGCAGACAACGAGGTAGGTAAGAAGAAGGGCACGTTTTTGGCTCTTTATTCATCGTACTACACGCTCTAAGTAGATTCTGATATATTCCTAAATCACCAATTGCATTTCTACTCAGAAAATAAAGAGTGTTTTAGGACTAAGTATACTTAACTTACTAATTCACATTAAAGTCAGGGTTGACATGGTAGTAAACAATCATGATAGAGATTTGTAGTTACCGTCGTATTATATGAATGAATCTTTAGATAATAATATACTTATTTATTGTTTCTTTGCCAACACTTTAATTTTCGAACACATTGGTCTCCTTTGGATTTGGGCAGTTAATAAGTACTTATATAAGGCATAATAGTTAGTTAGTTTTATACTGACCATAGAGCCCCACTGGATCAACATAACACCACTTCTTCGGATTTTCTTTCGAACTTCAGTAGCTGTCACAGGTTCAAGTCTCGCCCCAAGTAAAATTATTCTTTAAATTTTTTTTAAATCTTTAAACCACAGTTTAGGAGGTTTTAAAACTAAAGCGTTCCTTATTATACTTACCTACAGCATACAATTTCTAATATTCTCTTGCTTCATGAGTGGTGAGAAAGTCCGTTTTTGTAGCAGATGTCCACACTCTACAGTAAACTTGCTGTCAACGAACATTTGCTGTACATAAAAAATAGGCCAAGTGTGTATCAGACACGGGCAATGTAGGGTTCCATTTCTCCAAGTATTTACCTATAAGGTAGTCGACTTTTACTTCTTAAATTTTCTTTTTATGTAATGAAGGTGGCAAACAAGCAAGCAGTTCACATTAATGTTGAGTGATGACTACAGCCTATGACCCACACAAAGACCTGGGATGCGACCGCCTAACGACATTGCTATTGTCGTTGTCATTGCTGTAAAATTTTCATGTCGATTTGTAGCTCGCCACTTGCCTTTAAAAGCAGTAGTGATAATCTGATTGTTTTTCTTGCTTTCGTAGGTGAGAAACAAGCGATAATGGTAGATTATTTCGATTCTTGTTATTTAGTTAAAGTAAAAATCGACATGAAAATTTGACAGCAATGACAACGACAATAGCAATGTCGATAGGCGGTCGCAGCCCAGAGGTAAAAATGCCGATGCGTTGGCACCCCTGAGACCTTAGTTGTTTTGTCTCTGTGATAGTTATAACGGGCGATTACTTTCGTTATATATTCTATCCCCCTTATTCATAAACGTACTTTAGATACGTTTTAGCTATAGAATGCTTTGTCTTTGTCAGTTGTATTGTCAAATGTGCAGGATAGAAAGAGACAAAAGAGAGCAACACTTATATACATATACATAAGCAACACTTTAGCTAAAATACGTTTATGAATAAGGGGGAATGTTTCTACTATCGGGGTTTAATTTTGTAAATACAACTGTATTTGGGTGTCTAAAAATTGCATGAGATGACTCTCACAAACATTGGTATCGCTAAACTTAATTATCCACAAACAGATTCCTTTATCCAAAGCGGTTTTCATCCATCCAACCACATCACATATTATTACACTTGTTCTGTAGAACAGGCCACAACTCGATTTTTTTTCACATATGTTAATTTACATTACAGTCTTCCAAAATTACAATCTTCTTCGATTTTAAGACACGATTATAAGGGTTACTTATAGACTACGGACCCCTTAAAAGGTGTAAATTGAAGTAAGAAAAGTAAAATGTTAATGAAATAATTAATCTTTCCCGTACAAAGTATGCAAGTGAATCAGTACGGAATGAGTATAGACGCGTTCTGTGTACCAGAGCGTTGGTAAAAGTACGCATCCATGCGAAACCGCGATCATCTCACGCTGCGTGTAGAATCATATATTCGTAATAATTAATAGTAGAACTTTATTCTTACTAAACATGTCACCTTTATTTTTTCTCTCAAATGCATGACTTTTTTCGTTCGGGTACTTATTTACCTAATTCTACAAAACTAACAAATAGTACCTATATCAAATGATATAAAAATGTGTGAAATAAAAACAAACACCTGGGTATTTTCAATAACATTTTCTTTATTATTTATAAATTGTATACACCTTTGTATACACCTATCTTATTTATCCATATCGTTAATTAACATGAAAGAGATGTAACTAATAAATACTAGGGGGTAGTTCAAGAAATTCTTTTTATAAAATATACATCACAATAATAGGATTATGAGAACACAAGCGTTGACACACGTATACATGTAAATACATTAACAAAAATACATTTCAAAGTATTTAAACAGTCAATAAACAAAAGTTATGACAATTAAAATTATTCTTTGATAACACTTATTTACTTAATAACTGGTAAAAACTTAATACAACAATTAAGGACTATTTTTCACGTTAGAAAATGCACATTTGTGAAATATTTAAAAAATACCTACTTCAAAGTCTTTCATCATCACATGTCATGATATCCTAACAGGCACCAGTTCTTTTGCAATACGCTAAATAATCACTTTGTTCATGGTCATATTCTTCAAAATCGTTGTCGCGGTATCTGTAGGGCGGTGAGTATTGTGTTTTTGATGGAGACTTTGGATACCTTTGTTCCCTTGAACTGGACGGTCTTCGTTGCGGCCATCGTCTTCTATTGCGATCTAGATGTGTGATGCGGACTGGTCTCCGCCCACGAGTACGGGGACTGAAAAATGATACATAAATTTATACAAATAAGAACCACAATTAGTAGAGTTCTAGTGTTGGAGCACCACTGCATTAGCTATTCCATCTACCGCTAAATGGTAGTGTGCAGCACAATCCGGTCAGGTTAGATAGTATTGTATCCGTATTTCTGCCTCTGAGGCACCTGAAGTTAATGTTTTTATCTTGATATCTCTAGATTGCAGTATTTATTAATTTACTATCAGTATAAATTTCAGCCTGTTTGACTCCTTTATTACTTCAAAAATAGCTCAAGTACGATTCGGCACCATATGCACAGGATGCTGTATACTCAATACAAGTAAGTATACCTTACAAAAAAAACTCCTATGTTGGCTGGATTTATTCACTTCTTTTAGGTTTTCTTGTAGGTAATCTACTCGTACAAGTAGAAAACTATTTCCTGTACTTCTTACAATACCCCATAATAACTACCGTCTTAATATACATGTACTGACTAGGGTTGCTGAGGATTCCTCTTCCTCTTCCTCATAATGAGGAAGTTCCGCAATATTTTGTGATCCTCAGCCGTTTCCGCATCCTCAAAAATAAAAATAAAAAAATCCTCTTCCGCTACCGCTTCCTCAAAATTTAAGAGGAATTTATGAGGAATTTTGTTGCGCATGCGCGTCGCGTATCGATGGCAACACACACGCCGCAGCGCGGTGCCAGGTCGAACAGGTGAGCGAGACCTTCCCACCCGCCACCGGCGCTGTTCCTTGATTGTTTGTTTTAATTTTATTGACATACATTATTTTGTTTATACGCGTACTCAACTTAAAAAATCGAAATATTCGGGGCTTTACAGAACTGTATCTTTACATTACCTATCTTCTCTTCCATCAAATGTACCAGCAAACGACTTTTTAGCAATGCTGTATTGATATATGATGAGCTATAAAACCGGTTGTTGGGGAAACAGCGTCCAAATATTTCTTTTATAAAAATTAACCTCCCTGTTTAAAATAAATTTCGATTAATAGTATTCAATTCTTTTATTTTGATTAATAATATTCGACTTAAATACCTAATTAACAAAGAAATAAAGACTGCATTCTTATTTTCATTTCAATTCCTAAATGAAATTGTGTCATTCACTCATCTTTTTTTTGTGTGCGTGTGTTTTTTTTATGTCTGGTGGGAAAGTGGTCACCGTCGCCAATGAACATTTGCAACACCAGGGGAGTTGCCAACGCGCTGCCAGCCCTGAAGGACTCCTTTGACGCCATTTTTGAAGAACCTCTTAATGTAGCACCTAGGGAACACCTCAGAGGGAAGTTCGTTCCACAATTTACACGTTCTGGGCAAGAACGAACGTGAAAACCGCACCGTTGAGCACCGCCAGGTGTCCAGTCGGTGTGGGTGGAACTTCTCTCTTCGGCGGGTAGTACGGTGTAGGAAAATAGATGGTAGCACCATGTCAAACAGTTCAGCAGAGCACTCACCATTGTAGAGACGGTACAACACGCACATACTCCCAATGTCTCTGCGTAGGCTCAAACGTTCGAGCCTGTCAGTAAGTCCTGAATCGTTAACAATACGAACGGCGCGTTTTTGTAGGGAGTCAAGTGGACCAAGCTAGTATTTGGGGGTTCCCGCCCACAAATGAGTATGAGTAGTAGTAGCTGCCCCGAAGTGAAAGTGAATACTGCCTGGCTTTGTTAAGCACCCCTAGGTTTTTGGATGCCAACTTGGTCTTACACTCAATATGACTCCCGAATTGCACTTCATTCGATATGTCAACGCCCAGGATACCGATACTCTTACCAACGGCGATCGGAATGCCCTGGAACTGTGGTGCTACAATGCATGGCGTTTTTTTAGCGGTGAACGTGCAGACTTGTGTCCTCGAGGGGTTGAACTGCATTAAATTAAGTCGACCCCAATCCGAGACCCGCTCCAGAGAGTGCTCGATTTCAGACACAAGTCTAGTCCTTCTTTCCTCGATAAGTGTCCGAGAGGCATTTGCACGGCAAATGTAGTGTGCATATCCCGTACTATCATCGGTATAGCAATGAAAATTGGAGTTTTCCTCCAACATTTCATTGATGTGCAGAAGAAAAATCGTGGGAGATAGCACAGAGCCTTGCGGCACACCAGCGTTGATAGGTAGTCTGTCTGAGCGCTGACAGTCAACTAAGACTTGTATATAACGCTCAGACAGAAAGCTGGCTGTCCAGTCGCATAGCCTCTCGGGAAGACCGTAGGATGGAAGTTTCGCGAGAAGTGCCCTGTGCCAGACCCGGTCAAAGGCCTTAGCAATGTCGTTATGTAGATATGTCACTGAACTCGTCCTTAACTGCTGGACCAATTTTGATGATTCTTTATCGTATGTGTTTTGAGAATGGTTTAGATTTTAGATTCATAGTAAAAAATAATTAAAAGGGCATTTTGTAGTGGACCAACCACGTGCGGATTTTAGGTTGGGTCTGCTAGTATTTTGTGTCTTCGTATCATCCTCTTCTCATCTTTCTGTAGCGCGCAAGGCCTCCCGGCTGGTGTAGAACGAAAGCGATCTACTCGATTAAGCGATACGGGTGCGGTCGGGTGTGTGACGGGTGACCACTAGTGGCAAATTAAAATGCGCATTTTCGTGCTTAGGAGAGCAGGACGCCGACGGTCCCGGTTGCTATCGATAGATAGCAGTCGTTAAACCTTGTCGGAGGCTTTATGGGCGGTTTGAAAACATCCGACAGCGGGTTGGCCACTAACCCTTGCAAGTAACTCCACCAACCCGCATTGGAGCAGCGTAGTGGAGTAAGCTCCAGACCTCCCCTCAAGAAGGGGAGAGACTCGTGACCAGCAGTGGGACGTTTCAAGGGTTGCTATTATTATTATGTCATCTGCTTCCTCTTCCTCTTCCTCATAAAAATATCCTCTTCCTCATCCGCATCCTCTAAATTGGCGCATCACAATTCCTCTTCCTCCTCATCTTCCTCATAATCACTTCCTCAACAACCCTAGTACTGACCATGATTATTTATTTAACTTCGGTGGTCATTTATCTCGTCGTTAAAAAATAAGATCACAGTAAACTTGGAAGCGCGCATAGCCCAGCGGCTGGTGTAGATCGTAAGCGATCTGCTCGGTTAAGCACTACGGGCGCGGTCGGGTAGTCTGATGGGTGACCGCTAGTGGCAAATTAAATGCGCGCTTCCGTGCTTCGTAGGGCACGTTAAGCCGTCGGTCCCGGTTGCTATCGATGAATAGCAGTCGTTAAACCTTGTCGGAGGCCTTATGGGCGGTTTGAAAACATCCGACAGTGGGTTGGCCACTAACCCACCTACCTCCACCAATCCGCATTGGAGCAGCGTGGTGGAGTAAGCTCCAGGCCTCCCCTCAAAAAGGGGAGAGACTCGTGCCCAGCAGTGGGACGTATAATGGGTTGCTATTATTATTATAAACTTGACTCCATTTACCTGTTTAATTACAAAATGTAACCCGCATATTTAATTATGGTATAACTAAAGAGTCATAAGATTCTTATGTGTGTAATAGCTGTAATTATGGATCTGATCGCACATAATGTAAGCCAGCCATGCTTAGTTCACACATAGTTATACTTTTCGCACTGTGATATAACTGTCAATATGAACATGCAAAAAATCGCGTGCAGACAATGCGTGAAAAACTTTCCAATGCTGTTTTTCCAACTTAAATAATATCAACATAGATATGAAGGTGTAAACAATGGTACCTAATACTACCTACTTATAATTGGTGACTAGACTTTCGGCTTCTAATGCAGAAGCATAACATTGTTACTGTTGGCACACGAGCTCAGAAGAATTGGGCGAGCAGGCGAGCAGAGAAACGGGTGGACTGGATCAGAGAACTGTTACTTCAAGACCGTTCCCAATAATTCCTAGGATCTCGCGCGGGCTAATTCAGCACCGCCCCTAATCGCATATGCCTTGTGTCCCTTGGCAATGCTTAAAGTCGAAGTTCGGACCCGCAGGGAGGCAGTCGTGCTAAATTTATTAAGTCTAAGAGCCCTTTGCGCATACTGATTGCCAGGTGAAGTAGACTAGTACCGTCTCGAGACGTGCTGCCTGCGTAAGTCCATTATAAAATTCATTTATTGCAAAGGTGGGCAAAATACAAGTCCAACCGTTTGTGATACCTATATTTTCTTCCGACGCGAACAAGAACAACTTCATAAAATGAGGCAGCGGAAGTTGCAACTCTTGTCAAATTTTGATGTACAGCCACACTTACGAGCACACAGAGGTCTCTCTAACAGTTAAAACTATTTAGGCTAAGAGCAATTCATGCTTGCCACATTTGTTCAGTGATGGAAATAAGCCAGTCAGTAATGCGTGGTTAGACCTCTAGACACATCCGACAAAAAATAAAATAAAGGGCTAGGTTTAGTCTGGTGATAGAGCGCCAATGACAGAGCTCGCGGGAGTAGGCACCACCGCGTTAGCTAATCTACTTGCCGCTAAAACTCAGTACTTTCTTAGCCCTGTTATTTCCGGTACAGAGACATAATAGCTTAGGCCTCAGCAGTGGCAATGTATAAATGCAATACGACCTACTACAGAAAAAACAATGTAGTATAGAATTCGACATCAACTTACCTTTTAGGCCTTTTAGCGTACGGTATTCGTTTGTTCTCCGGTCGAGGTAAGTAATCATCGTGATCGTCCTCGTCAGAGTCGTACTCTTCCCGTGTCCTCGTATGGTGGAAAACTGGCCGAACATGTGGTACAGGCACTGGATATGGTTTTACAACCGGGACGGGGACCTGCAGTAAGCCATACAATTACTATACTCGCTTTTCATATAACTTCAATGCACCACTAACATCTAATACCGAATAGTTCTAAGAGAAGCTATCCTTTCGTAAATATGAAAGTGTTTCAGTGCAAGATAGATAAATAAGTGTATATACATAAAGAACATAATATTAACTTCAATTAGTGACTGTACAATTATTAATTAAATAAAAAAACTACATAAAATGAAGGAAGACTGTAAATAAGGAGGATTCCACTCATCATTAGATTAGGTTTCTGATAGATATAAACCAATCCTGGTTAAAATTTTGAATGTCGGTACTCTATTCTGTCGTCAACAGGGATTTCTTTATTCTAATGCAAAAGAAGACAAATAAAATTTGGGTTTGTTAATTCGAAGTAACACCATAAACTCTACCTGTTTTTCAACAGGTACAGGCACTGGCTTCTCTATTGGATAAGGAACCTTTTTGAAGACTGGGTAAGGCACTGGTTTCTCGATAGGCACGGTAAGCTCCTGAATAACTGGTACGGCCACGGGTTTTGGTACTGGCACGTGGACCGGGTACGGCTGGGGCACCGGCACTATCACCGGATGAGGTACTTCTATCTGCAAATTCACTTATTACAGGCAAAGTGCGACATAAACACCCAATAGTTTAATAGTTTAGGTACTACTACGAAGTAATGCACAGAACTTAGATCAGAAGTAAGGAATTTTTAATAAATAAGTAGATGTGTTGTATGTGTATTGTGAACAGAGGAAGTTGTAGAAGACATAAACATTCTAATAAAAATGTATTCAGTACGCATGCAAGCCAATTATGTAATTTCTACTTTCATGGTCAATGCATTTTATTAGAACCTGAAAAAATACGCTTCACTTCACATGCGACAGTTTACATTTCATGAAGTTTTACGACAATTCGTGTTTATACAAAAAAGATCGTTAAAATTATTTACATGAAAACATTTATTACAATTCCTATTATTATTCGGTACTTAACTTTTGGCCCAACTCGGATTTACTAACTAATATAAGGTAATCTCATAATTAATTATTATTTTACAAGTAAATGTCAATAATCTTGAGTTTATATCAATAAACATTACTAACTTTTTACTTCGCTACGCAAATACAACTGAAAAATAACAACTTCAAAGTTGATATATGCAGAATTACTTATCTATTATCTCTTATCACTTTTATGTCCAAAAATTAAATAAATAATTTTTGACATATTCATGAATATAATATAATCTTTTGTAACGGTACTTGTACTGTAGCCAATATTTCATCTTAAAATTAAAGAGAACTCACTTTAATTTTAAGGGGAGCTAGTGCGGGCTTTCCCAATTCCATTAATTAATGTTAATAAATTAAGTAGTTATGTTAGCGCTAGTGCGACAACATTTTAGGTATTTATAAACAAGATCTAACTAACTAACCGAGAGGATGCATGTATGGTTGTTTAATAATCACCTAGAAACTTTTTCTAAATTATACTTCTATCACAATATTATAAACTGAACTGTCTAATTAATTAAGTACCATTGTCTAAAAAATTATAAGGATACGCGATTAACTATTTTTCACTCATGAATTGACATTACAATCACAACACTCGGTTTGATTGATTGATATGGATCATCTATCAATCTATTAATCAATACATTGTATACTAAGTAGGTATACAGTATTTGAGTAACAGTGTTTTATCATAAACATTTATATTATATTTATTATACGCAGTGGTTTACGCATTGATGGATACGTAAAGTATTCGGTGGTAATTTTGGCCACCACAATTTCCGCCACTAATATTTATATTTTTTTCTATAACTTTCCTGTAAGTAGGTATGTGTCTGTTATGAAACTCTAGATATTGCTTTCACTGGAAAATGAAAAATGAATTTATAACAGCTAATCTACCGTAACAGTGGGTCAATGAGCGCTTTATTAGCACCCAGTCGGCTAACTATCAATTTACGTTAAGTTTTCTCTTTCTACGAGTGACACTTGAAATGCATAGGTCTATATATCTCCTTTTTCAAAAATGTTTTGTCAATTGAATGATTGCAGATAATATTTGAAATTGGATACGTCTCTAGAAACTAGAAGTACATATAAAGTTGTATGTGTATAGTAGTATACAGTTTCAAGATTTCTCGTCAGATCTCTGGTACATACATACGCGCATCATCTTACTGGCCAAGCGAAGAAATTAGTGCGCGACGTGCACTATCTACTCTTCCGATCCGCATTCCGTCTCCCCTTTTTTTTGCTAATTACATACTCGATCATAATAACTATTGACAATACAGATGATACTTACCGGATATGGTTTCGGAACTGGCACATGTACTGGTTTAGAGTCTGATGCATAGGATTCGTAATCACGTAGTGATGCATATTTCGACTTTAAATAACTTTGCTTCCACTTCTGTACAAGTTTTTTGAAGTCCTGTTCTTCTCCGGCGTTGTGTTTAAAGGGTAAATATGATGGTTGCGACGTATCATGATTTCGTAAACCTAAAAGGTCTTCTTCTAATTTGAACCTGTTTTTGGTTATTTCTTTGCTCCAGTCCAATTCAGGTTTGCTCAGCGTATAGGGCTTAAAGCTATTGTAGGAGGACCATTCATTTGGTTTGCTATCAAAATATTTTCCATATTTATAAGCATTCAGTTTTTTTGGAATATGAACAATGTCGTCATCATCATCTAGTGATGGCTTTCGTACATTCTTTTTATGAGAACTAAAATCTTTAGTCTTGAAAACATCGCCCCAATTGGAGGATATTGACGGTGCGGAACCGTATAAGTTTTTAAAAGGATTGAAACTATCGACAGATTGTTTGTATTGATCTTTTGTATTGAAGAAATTGATCGTGGAAACTTCATCGTCATAGGATGGTTTGAAAGAAGGAATTTTCTTAAAAGCGGAATAATCCGTTTCTGGAAATTGATAAGTCGGCGAATATATGTTACTGCTCGCTGGAACGATTTCGTCAATGTTATTTTTGAATGGTTTCATGGCATCAGAAAAATCGTATCTAAAACTTGTGCTGCTATGGTTAGTAGAATAGTTGTAACCCTTCATATTGTTATTGTTTTGGTGACTTTTTAGATTATCACTGTTTTCGTCATTGTTATCGGTAGAAAACCAAGGTCGAATTTTTGCTTTATCCTTAAAATCTATGTTTGGTTTTTGAAATTCATCTTTTGTTGCGAAGTCATTACTGTCTTGTCCAAAATTATATTTATGACCTTTAAAATTGTAACTGGTACCTGAATTTTGAGCAGGGGTTTCTTGTTTCATTATCTTGCCGTTTGGTTCTTTTTCAGGTTCTTCATTATCTTTTGATTCATAAATATTTTTAGATGGAGGTGATATTTTATATTTACTATCTTCATATTTATTTGTGAATATGTTTTTATCGGCGTGACCTGATGCACTATTAGATGAAAATAAAGATTTCGACGGTGGCGTGTGAGGATATCCATCTTGATCTTTTGTGTAAGAATATTTAGTCTTAGTAAAATCTATAACTTTAGGAAAATTGAGCAAACTTTGACCATTATTTGGGGCATTTTTCATGTTATATTGTTCAACATCAATAGGAGAGTAAGCTTGAGGATAGTTATATGTACCTTGATTGCTGTTATCAAACTCCGTAAATGAAGGTTTGTGTTCATACTTACTGTTTGTATTCCCATCGTTGCTGGATACTGACGAACCAGAATTAAACACATTACCATCTGTATTATTAAATTCACTGAAAACTTTGTTCTTATTTTTTGAACCTATTTTAGTTCCATATATTGGTGAATTACTGTCTCCTGTATTTCGACTATAGATATCTTCAGTATCTACATTTTTATCACGCTCATTGTCAGGACCAAAACTTGGACCACTAAAGAAATTCATTGAGCTCTGAGGATACTGTAACATACTTATTTGTTGATCACTATCCGTAGGGAATGATTGTTCCTCTGTCGGTTGAGATCCATAGCTCGTAAATCCCGATGAATCCAAAGCAGTTGGAAATGCTGGGGCATATAATCTTGTCGTGGCTTCCTGCTTATGACTACTTAGATAATTAGCATAGTCTGGTGAACTGGGAACGAAACCGTTGTACGAACCCACATCGTTGAAACCAAAAGTCGAATAAGTGAGCACACTCGGTTGAGGCGTAGATGCCTCGTCTTCAGCTTTTGGTCGCTTGTTTCTCCTCGATTTCTTCGCATCAACTTGATTAATAACTAGCACCGCCACGAGAGCTGCAATGGCAAATTTATGATACATTTTGTTCACTGATGCGTATAACGTTACACTATTTCCATTGTTGGGGAGCGTGAGGAGTATTGAGCGTCCGAGCCGCGACTGAACGAAGGAGCAGCGTAATCTTGAAACGGCCGCGGGGGTGGCTCTCGTGACTCTGCGGCTGTCCTACGAAAACGAAAGCGTTCACGCTTCGCGAACCCGACAATTTTCCAACGATCATTATCGTCATTCGATAATACTGAGTTCTAATAATAATTCATGTCATAGTAAAATGCGGTACATTTTTCGTGATATTCGTTCGTGTCTTCCGTCACCGAGTGCATTTAATGTAATCAATTTTTTTTCAGGTGACATACGCGCATATATTTTTTCCATCTTTCCTATTTTTTTTATAATTAGTACCTAACTGAATAATTAATGAATAATGGCAATGAAACAAACGTGACAAGTAAGTTTATCAAATGAAACACAGAGTTGCTAAAACACTTTTATTGATCTATGCAATTATGAAATTGATATTCCCATTGTAACTTTATTACGAAGAGTAAGATCGCTTAAACACTAATATTTAGTCACATAATATCGAACTTAAATGGCCACAATACATACAGCTTCAGAAGCCGAAGCTCACACATCTCTTCATGTTATGAAGACGCCACTTTGTACTAAGTTATCTGTTACATCTATAACACAATAGAAAACAAAATATTACAATAAGAATATAAGAATGGAAGAAGTGAAATGATAACAAGTGGAATGAATTTTGGTATCTGGTGAGAATCATCATCCTATACAATAATATACCTTAAAAGATTTAATAACTAATACTCTGAAAGTAATTAACAATATTCATAAATAGGCACAATGGAGAGAACATAATTATTAATGAATAGTACCTAACTACATGAAAACTAAAGTTATGATGTTGATTAATATTTTAATTATCTTTGTTAGTGTTATTTTCAAAAATAAATCGATAAATTGCTAAGGTTCTCAAATTTATGAAATATGGGTACGACTCACAAAGTATCGATAGACTAGACGAGATTGTATCGATGATTGTATTAAAACACAGGCATAAAGAAATAGTATCTATAAATTGCGTCAAATTAGACAACTACAACTACAAAACGTAAACGTAAAATATTAAGAGTTTTTGGCAATACCAGAGATTCTCTGACGCACTACACAGGTATAAGAGATAAATATCTTACGCTGCAGTCATCTCAAATCCGGTCAAAAGTATATTTGACTGGAAGAAAGTAGTTTTGTCTGAAAATCCGTAAAGTGTAACTGCGAAATCGCGGAGTTTGGTCAAGATAGATAAGAGCGAGAAAGATATTTTTCAATAATAATTTTAGACAAAACTAGTATTGATATGTTCTTAGGTTTTCGCGATCTACGCTCATTGAAATAAAACTATTTTTACGGCATCTCGCATATATTAAACTAAATGTAGAGATGCCTTGACTTAAAAAATCATTTTAGTATAATATACGCGGGATAAATTCGTAAAAACACATTTATTTCAAAACTAGTTTTGCTCGAATTTTGCACGTCAAATGTACTTTTCACCAGATAAGACTTTATACTGCAACACTTATACAAGGTGTAACGGGACGGTCCAACAATATTTCAACAGTCCATGCCTATACTAATGTTGACTTCATCCCCCGAGGTCTTTTTATGCTGAGAATGTAAAATCATCAGTTATTACGAGTCAAACTTTGATTCAAATTTTATATGTTTCAACCCGGATAACAACAGCTGACAGCGTATCAGTCGAAGGCGAACGCTACGCGTATGTGTGTAGGTATGAATTACTGAGATGCTGCATTTCATACGCACGCGTAGCGTTCGCCTCATCGTCACCACGCACGGTATTTGTGTGTGAAATGCTGAGCGTTTTCATTTCGACTTGTTCGATGTGTCAAATAAAATACCAAATAATTGACTTTTCAACTTTGTATGAAAAAAAAAAGTTGTGGTTTCATTCTTATTGTTTAAGTAAAGTGATTTGAAACTTGATTTACATGAACAGCTTTCAATTTTGTTGGACCTTTCGGTTACACCTTGTATAGAAGAACAAAATTATTATATGTCCAAGGGCCAAGGAACTACAAAGTGGCTGAATATACGATTTTTAACATCAAGTAAACGCATCTGTTAACATCGCATATTCAATGTTGATAATGTAAGTTAAATATATTCAAATTATTTTTCCATAGTTATATTTAATGGGTTATACGAGTAATTAAGTTTTAGATGTTTAATAAGGTATAACTAACAGATTTTGTGCAAAGATGTAATTGTACAACTACTGCGTACATTTGCAACAATAGGTACATTATAATACTCGATTTAAATTCTACAGGTTGATTTTATTATAGCTAGGTTTGCATTTATTTTGTATGTAACGAGTAAGTTTTTTGATTATAAAACGATAAGATAAGAATATAAACTAATGATTTTTCTAAATTAGACCGACAGACAGTCAATGGATAGAATACATGTAGCGTTGTTATATCTGGAAAAATCATTTTATAGAATTGTTTTGCCTTTTTCCTTATAATAAATAATAAATATATTGAAAAAACAATAGAAATAAAATAAGTCTGAAAAATAGTAAGACTTAACCGTCTTATATTGACGGGAATTGCATGGATTCACATTTCATTTAATTTTTTTTAAATAAGTAGCTATAAATCCTTGCTATTCAGATCAAGTGAAACCACATCGCTAACAGTTATCGCTACATTCTTAACCGCATAAAATAAATGCAAACCACCCTTCACACAATAAATATAGGACATCTATAGGAATTACATAAACATACAAAAATATGATTTCTCTATCACTTTCATGAACACTTCGATCTACTGGTCAAACATTTATTGGTATATCTGCAAGAACTATAATGGGGTCTTTTATATTTCATATGTGTAAATAATATTCAATATAATTTAAGAAAAGCTTTCTGTAAGAAGATATTTTAACTCTAACGTTCATAAGATATCTACATTGTTTACAAAATATGATTGTACCTATAAGGTATATATCTAAAAGGTATCTGTAATTCAACATCTAACTACTATCTATGTTATTGTAATAAAATAGATACTACGACGTATTTATGGGTAAGAGTTACCGATCTATTATATTAGTAATGACACAGACCTACTGAATCACTAGAGAGCTTAACAAGAACAGTAAATGCGTACAAATGAACTCTAAGACGAATTCTTAAGGTTTGTGACGTTAAAAAGTTTAGAAAAATATGTTTTTCTCTCGTTTCAAGTCAACATTTACCCTTATCATTATTACAGCTCACACAGTCGATTCCTCAGTCAATAATTGTTCGATACGACCACTTATTATGCTTAACGAATATATGTTTATGAAATCTATTAAAACAAAAGAAATATAAAACAATCTCCGTTTCTCCCAAATTGTAATGAAAACTCCCAATATATAGGGAAGACAAACAAAATCATGAAACTGGCCAACTCCAACAAAGGAATACGCACAACATACAACACACAAAACATTTGCTGCCATTTCATGTGACACTTTTAGTGACTTTGCCTCCAAATACAAACAATTTATAAAGCCCGGCTTACCTACCTAAATAAACAATACAAACTTTTTAAAGCACTCTCGATTATACACTGCAACGCGTATTTAAATAATGGCATCTAACAATGAAACGAACAAGCTGAATCGATTTTACATTTTTATCGATATATACAAGCCGAATATATGCTTAAACTTCGAATCTTTATCATTCACCGCAATTTTTAAGTTGATAAAGTTAACTGAAAAAATAAATCTACAATGAATCAAATTTATAGATTCATTTTCTCTGAAACTATTGATATTATTAGGTATGCTGTAGGTACCTATATTGCAAAATGTATATAATTTTATGTCAAATATTCCTCACCGTACGAATGAAAAAACCATATACCTATATTGTAAACTATAGACCTAAATGATTATCTTTTATCACCGTTTATTGCAAACCGATTGGTAGATTTAACAAAATATCCAAAAGTATATATCACAATGTTGATTTTGAAGTCACCTCTAAATCGCTAAACTAAACAGCGCTAGAATCGTGACACGCCTTCACATACATCTATTTACTGCAGCTTATTTAATTTAGTTCACGAAAGAAATATATCAATCTAATCAATTAGTTCATCCACTTACCACTAGAGGCGCTTATGTTTCATCGCTTGACTTACGGTAGTATTATTACATATTTATTCTCCATTTACGGGTGAACTAAAATCAGCATGAGCGTGCGAATACCACCTGTGCTTATAAGTACTCTATGGTACAACCTGTATTTAAACAGTAATCATTGTTTATAGAAATGTGAGCGACCCGTGCGCCATCTAGTTTTAATATCCAATTAACAGATGAAGCAACACAATCTATAAAGTATCTTGGTGAAATTTCCTAAATGACTGATACGAATTTCACCTATTTTAGGTTTAAATTAGTGTTATTATACCCGTCACAAATTTTCTCCGACTGTCCCCGAATGCCAATAAAATAATGTTAACTGGTAACCGTACAACGTTTCAGTACCAATTCACACCCGAATACCGTTTAATAATTTTAAGGGTAACTTCTGAATTCACCCTCCTCCGAACATGATATAACGACAATTTGCATTGCATCTGTAATATTCAAATAATTATCATGTGCCAAAATCTTGGTAAATCCTAAGTTTTATCAGTCACTTTAGGAGAAATCCAAAATGGAACGATTTTAACCGTTTATTGTACGTAATAATATAAACCAATAAATTTCAGATTAACAAGGAGACCCTTGTTAAACGTCTGAAATTACCCCCCAAGATTTACCATACTGCATTTGCGGCTCTACACTGTAGATTTAGAATAATAAACAATTTGAAAGCTTAAAATAGATGCCTGAAACATCGAAATCAATCCGTGTATGGGACAAAAAAAATACATGGAATAAAGTTGTTACCAAAAACTTGAGAAATAATAGAACGAAGTGAAGAGAGCTTCACACAGAATACCTAAATTAATGTTTAGTTGATTTCTGTTCATATCTCTTGAGAATTTTTCTATTGGTAGTAAGGATTTAGACCAAGATATGACAAGTGCATATTCGATATATTTGTGATATTACGAATATACTTGCCTACCCAGGGGCGGCTTAACCTATAATGCAGGATGCGCAATGCACACGAGCGCCGCCGTCTCAGTTTAAAATGTAGCACACTTCTGCTGTGGAATTCGAGCAGCGAACCGCGACAGTTCACGTTTCGTCTTGTGTTTTAAGTTCTATGGGCAGCGAAACAGAAATTAGATACATTTCGCGTCTATTTCGCTGTCCATAAAACTTAAAACATAAGACGAAACATGAACTGCCGCGGTTCGCCGCTCGAGTTCCGCAACAGAGACGTGCTACAGGCATACAAACAATGAGTGTTATTCTGCCGTCATAAGAAGAAAGGCCGTTACTAATATCATACTGTGAGCTATACCTACTTATAAAATAGCTTGTTGGAATATGAAAAAACTTTCTTGTTACGACGGAAAAGTTAATAGTTATATTCGCGGGGGAGGGGGGGGGGAGGCTAGGAGGCGCCAGGGTTTCATTGCACACGGGCGCTATACCGTACAATGTAAACAAATTTGTGTTTAATTCTGTAGGTACCAGTAGTAAAAATAAACTTGAAATATAGACTTACTTTTTTTTCGGCCAGGTATTTTGAGTGAAATTTCTATTCTATAACTATACACATTTTGAATTAAACTCCAATTCTTATATCGTTGAAATAATATCGCATTCGAAATAATGTTTCGTTATAATCTAACAGTAAAAAGATAGCGCACATTTTATATCAAAGAAGGAAGGCAATTAGGAGGTACATCAAATACAACATTAATTTAAAAAATCGAGGATCCGAAACGTATTCAGACCCTTGAGGATCTGTACACGTGTTACTATCGAAATAATTAAGGTACAAATCAGGTTTCACTCATTTCTTTGCAAAAAATATCAACGCCTCAGTGTGCGTAAGAGGAACTTAAAACATATTGAAACTTGAAAATAATATTCCAGAATACCCATGTAAGTCAAAATAGCGGTACTGGTGTTTGAAGAGCGAAACTATTCAATGCGCGGAGGCGGCAGGAGATGGCGCTAGGGGCGCGTGTCGCAAGCGCGCGCGCACTTCTTGCAACGTCGGGTTGGTTGCCGGATCCGTCTCCTCTGCCGGCTGCTCCGCCTGCTCCAGCCGCCTGGCTCGTTCTGCTATCGCTCGTTCCAGTTCTGAAACGCAAGCATTATCTATTTTAATATCGGTAAATAGGAAGACAAGTCAAAATCAAATACGATCATTTAAAGTTCATAGGCAGACCCCTATCCCATTTTGGTTATTTGGACGTGTGGCAAATGAAGTAGCCCAGCGCTGTGCGCAAAAGGCTCACAGCCTATAAAAATTATGAACAAAATCTTTGGCGCCTGGTAATGTAACTGTACAATCGAACCTCACACACGGTTTAAATTTTTTTATATGACGTGACGCCATCTGTTGTCGAATAGTTTTATTACTTATCAACACAAAGAAAACTACTCAATAAGAGATGACACTGCAGTAACTTGACCAGAAGAAACCACTTGAAAAACAAATAATAATAATAATTTATTCAAGATTACATGTTTAAAAAAAATATACCTACTTAATAAGAAAATGTCGATAAAAATCTTATCAAAAACATATTTTCATGTAAAATTTCGTCAAGGCGACACATTATATTATTATGTTACGAGCACTTTCAAAATTTTATCAGATCTCATGTAGGTACCATGACTGTAAAAACTTGCCATGTGTCTAACTATGTCCTTGTTAAGCTTTAAAAACTTGAGATCTGACGCGATACGCTCTGCTAGAAAACCTCATTTCAAAAACTTTGCTAAGCTAACTTAATTATATGAATAAAAGTATAAAACATTTGTACGAGTATGCTGAAGATTTACAGATTTGTGCTTAAGTACATCATGATAATATTAACTTAAGACGTCTATCTCCTAATATGAAGGGTAGCTTTTCGGGCGATTACCCAAATATTCTGAAATAGATATTCAAATCATGATAATAAAATCAGCTGCTTCATACATTTTCGCGATGAAATTTTTGTATGGAGTACCTGGATTTTTTTGCGATATCATTAAATAGCTTAATTTGATTCTATCTATTTGATTAGTTAGATAGAGCATAGAGCATACTGAGTTCGATTTGATGAATATCCTCCATATGAAATTTTTGCTATGCCACCTTGACATTTCTCTACGTTCCCCTTACCATTCAAGATCTCTACTTCTTCACTGGACAACCAGTGTTGCCAGTGGAATTCCACTGGCAACACTGGTTGTCAGATGTCAAAATTGTAGCTCGTATTTAATTATTGTATAAAAATTAGTTTTAGTGATTGTTATTAGTATTAATAGTGTAATATTCAATAATTATATACAATTTAAACGGACAAATGTTGGCGAGGTGATCTGCGGCTAAATCATTAAGAAAGACGACTTCGAAATAGCTGACGTCGACCCAACGGTCAGATTTGAAAAATCGCTGTAAAACCTGGGGAGTATTACCTTTAATTCATGTATTTTTGTAGTAAATCCCTATATATAACAGTATTCATTACACTGCTCACTTAGTGAGCTTCGTCCAGTACTCATAGGCTCTGTTTAATACTCATTTTACTTGACAATTTGTGGAAGTAAAATTGATGAACTAACAATAGCCGCAGACAATAAAACTCAATAATTTTAGTTTATTAAGTATTTTGTTACACTATACATTGTTCTACTTGCTATTTATACTGCTCATTTTGTGAGCTTCGTCAAATAACTACATACAGGCACAGTTTATTCTCTTTTCACTTGACTATGTAGTGGAAGTGAAATAGATGTGAAACATTAGCCACAGACACTCATCCCACTACATTTATGCACAACTTATGTACTAAACAAATCATAAAAATACTATTACCCGATTTGTTGTCCTGTGTAATTAAGTTTGAGCATTAATCAATAAAAAGATTGATAAGTTAAAGATAGGTTATAATGTAAAATTAATTATTAAATATAACACTTCTTGCTGTGTTCTTTTCTGTCGCATTTTTGTTTAAAAGTTAACATATTTAATATAAAATATAACACTACTTTCTTGCTATGTTCTTTTTCTTTTTTGTATGAGTTTCCATCTGTATTCTTACATACTTTCTCTTTTTTCTAGTATTATTAGTCATTTACTTACTATATCCCTATTGTATCCCTTTTGTCTCTTGAAACCTTTTATTAAGCTTCTGTAAATAATATTTCAGGTGTTATTACACAAAATAACCTGTCTAGAATATGATGACACGTAGAGCGACCACCCGTGAAATGGAGGACAAACTGAAAACTACATTGAAAGAACTTGAGTCAACAAAATTACTCTGCAAACAACTACTACAGGAACGGGAAGATAGTGAAGTGGAATTGAAACAATTAATTGACAAAAATACTTCACTGAAAAATGAGTTGGCAGAAAATCATATTAAATATGTAGACTTACTCGACCAAGTTCAACAATTTCAAATGGTCATTTCAACCTTTCAACAGTGTGGTGAAACATATGAACAAGCCTTGCAACGTATTTCAGAACTGGAAAGTGAAGTTTGTGATGCTCATAAGACAATTGCAAATATGGAAGAAGCTAAAATTAATGAACAATCGTTTTATACCCATAGTTTGTACAATGAGTTGGTCGGTACCACTTCGAATCTCAGTGAAATACATAACAAGAAATTGTTAACAATAGACTTGACTGGTGATGATACCATTAAGCAGTGTCCAATTTTGAGTAGTAGGAATAAATTCAAAAAGTATAGACGCCTGAATAAAAATATTAAAAGGAAACTAAAATCATTAAATTCATTAAAATGTGCTGTTAAATCAAAAAATAAACTAAGGGAACAGCGATCAAATTTAATAAAACAGTTAGATGCCTTCTGTGTTGAATTAGAGCTTTCCAGGCACTCACATGATACTGACTCACGAGACTTTACACGACAATTACTCCAAAAAGATCAAGAAATTAAGGCAATCTTTAATAAATATAAAGCATCACAAGTTCAACTATCTCAACGTTTACAAGAGGCTAGTGAACTTGTTGACTTAGTCACATACAATGCAGAGAGATATGAATCATTGACTAAGAACAATTTAATTACTTGTTCTCACTGTCCAAAAGCTTCTGTGCCTACAATCATTACTCCGAACACATCTGCAAATACTCAGATTGATGGCACATATAAAACATTGCTATTTTCAGATAGATTGGGATCAGGTTTTGGATCCTTATTAAAGGATCATTTGACAAGCAATATAATTAATCATTGCTACCCTGACCAATCATATAAGCAAATAATTAATAAAATTAAGAATACAAAAATTGACAGTGATTCAACTTTAATAATAATGTTGGGAAATAGCTTAGGTCTCAAAAAAAAGGACATTGTTGATGGTGTTGATACCTTATTAAATCTGAATGTTAAAAATATAATGGTTTGTGCATTTCCCTACTCAGAATCATTGACACAAAGGGAAAATAATTGTATTTATTATTTGAACAATGTAATTCATACATTGACTTGTCGTCATAGTGACAAATTATTTTATTTTGACACTAATAAGTTTATTAGTGGATTTAAATTGACACGGGAAACTATGTATCTTCCCAAAAAATATAGGAAATTACTGGCTACGCTGATAGCCTATAATATTAACAATGTTATATGTAATATAGCAAATGCTATTAATAGTTTAGAGAGTAACATAAGTGTTACCAATAATTTTATGAATGACGTAGAGTGTAATAGCATCCAACCCCTGATGACATCTGCCAACACCAGGGACTCTGAGTATTCTCTGGCTCAGGGGGGAAATACAAACTGTACATCCTCGCTGACTGGTGTTGGGGGAGGCGTCTTTGGTTGCACTCTCAATTATTTAAACTAGATTCTAAGACAGAAGAAGTTACCAATATTGAACATACTAATAAACCGGTATCTTCTGGCATTTGCACTTTTAATAAAGTCAACAGTTTGGTAGTATTACACCAAAATATTCAAGGGTTGCATTCCAAGTTATTGGAATTAGAACTAGTTCTGGAGAAATTCCAGTATGACATTGTTTGTTTAACTGAACATTGGTTAAAAGAAAACCAAATCATGATTAATTATAAGAATTATTCTGTTGTTAGTTGTTACAATAGAAAAGTTATGCAACATGGTGGCACTTTAATTTTGATAAAAAACTCAATTAAATCCAGGGAACGTAAAGACATAGTTGAGTTATCGATTGAACATATTGTAGAAGTTTCTTGTGTTGAGCTGGATAAGCATATAATAGTGTGCGTTTATAGACCACCAAATTATCAGAATTTGAATGTGTTTGAGTCCACTATGGAAGATTTGTTAAAAAAACTATGTTCAGGTAGAAAGTCTGTAATTGTATGTGGTGATTTTAACATTAATATTTTAGAAAATAATTCAAACAGCAATAGGTTACTGAATCTATTTAAATCATTCAACTTACGCAATGTTTTTTTGGAACCCACCCGAGTGAGCCCAACCTCGGCAACTTGTATAGATAATATATTTTGTGAATGTAAATATATGTCTACAAATATTGTTAACTATTTGCCATCTGATCATAGCGGCCAGACAATTACTTTTGACGTAGATAAACCTTCCAGCAAAATTGAAAAAACACATAGACCAGTAACATCTGTTAGATTGAATAACTTCAATAATATTTTAAAAGAAAAATTATATTTTCAAAATTTTGACATAAGTAGTGCAAATTATTTTTATGCACAATTTTTTGATACTATTAATACACATTTTAATAATATCTTTAAAATTAGAACAAGAACCGCAAAGTGTAAATTTAGTTTTTGTGACTGGGCAACTGATGGCATTCGAAGAAGTAGGGAACGATTATTTGAACTTTATGGTCTTAAAACTTATATGCAAAATCCAAATTTTAACAAGTATGTCGCTACATATTCAAAAATTTTTAAAAGGGTATGTAAAAACGCAAAGTCAATTTATATAAGCAATAAAATCAAAAATGCAGACGATAAAATGAAGGCGACCTGGAAAATAATAAATAGTGAAACAGGCAAAAACAAGCGGTCTGAAACTCGTGTCCTTTTGGAGACACCACAGGGTATTTTAGGCTCAGATTTAGACATTGCTACACACTTTGAAGATTACTTTGCTAATATTCCATTCAAAATTACGGCACCTTTAAATTCTTCTACTGGAATATCGATTGACATTCTTAAAAGGAACGTAGAGCCTTGTCATATTAAACTAACTTTTAGTCATATTAGTCCACAAACAATTATATCCACATTTAATCAGCTCAAAAACAAAGCTACTGAAGATATTTATGGTATGTCTATTAAAGTGTGTAAATCGATTATTAGTACTGTAGCGCCTTATTTATCTTCAATTTTTAATTTATGTATTGAGCAGGGAATCTTTCCGGATTTGTTAAAACTGAGCAAAGTCGTACCATTATTTAAATCAGGGGATAGTAAAGACCCGAATAATTATAGGCCGGTCTTCTTCCCGTTATTAGTAAAGTTTTCGAGAAAGTGATACTTAATCAATTGCTGCAGCACTTTAATAAAAATAAGATCTTACACCACCAACAATTTGGTTTCACAAAAGGTTGTAATACAATTGATGCCGGTGTTGCTTTACTTAAACATATTTATGAAGCTTGGGAAGATTCGCAGGATGCTATAGGAATCTTTTGCGACCTTTCAAAAGCATTTGACTGCGTGGATCATAATACGTTAATGTGCAAACTTGAGCACTATGGCCTTGGATGTAAAGCCCTTCAACTTATTAAATCATATCTAGAAAACCGGGAACAGAAAATACAAGTTAACGGAGTAAAATCACCAGGCTCTAAAGTAGAAATGGGTGTACCACAGGGCTCGATATTAGGTCCGTTTCTGTTTTTAGTATATATAAATGATTTGCTCCATTTGATGCCCATCAGTGAGCCTAAAACAATTTTATTTGCCGATGATACCTCGCTGGTCTTTAAAGTGAATAGAAAAGAACCAAATTATGATACTATTAATAAAGCCATACAAGAAGTACATAATTGGTTTACAGTAAATAATCTTGCATTAAATAGTAAAAAAACTAAATGTATTCGTTTTACTCTTCCAAATGTCAAAAGTAAAGAAGGGGAAATATTCTTCAACAATGATAAAACACAATTTGTTAGTGAAGCTGTCTTCTTGGGTATAACACTTGATTCAAAATTGCAATGGGGTCCTCATATTAAACTGTTAGGAAAACGTCTAAGTTCTGCTGCTTATGCCGTCAGGAAGATTAGACAGTTAACGGATGTCGACACTGCGAGACTCGTTTATTTCAGCTACTTTCACAGTGTCATGTCCTACGGTATTTTGTTGTGGGGTCGGGCAGCTGAAATTGATTCAATATTTATATTACAAAAGAGAGCTATTAGAGCGATATATAACTTAAATAGTCGTGACTCCTTGAAAGAATTATTCAAGCAAATAAATATAATGACGGTCCCTTGCCAATATATTTATGAAAATATATTGTATGCTAGGAAAAACTTGCACTTATTTAAGAAAATTAATGATATACATACTTATAATACCAGAAATAAAAATAAATTAGTATTTCCAAGTTTTCGCCTATCGAAAACACATAAATGTTTCTTAACATGTTGTATACAGTTTTATAACAAAATTCCGTCCAACATTCTTGAACTTACAGATAATACATTTAAGTCATGTATTAAACGCACACTATGTAAAAATGCGTACTATAGACTCGATGACTATCTAAAGGATAGAGATGCCTGGACAAATGCTGGTCTAGCTCCACAAGACTAAACAATAATTTTGTGAAATGAATGTGCATTGTACTTGATATTGTAAAACATAGTTATAAGTGTCATATTGTGAAAATAGTTTTAAGGAACATATTTTGAAAAGACCCTACTGAGTTTTGTTTTGGCAGGTTTTTTCTCAGTAATGTGGGCTTTGGAACTCTGCCAGTGAATGACAAAGAATGTCCCATATTTTTTTGTTTAGTCTTATCTTGCCGTTTGTAAAAGAAAGTATGGAACATTCTGTTGATACCTATTTTTATCATTAAGTATTTTTGGACTATTATTTATTTTATTTTGTTTACTTTGACATATTAATCAACGTATCAGTTGTTATTCGCTTTAATTTTATATTTGTAATTTGACCTATCACAAGCAAATTCTATTATTTCCAAGTGATTAAATGAATTTTTGAGTTTGAGTTTGAGTTTGAGTTTCACCACCACATAAAATTACTATGTATTATAACTACAATGAAGCTTAACCATAGCATAAGTATTTTGTTTCCAACTTTACGTAAGTATAGATAAGTTTTCTCCTGCAATCGATCAACCGGATTGATGGGATGCTGCAAGTAATTTCACTTTCGACTAAACCTGATGTCAGCATAGAATACCCAAGGATTAATTATTTAACATACGTAACGACTCAATACTGATGAATAATCAATGATTTGAGACTAAATGTACGTTAACGTATCATCATATTATGCTACAAAAAATGCGTAGGTATCTACAAAACGAACTACGAAATCATCGAGCAGCTTTTTTACATGCGCAAGTATTATTTCATTAATTTCTTTTATATGGACATGATTTAAACTGATAATTCTCATTTTTTAATTTTTTTTATCGTAGTCTAGCTGACCCGGCAAACTTCGTATTTCCTCAGAATGAAATAATGTGTCAAAGGTTTGATAGATACGGGCTATTTGTATGGGAAAATGAAATTGTGGTTTTTATTTATTATTTCTTTTCAATTTCTTCATATTTTCTTACCTTTTAAACCCTGAACTTTCAAAAATCATTCAATACCAAAATTAGCCAAATCGGTAAAGCCGTTCTTGAGTTTAGCGAGACTAACGAACAGCAATTGATTTTGATATATATAGAAGAAGACTATTGCCTTTCCAAGCAATGTCAAAATGTAACTGAAGTATCGTGGGTATTTAATTGCATGTAGGTATAGTTGAATGCCTCTATAGATACCTCTGAGCCATTCGAAAAACAGGCGTGAAGTAACGTTTTTAATAGTTACTATAAAGAGTGCACTAGTCCCTCCCAAAGTTCGACGTAGCCGGGAATCAGCCTTAGATCATCGATATGAACTCAATAGAACAATACGACTAGCCTCGCTATTCGAGATTCTTTCTTTTATATAGAGCAACGTAATTACGTAACAAACCTAACCTTTAATTATTTTTTTAGATCAGATGTTTTTGTTGACCAGTGGGACAAAAAACAATGGGCAACAGAGTTAAAACCTGTGCCCACAAATTATCGTGAGATAATATTTTGAACATTCCTTATTCGGGTTAGCGTGGATGAGAAAGTAGATTCATGGTCAATCAACAGCCAAATCATAGAGATTTCACAGTCATGATGGTACGAATGAATACTGTAGCCTAGCCTATAAATAGATATACCATTACCTACATAAAATTGTAAATGTCAAAATAAATGCATTGCATTTAAACCGGGTAGATTAGGTGTCTACATCCTCAATCGACATTGAAGCTCTATCACGTCTCATCAAAAACAAAGATTATTCCTCAAATAGGTATATATCGCTAATTATCCCTGACCGATAAAAAATTCTGTGGCAATTAGATACAATTATATCATACTGTGGCAGTGCTTTGATTTTAGAAGAATTTAGAGACTGACTAGTATTGTCTACATAAATCTCTTGTATTTTTTTCCTCAGCTAGATGGCATGGGCGTCACCTCTAGAATATGACGCAAACAATAGGTACTTAATACAAGATATTTTCCGAATTCAATTCGATTAGGTAGGTACGTGTAGAAACTCACGCAAAAACAGTAAAGTCTCCTTATAATTACAGGTAGGTAAGGTGAACG